>JARQOC010000002.1:120020323-120385255 GCA_033576535.1 Allobates femoralis
ACATAGCCACTTTCGTCCTCCTGGCTGCTCTCTTGGCTATGCAATTCAGCAATCCAGGTAGGATCTGTGGTGTCATCATCCACCCCTTCCAGTTCAAAGGATTCTGGATAAACTGACTGAGCAGGCTGGCCAGATGAGATGTGTGTCTCATCATCCTCATCATCATCCACCTCCTGAGATACTGTTTGCATTTCGTGAAAGTGTCTTTCCTCAGGACGCGCTACTTCCAAACTTTGGCCATGAGTTGACATTTCGTCTACTTCAAGTATCTCGTCAGGCAGTGACAAAGAAACCCCTTGATAAGAACCGAATAAGTCATCCGAGTGACCAAGGTCCATATTCAAATTTTCCTCTGGCTGCCGATGGGTTGAGGCAATATGACGACTTTGAGGATTGGATGGCGCTGCATTGTCTGTAGCGACACTAGAATGTCTTGCCACGGATGATTGCGTACTGCAAGAACCAGTGGTCGAGGGCGTCTGAGCCATCCAAGATGTTATCTTGTCATGCTCATCCGGCCTCAACACACGTTTTCTTTGAGTACTGGGATTTCTAGGTAGAAAAAAGGACGTTCTATCAATCCTAGGCTGTGTACTTGTACCAGTGCCTTCTTGGGCAAGACTGCTGCGGCCACGAGCTCGTCCCTGTCCCTTTGCAACATCCTTTTTGGTAATTGTTTTTTTTTGAGACATTGTAGATGAATGCACAGTCACCAAGTTGGAGTTAGGTGTTGCTGTATGCGTCACTTGCTGGCGGGGTAAGTGTGCGCGCGCACACTTGGCAGTGAAGCCGCACACTACACTCCCTAAAAAAATTAGTTTCAAGTGCGCACAGCCACCGAGATGTGGTTAGGTTAGCTGAATGCGTCACTTGCTGGCGGGGTAAGTGTGCGCTGTCACACTTGGCAGTGAAGCCGCACACTACACTCCCTAAAAAAATTAGTTTCAAGTGCGCACAGCCACCGAGATGTGGTTAGGTTAGCTGAATGCGTCACTTGCTGGCGGGGTAAGTGTGCGCTGTCACACTTGGCAGTGAAGCCGCACACTACACTCCCTAAAAAAATTAGTTTCAAGTGCGCACAGCCACCGAGATGTGGTTAGGTTAGCTGAATGCGTCACTTGCTGGCGGGGTAAGTGTGCGCTGTCACACTTGGCAGTGAAGCCGCACACTACACTCCCTAAAAAAATTAGTTTCAAGTGCGCACAGCCACCCAGATGTGGTTAGGTTAGCTGAATGCGTCACTTGCTGGCGGGGTAAGTGTGCGCTCTCACACTTGGCAGTGAAACCGCACACTACACTCCCTAAAAAAATTGGTTTGAAGTGCGCACAGCCACCGAGATGTGGTTAGGTTAGCTGAATGCGTCACTTGCTGGCGGGGTAAGTGTGCG
Organism: Allobates femoralis; assembly: GCA_033576535.1. Taxonomy (NCBI): domain Eukaryota; kingdom Metazoa; phylum Chordata; class Amphibia; order Anura; family Aromobatidae; genus Allobates; species Allobates femoralis. The sequence continues at coordinate 120,021,712 of JARQOC010000002.1, forward strand.
CTCTCACACTTGGCAGTGAAACCGCACACTACACTCCCTAAAAAAATTGGTTTGAAGTGCGCACAGCCACCGAGATGTGGTTAGGTTAGCTGAATGCGTCACTTGCTGGCGGGGTAAGTGTGCGCTGTCACACTTGGCAGTGAAGCCGCACACTACACTCCCTAAAAAAATTAGTTTCAAGTGCGCACAGCCACCGAGATGTGGTTAGGTTAGCTGAATGCGTCACTTGCTGGCGGGGTAAGTGTGCGCTGTCACACTTGGCAGTGAAGCCGCACACTACACTCCCTAAAAAAATTAGTTTCAAGTGCGCACAGCCACCCAGATGTGGTTAGGTTAGCTGAATGCGTCACTTGCTGGCGGGGTAAGTGTGCGCTCTCACACTTGGCAGTGAAACCGCACACTACACTCCCTAAAAAAATTGGTTTGAAGTGCGCACAGCCACCGAGATGTGGTTAGGTTAGCTGAATGCGTCACTTGCTGGCGGGGTAAGTGTGCGCTGTCACACTTGGCAGTGAAGCCGCACACTACACTCCCTAAAAAAATTAGTTTCAAGTGCGCACAGCCACCGAGATGTGGTTAGGTTAGCTGAATGCGTCACTTGCTGGCGGGGTAAGTGTGCGCTGTCACACTTGGCAGTGAAGCCGCACACTACACTCCCTAAAAAAATTAGTTTCAAGTGCGCACAGCCACCGAGATGTGGTTAGGTTAGCTGAATGCGTCACTTGCTGGCGGGGTAAGTGTGCGCTCTCACACTTGGCAGTGAAACCGCACACTACACTCCCTAAAAAAATTGGTTTGAAGTGCGCACAGCCACCGAGATGTGGTTAGGTTAGCTGAATGCGTCACTTGCTGGCGGGGTAAGTGTGCGCTGTCACACTTGGCAGTGAAGCCGCACACTACACTCCCTAAAAAAATTAGTTTCAAGTGCGCACAGCCACCGAGATGTGGTTAGGTTAGCTGAATGCGTCACTTGCTGGCGGGGTAAGTGTGCGCTCTCACACTTGGCAGTGAAACCGCACACTACACTCCCTAAAAAAATTGGTTTGAAGTGCGCACAGCCACCGAGATGTGGTTAGGTTAGCTGAATGCGTCACTTGCTGGCGGGGTAAGTGTGCGCTGTCACACTTGGCAGTGAAGCCGCACACTACACTCCCTAAAAAAATTAGTTTCAAGTGCGCACAGCCACCGAGATGTGGTTAGGTTAGCTGAATGCGTCACTTGCTGGCGGGGTAAGTGTGCGCTGTCACACTTGGCAGTGAAGCCGCACACTACACTCCCTAAGGTGGAGTACGTGCTAGCAGCAACGCACTGGTCTGCCACAGAAAAAATAACGCTCTATGGCTTATTAGGAACAAAAATCGATCTGGTGCAAAAACAAAAATGAAACAGCACCTCAGCTAAGCCTCTGACTGCAGCTGTTAGCAAAGCTGAGTGAGTAAGCTAAGCTATGAGGTCCGTCCTGTGTGCACTAAGGCTTCTCCTTCCTTCCCTCCCTGCCTGCCTGCCTACACAGCACTACTCCGTCCTCCTCCTAGCTCTCAGAAGAGCTTTTTGGGTTAATATAAGGAATCTTCCCTACACTGACAATCCCTGATCTGCTCCAGCATATATCTCTCTCTCCCTATACTAGGTCAGATCGTCTCAGGAATGTGCCCAAAATGGCGGGGACAAGCCTTATATACTGCCTTGCCTGTCATAGATGACATAGGCATGACGATGGACAGCAGCCAATCATAGTCCTGACACAACCAACTTTGCTATGCCATTACTGACTATGATTGGCTATCTTCACAAGTTTTCTGACCTAACACGCACGCTGTGCTGACTCGCAACATAACAGATTCTGTATTCCACAGTCCGAATCCCGAATACAGTATACAGGACTCGGATTCGTAGACTCGTAGGACTCGGAATCGTAGACTCGCTCAGACTCGCTGCTGACAGCGGGTATCTGTGACGAGTCAAGCTTATTGCCATTGAATTCCATTGGACTCGTCACTGTGCGAGTCCAAGCTGGGAGATTCGCCGAGTAACGAGTCCTGCGAGTACCTTCAGAATCGCCGAGTCCCGAGTCCTAGCGAGAAGACTCGCCCATCCCTACCAGCAAATAAAATAAACTTTTTAACATTAAAAATAAAATCATAACACAATCCTTCTAAAGGGAATCTGTCACCAAATAGTTCTCTGCCAGACAGACAGAACAAAGTATTGTAGTGCACATGCACTGGAGGTGTTTAACCTTTCCCCCAAGAGAAGTGCACATGCTCAGGAGCAAAATGGGAGACACTGTTTGGATGACATAGGGCACGTCATCCACACTAAGCAGGGAAGAAGGACAGCAATTACAAGCAGAGAGGAGGCATCGGATCAAGATCAGTGACATCCATAGGACCTTCACCTAGGTGATTATGATAAAAGGTCTTTTTTATGTTATACAGATCAACTTCGGGACTTATATACAGTATTGTAGAATGCTTTATATAAGGGCTTACTGGTGGTGGCCACAGTTTATAGGGGAAAGACTTGATAACAAGGTTCTCTTTAAGGAAACAGAAGCAGCTACATTTAAAAAAAATATGATTGTATGCATATAGCTCTCATTATGCTAACAGGAGAGCAGCTGTTGTCTAGTGGATGCAGGTTTATAGAAGTGGAAATTGCTAGAATATGCTTTGTAGTGACCCACATTTCACCATGACTCCTGTGATCTCATACATAATTGTATTACATATATTACATAATTCTTGTAAACTCTGTAGTAAATAGCTATTTAAGATTCCTGAACAGAGCAAAAATATCTATTTGCATTTTACAAAAAAAGTATTCTTCTATTCCAAGTTTCATAATTATTCTCCAATCTGTCATGTCTCCAAATACTATTGATCTGATGGTAAAGGTTTAGTCTGCAGTAAACAATGAAGTCTTGCGTGGTGAGCATGTATATATGCCATGGAAGTTGAGTGCATGACTTATTGTATTCTTTGAAACAATTATTCATGTCCGATTCCCAGCACTTTGTGTAGCTCTCCATAGATGGTCCTGCACTTTTGGACAACTCTTCTGAAATATTTTCTGAAATCTTGTGGGTAGAACCTGGTTGTGGTCGGCTTAATGTGAAATTAGATTCTTTCCACTTATGACTATTGCCCCAACAGTGCTCACTGGAACCTTCAGTGTTTTAGAAATTGTTCTGTAACCAATGTCAGCAGTATATTTTCCAACAATAAGGTTGTGAAGATCTTGCCACAGCTCACTGGTTTTACTAGTCATGAGATGATGTTTCTTATGTGGCACATTGGTAATGAGACATCTTTTTATATGCAATCAGTTGAAATAGTAATATTTTCATTACGTGGCAGGATTGCTTTCTAATTTTTGCACTCCTCTTTCTTCTTGTGCTCAATACATTTACCCTGTATCATTATTACATATACCGTATATACTCGTGTATAAGCCGACCCGTGTATAAGCCGACACCCCTACTTTTGCCCCCAAAACCTGGGAAAATTTATTGACTCGTGTATAAGCCGAGGGTGGACCCCAGCACAGGTATACAGCCCCCAGCAGTGTGGTATACAGCAGCCTCCCCAGTGGTATATACAGGCCCCAGCAGTGTTACAGCAGCAGCCCCAGTGGTATATACAGCAGCAGCCCCAGTGGTAGTATACAGCAGCCCCAGAGGTATATACAGCAGCCCCAGTGGTAGTATACAGCAGCAGCCCCAGTGGTAGTATACACGCAGCCCCAGTAGTATATAAAGCCCCAGTGGTAGTATACACGCAGCCCCAGTAGTATATACAGCCCCAGTGGTAGTATACAGCCCCAGTGGTAGTATACAGCAGCCCCAGTGGTATATTCAGCCCCAGTGGTAGTATACAGCCCCAGTGGTAGTATACAGCAGCCCCAGTGGTATATACAGCCCCAGTGGTAGTATACATACAGCCCCAGTAGTAGTATACAGCCCCAGTGGTAGTATACAGCCCCAGTGGTAGTATACAGCAGCCCCAGTGGTATATTCAGCCCCAGTGGTAGTATACAGCCCCAGTGGTAGTATACAGCCTCAGTTGTAGTATACATACAGCCCCAGTAGTAGTATACAGCCCCAGTGGTAGTTTACAGCCCCAGTGGTAGTATACAGCAGCCCCAGTGGTATATTCAGCCCCAGTGGTAGTATATAGCCCCAGTGGTAGTATACATACAGCCCCAGTAGTAGTATACAGCCCCAGTGGTAGTATATAGCCCCAGTGGTAGTATACATACAGCCCCACTAGTAGTATACAGCCCCAGTGGTAGTATATAGCCCCAGTGGTAGTATACATACAGCCCCACTAGTAGTATACAGCCCCAGTAGTAGTATACAGCCCCAGTGGTAGTATACAGCCCCAGTGGTAGTATACATACAGCCCCAGTAGTAGTATACAGCCCCAGTAGTAGTATACAGCCCCAGTGGTAGTATACAGCCCCAGTGGTAGTATACAGCCCCAGTGGTAGTATACAGCAGCCCCAGTGGTATATTCAGCCCCAGTGGTAGTACACAGCCCCAGTGGTAGTATATAGCCCCAGTGGTAGTATACATACAGCCCCAGTAGTAGTATACAGCCCCAGTGGTAGTATATAGCCCCAGTGGTAGTATACATACAGCCCCAGTAGTAGTATACAGCCCCAGTAGTAGTATACAGCCCCAGTGGTAGTATACAGCCCCAGTGGTAGTATATAGCCCCAGTGGTAGTATACATACAGCCCCAGTAGTAGTATACAGCCCCAGTGGTAGTATACAGCCCCAGTGGTAGTATATAGCCCCAGTGGTAGTATACATTCAGCCCCAATAATAGTATACAGCCCCAGGGTAGTATACAGCCCCAGTGGTAGTATACAGCCCCAGTGGTAGTATATAGCCCCAGTGGTAGTATACATACAGCCCCAGTAGTAGTATACAGCCCCAGTGGTAGTATACAGCCCCAGTGGTAGTATATAGCCCCAGTGGTAGTATACATACAGCCCCAGTAATAGTATACAGCCCCAGTGGTAGTATACAGCCCCAGTGGTAGTATATAGGGCCCCAGCAGGGCCCCCCTCATAATTTGGCACCCCCACCTCACTTTCTGGGCCCCCCCCGCATGCAGCGCTGAGCATATACATTACCTGTCTAGCAGCTGTCACCCTCCGGTGGCGGATCGCAGCTCCCGGCTCCGGGCTCCATCTTCCTCGCTGTCTTCCTGCTTTGTGACCGGGCTCATCGCGATGACGTCATCGCGACGCCGGCCGGTCACCTGACAAGCAGGAAGACAGCGAGGAAGATGGAGCCTGGAGCCGGGAGCCGCGATCCGCCACCGGAGGGTGACAGCTGCTAGACAGGTAATGTATATGCGCAGCGCTGCATGCGGGGGGCCCAGAAAGTGAGGTGGGGGCGCCAAACTTTGAGGGGGCCGTATTGACTCGCGTATAAGCCGAGGGGGGCACTTTTCAGCCCAATTTTTGGGCTGAAAAACTCGGCTTATACGCGAGTATATACGGTAACTTAATTTATGGACATGTATGGTTTGATTCCTTTGCCTGTGTAGATTGGATGGGTTGATTACTGTCATCTGGTGAGAACTTCATGTCGATTGCACCTTTAGAAATGTATTTACTTAGAAAATTGGTGATGTGTTTGATACTTATTTCACCCGCTGTATATCAGTTGAAGCCAACCTTCCTCTTTATAAAGGTCCCACGTGTGGCATGCATTGCTCACTTTAGGTGATTTGAAAAACCATAAATCCAATAGGTAAATATCGATTATTATATGTAACGCTGCCTGCATTCCATATGACAAGGATGCTGACGCACTCACCGCCCCAGCTTCTCTACTGTTCTGGACTCCATCTTGTCTTCCAGGTCCCTGGATCGGTACCACACAATAGGTCTCCTGGGAGTGGGATTAGGGCATGCCACTCTTCCATCTCTTAACCCCTTCACCCGCGCGCCGATTTTCCATTCTTTGTTTTGCCCTCCCCTTCTGCCAAGAGCCATAACTTTTCTATTTTGTCATCAATGTAGACATATATACAAGTTTGTAGATACCACACTTGTATACCTTTACTGTTATCTAAGTGGTAAAAAAATCTGACATTTTTAAAGCGAACCTGTCACCCCCCCTGGACATTAAAAGCTAAAATAGCCACCTTCTGCAGCACTAAGGCTGCATTCAGAGAAGGTGGCTATAGCCTTTTGATGCCCTATATACAATGAAATATGCACTTAGATAAATGCTTACACTTAAGAAGAACGGTGACCAGGAGGCGGGGTTTCGCGCTCCTCTGACCCGCCCCCTCTTGTCAATCATGGTGCTCGCCTGCTGCTGCCTCCCTTCACTGTGTAAAATAAACGCGTGCCTCCGTTCTCCTGTATGGCGCCGCGCATGCGCTGTGCGCCGGGTGTCCAGGAAGTCGTTAGGCAGCGCGCACAGCTTTTGATGTCCAGGGGGGGTGACAGGTTCGCTTTAAAGAAAAAGAATCGCTGTTTTCATCACCTAGTATTGCATTTTATTGCAATGTTGCGGCGGCCAAAAAAGCATAAATTTAGTGTTTGGACTTTTTTATTTCAGTACACAGTTTTTCAGATCTGATTGATTGATTTCACATTTTGATAGATCAGTCATTTCTGATCTTGGCGATACCAAATATGTTTATTTTTTTAATAGTTTTATTTTCAAGGGAGGCAATGTGAAATTTTATGTTTTTTATTTTTTTCATTTTTTTAAACTTTATTTTTTACTTCTTCCTTATTTTACATGGCCCCTTAGGGCAGCTCAGCACTGCACAGTGCAATTGCTTGTGCTACGCAAACATCTCTCTGCACGACACAAATAATCACTTTCTGCCTGCGACACAGCTCAGGCATCGCCGGCAGAAAAGTGATTCATTAGCTGACCCTGCACTGTCATGGCAAAACATCATGGGGCCACCGATGCCGATAAGGGACAGCGCTATCGCGTCATGGTGCTTTGGATTTCACTGTCAGTTATTGACAGTCTGATCCAAAAGGTTAAGTGCCAATCGGATCGCTGATCCCATCTGTGCTGTTAGCTATACATGTTAGTGTGGCGCTACTGCAGTTTGTTTGCCACAGTGGTAATGCACCTAACCTAAAGGTGTGGTATCAAACTCTCAGGTAAGCTGGGAACACTAAGCTGAGACACACCAAAACATATCCAACACCAACCCAAACTCCAAGCTAGAGAGATGCAGGGCAGAAGAGGCTCTCTGATAGAGCAAACCCCATCTGCTGGTTTGGGGGAGGAAGTAAATTGAGGGGATGGGGAAAGTTAATCAGTAAGAGAGGAGAAAACAAGATGGAAGGAGAGAGCGGGAGGGTCAGCTGCTGATCTCCGGGCCTGGGGATCTGAATCTACAGCTGGTTGGACAGCTGGGTAGAGAAACGAGCTGCACAGGGGTGCCAGCCTCAAATCAGTTTGGATCCGCAAGACCAACTGGGAAAGCGGAGGCCACAAAACTGCATGTGCAGTGGCAACCACCATGGACTCTCCTAAGCTAAAGGACTACAGAGGGTCGCAAGAACTTGCAAGGCAGTCGCTCAGACGGGCCCACAGTCGCTTGCTTTGGGACTTGTAACACAAAGATGCAGGAAAACAGTAACAGCGTAGACAGCATGGGGCAGCTAGCAAAGGCATATACCTGGTGTCTCCACGGAGTGAACCCAGACTACTTGAGAGCTGGCCAAGCTGCAGTCTTGGAGGACAGTACCCGGCTGGGTAGTGACCACTTAAGGAATTCAGTAAAGGAGCCGGTAAGAACTGCAACCCTTGTGTCTGTCTACTCCTTCCTGCACCCTTCTGCACTTACCACTACAACCACCATCCTCAACAAACTCTCGCACTATAAATCCCAGGGGCCGCTGCACCTGTGGGAGTGTTCCACCAAGCTGCCTATCAACCTATTCCCTGAGGACCATGAGAAGCAGCGCTGGTCATCCCTGACCAGAAACCACAGATGGCGTCACGAAAAACTTAATTCCCCTTGTAAATAATTCCCCTTTTAAGGACCGTCACAGCCACGACTTCCAGGGAGAGCCACCGTGACATCCCCTGAACTGTTTAGCCCTGGAGAATTGAGTACCCTGGCCCCATGACCACTGCATTAGCTTATCAGATCAGCTGAAATGTGTGGGCGGATGATGCGAGATCAGCACGTGAGCTTGCATCAAAGAGAGGGAGGCTGTCAAGGGCAGGAAGGGGTTATCCTGGAAGTCGCACTCAATTAAAAAAAAAAAATATCCAGCTCCCACAAAACAGATACATAAGAAGTGTAGAAAAATGTTATTTATGCATCTTATTTAAAAAAACAAATATTAAAAAGAGAACACTACATGATCGTATGCATTTCAAGTGGAAATATCTAATTTAATCAAAGCAATGGTCCATTTGGAAGGTGGCTGAGCAACATGTTTTGTCAGTTAGTGTGAAGAATATGAGAGATATTTGGACATACCAATCAATCAATCAATTAATCAATCCCCTAGATATTTCTTTAGGTGTAGTCGTGTGTATTTCTACATCTGTTATCTGTGCATAATTTACCATTTCTCTCTAATCCCCACCTTTGCCAGGATCCATTTCTCAGGAGACCAAATGGTCTCTTTTAAGTAAACTTAGGGTCCCGTCACACTTGGCGACGTTCCAGCAATCTCGTCAATGCCCTGTTTAAACTGATGATAAGGGGGTGCCTGAGGGCTGCTTTTCATCAGAGTTAGTCTTTTCATAACAGTATCCTGAGTTTCTATTTTGTGTCCATAACTTGTACCTGTGTTCCTATTTCCAACCAGTGTACCTGTCTGTTTATACCTGCCAGTACCTACCAGAAATAGCCTGTACCTGCAAGTACCTGCCTAAACCCATTGTACCTTCCAGAACCTGCCAGTACCTGCCAGAACTTACCGTACCTGCCAGTGCCAGCCTGTCTACCTCTTCCAGCCAACATGGCTGCCTCTAAGTCTATACCAGCATTTCTGGCCCATCATGTCAGCTGCTTCAGACTCAAGACTTCCCTTGAACTTGTACACCTTCCAGCACAAGCCTAACCTCACTATCAGAGGCTCAGGTAAAAATGAGGTACTCGCTTAGTAACACCTCTACAGGGTAACCCCGATCCCGTTGCACAGCGAGTCCACATCCGTGTGCGTGACATCATAAATGGGTATTACAGATAAAATATCTCTGATGGGATTAGTTGTTACCGTTATATTGTTAAAATTCATGTCAATTGCACCTTCAGAAATGAATATACTTAGAAGATTAGTGATGTGTTCAATACTTGTTCCATCCACTGTATGTCTACAGAACATAAATTCAATATGAAGACATTAGCTTCATTCACAGTGAACTGTAAAAGGGTGAGAATTCCAGTCATTAAAATCTGTACCAAATCTGTACCAAGTCCCTCCAGCTTCAAAATATTATGGATACATCAATTTTTTTATTAAGGACAGGGGAAAAAAGTCCTAATTTTAAGGACTGTCCAGGAATTTCTAGACTGTTCACAACCCTGAAAGAGGTCCGGAGCAGCTTCAGTACATATTGAGTGGTGGCGTAACATGCCCCAGCACTTAGATTGATAGATCGCTCTGCAGAGCATCTGTGCAGACCACACTTTTGATGCACAGTATAGACCAGGGGTCTCAAACACGCGGCCCGAGGGCCGCATGCGGCCCCTGGGGCTTCACTATGCGGCCCGCAGCATCTTGGACAACTTAATGATGCATCGCCCCAGTGCAGTGGAACACTGCAATCCCTGCTGTGTGATGACTTCCGTTTGCAGCACTAACAAGCTCTGCCACTCAGTAAGATCAATGCAAGCTGCCAGCCAATGAGAGGCCTGCAGCTGACAGCAGAATATGACGTCACCTGCGGGCCTCTGGCTGGCAGATTGCAGTTATCTTGCAGAGCAACAGAGCTTGCCTGAGCGGCGGCTGGAGGAAGTCATACCACAGCGGAGGCCAGAAGTCAGCACAGCGAGGACTGCGGCGGCCCCCTGCACTGCAGCGATGCATCATTAAAGTGAGAAAAGTGTGAGTGTGTGTGAGGGTGTGTGCGTGAGTGTATGTGAGTAAGGATGTGTGTATGTGTGTGTGTGTGTGAGAGTGTGTATGAGAATGTGTTAGTGTGTGTGTGTGTGAGAGTATGTGTGTGTGTGTGGGTTTGTGTGTGAGAGTGTGAATGAGTGTGTATGTGAGTGTGCAAAAAGAAGGTAAAACAGGATGGGGGGGCATCACTATAAAAGTAGATCAGGATGGGGGACATACCTAGAAAAGGGGATCAGGATGGGGGACATCACTACAAAAGGGGATCAGGATGGGGGACATCACTATAAAAGGGGACCAGGATGCGGGACATCAATAATAAAAGGGATCAGGATGGGGGACATCACTACTAAAGGGGATCAGGATGGGGGGCATCACTAGAAAAGGGGATCAGGATGGGGACATCACTAGAAAAGGGGATCAGGATGGGGGACATCACTGCAAAAGGAGCTCAGGATGGGAGACATCACTGCAAAAGGAGATCAGGATGGGGGACATCACTAGAAAAGGGGATCAGAATGGAGAGCATCAGTAGAAAATGGGATCAGGATGGGGGGCATCACTAGAAAAAGGGATCAGGATGGGGGTCATCACTAGAAAAGGGGATCAGGATGGGGTACATCACTAGAAAAGGGGATCAGGACGGGGGACATCAGTAGAAAAAGACATTACTACAGGATGGGGACATTACTACAAGAAGGGGATCAGGATTTGTACTTTACTACATTGAGCAAAAAATTCTGATATTACTAAAAAGATCACTTAATCCTACGAGGGATGTGGCCCCCCGCTATAAATGTTGTTCTATGTGCGGCCCACCAACCCAGTCGAGTTTGAGACCCCTGGTATAGACAATCTGCTGTCCAAAACGATTTTTAAGCAAACTTAAAAATAATTTAACCTCACAAATAAGTGTTTTGCTTGTTCATCGGGTGATTGGCAGTCTATTTACACTGCCGATTAGTGGGAAACCAGTGTTCCTAGGAATGAAAAGGCACCATTAGTCTCTGCATCCATGCTTTGTCTGTATCACACTGATTGTAATATAGAAAATCTACCAATCTTGTTTGTGACAAATAAATAGGTTTCAGTTGTCAAAACTGGTCAGTCTTTATGCTGGAATTGTTTGCATCCTATTTAAAACAAAAAAAAAATCTAGTCTGATTGTTGCAAAATTGTACATCTCAGCCTAAGAAGCTTAGAAAGGGTAAGGGGTGGCACCCAACAAGGATCTGTCCTCGCTCTTGGTTTAGTAAATGTCTGTATTCTTCATGAAACAACAATTCTGGATCATTTTTTGTTAAAATTTGCTGCTGTCACTTTGTAAATTTTCCTTTAACTTAAAGAAAAAAATGGTTAACAGGTCTGGCCATTCCCCAGCCTGATATTGGACCATGAAAATACAACACCAACATGTAGTGCACAGTTGTCAATATATTGGTACATTAAGACAATGAATAAAAGAGAAATTGCATAAATCAAAGTTCTAAGAAAATGTCATATAGAATTGATGTATCATGGGTAATACAAGTGTTTACTAAAACAGACATGCCATGAGAACTGACTAATGATATCTTGTAATAAACTTGTCGAAGTGTAGCCTTGTGCGAGGCAGTAGTCGAGGGCGAGAGATTGACTCAAGATGCTCTGACATGCTACATGAAAGTGATGATTGTGGTTAGTTTTTTGGACTTGTGTCACATGGGCTGAACACCCGTGTAGGCTGTACATTACCACTGGCTCCGGCTGGCCAGGATCAGATGACAACTTGCTCCTCCAAGGAGAACACCAGTTCAGTTTCAACAACATCTCTTTACTTAACGATCCTTCCATAACAACTTTACAATGACATAGCAGGAACAAAACTCGTGGGTCATTGCAATTTAAAAGAGTATTTTCAGACACATTCTCAGCTCTCCTTGGTTTGTTCCAATCTTACTCGTCCTTTGAGTTCCAGCACAAAAATCTGGTCCAAGACGGTCACTTTTCCTCTTTGTGGTTCCACGTCTATTCTGTTCATAGAGAAGATGATATTGGTTTTGATTACTACGGCCAGAGTAGCCTTATCCTCCCAGACGTTTACATATCCAGTCTGTTCTCCTTATAAACGAGGTGGTACAGGGCTTTCCAAGAAGTGTCAGAGAAGAGCCCCCACCCGTAAAAGTCGGCTCCTTTCACGTACCAGACTGTCCTGAGCTGTTACTTTTCAGGCTTTAGGCTTTCTCGCTAATGTCCCGTTTTCCATGCCCTTCTGCCACTTCATTAGAAGGTTGGTCTCTTGCCTTAGTGGTGTCTCACATTCCGTGTCTTGGTCAAGACTTCAGGATTATGCTACCAATTTGTTCTCTCTCCTACAGGTCACCCACTGCATGAGGCCTTGAAGACATAGACTATAAGTCTGTCAAAGCAAGGCACCACAGGAAACCCCTCACATTGTGAGCTAGTCCCAACACCTAACTAGTGCTTGCTATTAAATTAGTGTACATCACACATGATACATTATTTACAATAACGCATGACAGTATTCAATCTATATTGCTTAACAACAATGTGATTGGTGTTTTCAGGGAGGAATGCGACTGCATGTCCACCTCCTTAACGAAAGCATTCCAATAACACACATGAAGAACTGAAAAGAAGTTCACATTACCTAAAGTTTCCTTTTAGTGACTGTTCAAATCTTCCCTTGCTTAGACTCTTAATAAATTGGGACAACAGATTCTATCTGCGAAATATCATGTAGACCCTTTAAATTACCGTCTTTTTAAAATTAACATAGCAGTCGAGCATTTTTAAATAGAGCTACATTGTCTCAAATTTTCTCATTTTTATTTGTTGCCCATCTGCTATCTCGAATAATTGCATAAAAGAGGTAACCTGTAATTTACATACTGGAAACAGCTGCTACAGATGATTATAATAGAATAAAGACAAGCAGTAGTCCTTTGGGTCATTCTGTATTTTTCAGCTATGAAGCAAGTGTATACTTTAAGATGAACGTCCACCTCCTGTCACTATTGACATGTTTTAGTAAACTGCAAAATATTGTAATTAAATTGCAATTCTGAAGCACAATTCTTATAACTCTGCATTCGTCTGTTAATCCTATTATAAATGTATGAATAATGTGATTTCTGTGTGTTACCAAAGGGGATTGGTGTCTCTACACAATCTGATACTCTCATCAAAGGGTACAAAGGCTTGTCCTGGCTGGTATGGTGATATGGCAGGATCAGGCAGTGCTTGGGGTACAGGGCAAGCACGAACACGGGAAACTGCCAACAGTGTCTCAAGGCAATAGACCATGTTGCTCTGGCACCTTCCATAGGGGGAAGGAGCCTTAAATACTCTGTTTTCTCAGCCATATACTGAGAAGTATTTCTGGGTAGGTTGAGATGGCCCTCTAAGAGAAGAAGACGTGTCTCGCGCCCACCCTGGAGACCAGTGTGGCATGCATAGGCCCTGGGAGTTGGAAACAGGAAATGGAGCACGGGCAGATTCTTCAGGACCACTGGAGGGGTGAGTATGCCGCTCTCTTTGCTGCGGAGACGCTGGTGCTGTGCAGGTACTACAGTATTCACCCTCTTTTCCAGGCCCAAAATTAATCTTTTCATGAGAAGACGGGCATTAATGTGCTCCTTGAGCTCCCATGATCTCTCCTCAGGACCAAAACCCTTCCAGTCAACTACAAAGAAGGCCCCACCTCCCCTCTTTTTCACACCAAGAATGTTTTTTATCTCAAAAATATCTTCAGCACTGGCTGAAGAAAGCATGATTTCTGATTTAGCAGCTCAGGATGACAGGCTTGAGGAGAGAAACATGGAAGAAGTTGAGAACACTCAAGGACAATTTCAGTTTGTAGGATATGGCATTGATGTACTAGAGCTCCTTGAAGGGACCTAGGAAATGAGGACCAAACTTGTAGGAAGGCATCTTGAGTCGGATATGTCTGAAGAGAGCGATACCTTGTCTCCAGGCCAGAATAAGAGGAGGATCCAAGAGTCTATTATCCACAGTCTTTTCATCTGAACAGAGAACTGTTCCAGAGAAGCCTTAGTCTTGATGAAATTCTTGACGACAGCATCTGCCGCAAGGTTGCCGGATGTTATAGCTACAGGAGAAAGGAGTTTGGGCTGCTGTCTGCAGACTTTAAAGAATAAAAAATTAATGGAGGACTTACATGATTGTTATAAAAGAACTCCGCCCAGGGCAAAAGCTTAACTAAGTTGCTGTGAAGTGCTGCAAGACATGTGTCAATATTTGGTTGACCTGGTCCACTTGACCATTGGACTTGGGATGATATGCCGATGAGAAGGCCAAGGTGACATCTAGTAGCTTACAGGTGGCTTCCCAGAAGTGAGGCATGAACTGGCACCTCTATCAAACACAATGTGAAGCAGCAGACTGTGTAGACGGAAGATGTGCTGGACGAAGTGTTAAGTGAGAATGGCAGAGAAGGATGCCTGGATAGAGCAGTGAAGTGAGCCATTTTGGAGAATCTGCCCTCGACATGAAGAGAGTCAGCACTACCCGAAAATAGCATGCAGTATAAAGTGTGCATCTGCACTTATTCATTCCAAAATGTATTATTGTTATAAAATTGAGATTTTTGGCAAATAATTGTACAATTTTTTGAGCCACCTTGTCACATCACGGCCATCTCATTAAGACATTCTATGTGTTTTATTTTTTCGTTAAAATCATACTTCCATATAGAAAAAAGTAAAACCATTAAAAGCAGCACTCACCTGGAGAATTGCAGAACTGCTTCCAGAGTGCTAGACAGGCACATTTGCATTAGGACAGAACAGGCCCGGTGCCTACAGTGTATGCCAGGCCTGATAAGATTGCTGTGACATAACAGGGTGACTCAGAAATTTTTATAATTATTTGCCAAAAATCTAAATGTTATAATTTTATACAGTTTGGAATGAATAAGTGCAAATGCACATTTTTTACTGCATGCTATTTTCGGGTAGTGCTGGCTCTATTCATGTTTTTTTTATAACTAAGCACTTACCTCATCTTCACTAGAGCCTCTAATAGTGAGGTTAGGCTTGTGTTGGAAGGTAGCCCCCAAGTGTTATTCCAGGATATCTTCGTACCTCGACAGCTGGCCCCTGGATGCATGCACAGGCACTGAAACAGGCAGCTACAGTCTCTGATGCAGTTGGGTACAGATGGAACAGCTGGTGCAGCAGGTATGGCAGGTTTAGTAGGTATGGCAGCACAGCTGGTTCAGGCTGTTACAGTGGGTACGGCAGCATGGTGGGTTCTGGCTGGTGCAGCGGGCAAGGCAGTATGGCTGGTGCAAAGGGTAAGGCAGCACAGCTGCTTCTATGAGCATGTTGATATGGCAGGTTCAGGCAGATGCTTGTTGGTACAGCAGCAATATGAAACAAATACGGTTATATACAAGCATGAAACACGGTAAACTGGCATGGGGACCTGACAAGTAGCAGTGTGCCTCTAGGCAATAAACCACATTGCTCAGGCATCTCCCATAGAGGGAAGGTGCTTTGAATACTCTGTACTTATCAGCCATAGGCTGAGAAGCACTTTCAGGTAGGTCGTGCTGACTCTTTAAGAGAGGTAGTCATGTCATGCACACGACTAATCGTGCTCCAGGAGAGTTTTGCAGCCTGCGCAGACCTGCGAGCAGGAGATGTAGATAAAGTATACTTATTTGTAAATCCACCTGTGCCTCTCACCACTGGCTGACTCCTTCTGTGCAAGTTCTCAGTAAGATTCAAGCATGTCTTGACCAGAATCTGTACCCAGATCTCTTCTACACTTTTCCAAAGTTTGTGCAAATCCTAATGGGAGTTTGGGATTAGGAATTACGGCTCATTAATATGTAGCTGTCTCTTTTTCAAGAAACCACAAGTAATTGGACAATTATCTCAAAAGTTCTTTAATGAGCTACATTGGCTATTTCCTCATTAAGCAATCATTGATTAAGGAAGTAAAAGGTCTGGATCTGATTCCAGGTGTGGCATTTGCATTTGAAAGCTGTTGTTGTGCAACTACAACATACAGTCAAACGAGTTCTCAATGAAAAAAAAAAACAGACCATCATTATGCTGAGTAAAAGAATAAATCCATCATGGAAATTGGGCAAATCAACAGTGTTGTTTATTCTCCAGTAAAAGAGTGCACTGATGAGCTTGGGAACTCACAAACGCCTGGACGTATATGGTAGACAACAGTGGTGGATGATAGCAGAATTCTTTCCATTGTGACGAAAACTCATTTTACAACACCCACCCAAGTAAAGAACATTTCCAGGAAGTAGGTGTTTCAGTATCTAAGTCTACCATAAAGAAAATACTTCATAAGAGCAAATAGAGTTGGTTCACCATGAGGTGCAAGCCATTAATCAGCTTTATAAATTGAAAGGTCAGATTAGTCTTTGTCAAAAAATATCTAAAGAAGCCGCCCAGTACTTGAAAAGCATTCTTTGGATAGATGAAACTGAGGTCAAATTGTACCGGAATGGTGAGATAAAGAAAGTATGGCAAACAGCTCATGACCCATCCAAAGCACATCACATCCACTGTAAAACATGGTGGAGGCAGTGTGATGGCCAGGCATGCATGACTTAACCAACCCTGACCCAGGAGTTTTTTAAAGCAAAGAAGTGGAATATTCTGCAATGCTTGAATCAATCACCAGATTTCCACTCCATTAAGCATACATTTCACATGTTTAAGGTGAAACTTAAGGCAGAAAGTTTTATGTCGACGAATTATGGAGAGAGAGGGCCTAGAGTCATAGGGGTCCTTTGCTGTCAGTATCTGCCCCTGATCCAACCTGTCTGAAAAACTCTTATCGCTCTGCTCTTCCGGAGACCAGAATGGCAAATTCCAAAATGTTATAATACAAATGTGGGAAATAAAGCACTCTAAGTCCATTTACAAATGAGGAACTTAAGCTAACAATATTTAAGGGTATTGTAATGGAGGCCATCCTAGTTAGATTTTCTAGAATCTATACAGAGTGCTATTAGTGCATCTCAATGAATTAGAATATCATCAAAAATCAATATCATATTGCCATGTTTCAGGGCGTTTCTGAAACACATTGACTAATAAATCAATATTATATTCACCCTTTGATGTCTCGTGGAATACGGCAGCATATTTTTCAACCCTTCATTCTCCCTACTTAAATTTTTTGAAATTATGACCTTTGGGATTTCATTGGCTTTAAGCCATAATCATCAACATTAACAGAAATAAACACTTGAAATAGATCACTCTGTCTGTAATGACTCCATATAATATACGTGTTTCACTTTTTGTATTCAATTACTGAAATAAATTAACTTTTTGATGATATTCTAATTCATTGAGATGCACCTGTATATGTTACAGGAAAACTCATTCTATTTGATTCTATAATTGGTAAAAAGAGCTTATTGTTACCAAGGATTTCAATTTATTGGTGGAATGAGTGTATATGGTACAATGCCTTCACATTGTGTATACCATTTTAAGATTACATCTTTGTATTGATTGTTTTAACATTTTGATTAAACAGGATAATTAACACAAGTAACCAACAAGATGGACCTTAACCTTCTCCTCTGAAAAGGACAGAAGCTATGACTTATCAAGGCATCATCAAAGAGATATATCTATGTGAAAGAGAGATAATGGAGATTACTTGTGAAGAACATAACTGAGCACTCCGAAATGAAATGCACAAAATAGGGGATTGTAAAATTCAATTAGCCCTAGACCTATACAAGAGTAGAAAAATAATGTGTGTGACCAAGGAGGCCTGCATAATATACACTTGAGTATGTTACAAGAATAAAAAATGTAGCAGATGTTAACTTCTTGTTACAATTTTATTAAATTCTAACTTTTTAGAACGTTATGCTATGTAGACTGCATGTTTACTGTGTGTCATGTATGAAACATGTACCAGAATGGATGTAGTTTGCTTTAATTAAAGGAGCTTAGGAGCATGTATATTTTATTCCTCTTTGCAACAACCATTTTGACGTACATGTTCTATCCTTGGTGATGTATGTGCACCCAGGGGTTAATGTGCCACAGTACCATCACCAAGGGTTAACCCCCCACACAACACTGAACACTACACTAGCACCTCTAGGCCAGAAGGGGAAGCTAAAGCAGCTTCCCTATATATTCTGGTGCAGAGAGGAAGTGAGTAGTTCAGTTCCTGGGAGAAACTGAGGAAGAAGGACTGTGGTGTAAAGGAGCTGCCTTTAGGCTTCCCCATGGTCCGCTACTCAATTCCAGGCCTAGCCAGGGTCTGAGGAGAGGAGTCAAAAGAAACTGACGAACACATCTGGGAGACTGAGTTACCCCATAACTCGCCCTGGAGGAGCGCAAAGACCGGATACCGGATCCAAAACTGTGACTGACACATGCGGCACAGTAAACACGGACTAGTGGAGGTTAGAGATCTGCACTGTATCACAGCAAAGCAACACGGCGGGGTCAGAAACACACGGATAAGACTCAAGTTGCCTAACAAGGGGGTACTTGTGAGGTGAGACAGGGCCGGCAGTCTAGCTAAAGCAGCAGCAGGGACACACACAGAGCAGGAGTGGGAAGCCAAGGACCCAGTCAGGGTGGGAGCAACCCGGCCCTGATACAGACTCTGTGAACAGTACTCTGCTTACCAACAACTGCAGTAAAGACGTGGAAAACTACGGAAACTGTGAGTCTGTGTGATCCTTGTGCTCAAACCCTACGTTCCCTCACAAGCAGCTATCATCTCCACCACTACCCCTATTCAGCATCAATCATAGACTATTATCATCAGTGCCCCGGGGAACCAGGCTCTGCTTGCAGAGAGCCGTTACATCACCGGCTGCCAAACATCATTCCCGGAAGTTCTGCAGCAACGGTGGTCACCCTGACCACAACCCATGGTGGTGTCACAACTTCATCCCTGTAAGTAATCCCCCAATCCCTTTATTGTGGGCCCGAGATATGGTCAGGACCAAGGACTGTCGTGATATCCCCCGTGATACCCAGTCCGGTACTGAGTATCCTGTCCCAGTGGGCTCCACAACTTGGCGTCTACGAACAGGATCTACTGTGCCCGGTAAACTGGGCATTGTGTGCTGAATTATGTGAAAAACTGTTTTCAAACTGCGCCACAAGGACTGTAATTTTGAAATTCCGCCACTACAAAGCGCGCGAAGTGCGGAAGAAAAGGGGACATGTCATTGTGGGCGGCACTTTGCAAAGCGCTCTGACGTCATCCGGAGGGGAAGAGAATTCCTGCTGCACCGCGGAACCTTTAGAAGACATCTGGACGGAAGCGGAAGACAGGAGGTCGACCTTAACTAAGAGGGCACAGGATGTTGCACCAAGGAGATCAAGCGTGCCGAGCAGCGGCGGAGCACCCGGCGGAGCTCCAGCACAGGATAACAGAGGAGCACCTGGTGGTGCTGCGACGCAAGGAACAGCAAGTATCATGCCGCTCCTGATGCCATACATCCGGGAGCAATGTGGCTGCCGCAATACTCCGGTGAGCCCAACACCCTTAACGACTTTATTACTAAGATACAAATGTACTATGTGATGTACCCACTGACTGAAGCCCAATGTGTCGGTATGATTATTGGACAGTTAACCGGCAATGCGCGTGGGAAGTAGCATCCTGGCCGGACACCGACACGGACTCTGTAGAGCATCTTGTGGCTGGACTGAAAGCAGCATTTGAATCCAGTGCTGACACCCGGCTAAAATGAGATTCTTTGGATGTCAACAAAAGCCTAAGGAGAGCACAAGAGACTATGCCTTAAACTTGCAGGAAGCACTCAAAGCACTCAAACTAGCAGAACGTGTCTTAGCCCCGGGAGCTGACAAAATGCTAATCGATCAGTTCATAGAGGGCCTCCTATACCCTTCTCACAGAGGACAGCTGAGTATGATGATCACCCAGAATCCCGGAATGACTTTTGCCGAGTTAAAAGATAGAGCCATCCGTCTTCAGCAAATAGAGGAGCCCCGGGATATAAACTTCACTAAAAGCCCCACAGCAGCACCCCAGCAGCCAGGAGTATCAGCAACATCTGCCATGTTAGCGACTGCTGCTGAATACAGAGAGCCTATCTCTAATGCGGCCCTCAACCAAAAGCTAGATGTCCTGTCGGACACTGTTGTTTCCATGGCTAAAGTCATCAAGGAGCTGCGTGGTTCCAAGCCTGCACCCAAGATCGAGTTTCCGACCAGTAAGGAGGATGTCCCGTGGATGAGGCCCAGGAAGTACCAAGCGACGAGAGGATGACCCAGCGACCGCTATCAGCCGGATGGACAGCCCATTTGCCGCCGTTGCAAGGAGCCAGGCCACTTTGCCTGGGAATGTGCTTTAAACGAGGATCCACTGGGAAGGCGGACAGCCCCTCAGGAGTGAACCCTCAAGGTCCTTCAGCCTGATATGACAAGTTGGTGGGAGGACGTCCGATCATCCCTATTGTGTTGGATGGCATTCCCTTCAGCGCCTTGTTGGATACCGGGTCCCAGATAACATCAATTCCACATGTTCTCTACAAAAGGTACTGGGCTGATTCAGACATTAGTAGTGGTCCAGCTGACATTGCAGTGAACTTATGGGCTAGCAATGGTGAACTAATACCACAAGTTGGGTTCAGAGAAATGACCATTCAGGTTGGGAGGGTAGAATTGCAGAACCAGGGTATAATAATTGTAGATGTTGACCGGCGAGAACGTGAACCAGTAATGTTACTAGGAATGAATGTAATTGAAAATTGATTTTCCGAGGTAATTACTGTCTTACAGCAGATCGCTGAGACTGCCAGAACTGGGCAAAAGAGACTCCTGCAAAAGGAAATAAAAGCCCTGATGCTAAAACAGGTAGAAATATCAGGAGGTGAAATCGGCAGTGTACAAGTAAGTGATCCAATACCCATTGTAATACCTCCCAAAACTGAAATGTTGGTCTTGTTTAGAGCCGCAATAGGCATTAAGGGCAACACTATCAAGCCCTGGTAGAACCTGTGTACTCAGACAGTAGTTGAGGTACATCGGGGAAGAGTGCCATTACGCCTTCTAAATTGCTGAGAAGATGAGGTCACATTACCAAAGTAATGACAATGGCTCAAGGGAAAAGCTGGAGGATTGGTGCCAAAAGCTACACGTGGGTACCAGTTCTACACCTTCCCATCAAAAGCATGGAGTATACCGAGTAGTAAAAGAATATGAGCAGATGTTCAGCAAACACCCGTTAGACTTTAGGAAAATTAAAGGGGTACAGCACACCATACCCAAAGGTAACCATCAACCTATAAAAGAGAGGTATAGACTTCCAGTTCTGGCGCCTGCATCAGAAGACGCAGCTGAGGCAGCTCCGGAGCCCGCCCAGACAATCCGGCCTAATCCCCAGGCCCCTGGTCTCTATAATTACCATATAGCCCTGCAATAACTCCAGGATGACGGCGACCATGGATCGGTTCGTCATCAGGGCCGGTGAGACCGGGATGAGCGGTCCGGTCGCCGTGGCGGAGGACTCTGGCGGGAACGCGGGCATGGCGGCTGCAGAGAGGCCCCCTCCACACATCCAGGAGACGGAACAAATGGAGGCAGGTCTGGAGCATACCCATATGAGAGGAGGTGAGAAAGCTAACACACAGGGGAAGGCGGCCGAACAGCTACAGGGGCAGAAGGGGAAATCGTCAACGGGGATAATGGTGGAGGCGAGCCTGGGACCTCGCTGCAGGTGGATTACAAAATCCTTACAAAAGAAATGGCAGTTCACCTGGCCACAGACTTTAGAGCAGCGGTGGCTGAATTAGTAGCTGTACACAGGAGATCCGCAGCAAACTGGGGCAACACGAGCAGCAGCTCCAGGAAGCTGAGAGCAGGGTTGCGGTGATAGAGGACAGGGTGGAGGAGCTGGAGCACCAACTACAGGACCTACAAAAACGGTCTACTTATGCGCTTAATAAATTAGATGACATCGAAAATAGAGCGCGCAGAAACAACTTAAAAATAGTGGGCCTCCCTGAATCTGTCTCCTCAGCCCAGCTGATAGAGGTCTTTGAGGTTGAACTCCCGAAATCACTGGGTTTGACACACAGATGCAAGACTGAACGCACACACAGGATTGGCCCTCCCAGAGACCCCCACGCACCACTGTGGAAGCCTGCTTTGTAAGGGATAAGATATTCAACAATCCACGACAGGCTATAGCAAAATACCTCAACCATAGAAATAAGGAGGAGGTACTCCGTGCATACAAGGCCAGACGTCACCCGCTTGCGATTATGGGTCATAAAGTTCTGGTTTTTGCCGACTACTCCATAGAAGTCACTAATCGGAGGAGAGCCTTCAGCGAGGTTTGCTCTACCGTATATATACGTAATATTCGTTTTCAGTTGGCGTACCCTGCCACTCTAAGATTCCACTCACGTGATGGTTCTATGGTATCATTCACCGAACCTAAGGAAGTGATGTCGATGGTTACAAGGGGAGCTGGGTCCCCCACTAACAACGCCTCTACTGCTAGCAGCCCAAAAGGTGCAGAGATAAACTAGAGAAGATGGCCATGATCATACACTTGCCCCCGAACAAGATCAAGATCTTGATTCTGGCAGACACTATAGACTACGTTCGGACACTCTGGGTGATGGCGGACCCTCGAGACCTATGACATCACGTCGACTACGGCAATCGGTGGCTAAATGGAGCAAAAAGAGAATGGGATGACTTAATTGGCTTCTAAAGGAATGAGTCCTTCCCTTGTCCCGATGAACATGACACTCACTGGATTCTTTTATGGAAGAGATGCCAAAGCCATAATCTAAACTCTCTTCAGCTATTTTGAGCTACAAGCCACTGGGAAAAAAGGAAGGGGGCAGTTCAGTTCTCCGCCCCCCCCTTTTTTTTTTCTCTCTTTCCCCAGCGAAATATTGAAGTCGAGGTGGCAAACAGGGGCTATATGCTTCCATTGATGATGATCTTGTCCTGGGTTCACTCTTAATTTGGTTATAGGATAGTTTAGTTTCCTAGTATGATGTTATATCGCATTCTGTTCTGTGATGGGCCATCTGAGTCGGAATCCCAAAAGGTGTCAGATGGGCTATATATTGAACTATTCATATAATAGAGAGACCTGGACTTGGACATTCATGTAATACTGTTTATGTTATTTTTTTTCCCTCTCTCAAGGAGGCCGGGTCTATGGCGGGTGGTCCCCAGCGCGGTCCACTCCATGGAGGAAAAAGGAGAAGTCGCCAAGATAATGTTCTGCAGAAGGGGTGGGGGAGGGGGGAAGGGAAAAGTAGTTTGGGGTTGGGGAAGGGCTATAGAGTTGCCATTGCCTTGCTCTTGTTCTATTGAAATTTTAATGTCTGCCATCTCTACGTACAGGGAAAAGTTGGTAAATGGGCTGACTTCCGACTTTCTTGGATATGGTTTATTAATCTACTTTAATTGCCAATACTCACTGAATCAGGGTGCTCGATATGGTTAGATGGGTCTCCTGGAATGTGAAGGGACTGCGCTCCCCTGCAAAGCGCATGATGGTCCTCCGCCATCTTAATCGATTACATGCTGATGTGGCAATGCTCCAGGAGACACACTTGACCTCAGAGGATTTCTGCAGACTTAAGAAACTTTGGGTGGGGGAGATATATGGTAGTGGTGCGGTCAACAAGAAAGCCGGTGTTCTGATATTGATACGCAAGTCCCTAGCGCACACAGTTATCAGTTATCTCATCAGATCTAGATAAAGAGGGAAGATTGATACATTTAATTCTACAAATACGCAACGACACCTCCAGTGTCTACAACTTATATGCCCCAAATGTAGCCCAAAAACCTTTTTTTCAGAAAATACAAAATAGGTTCCTAACAGATCTAAACTCTCACCGTATAGTTGAAGGCCACTTTATTCTGGTGGTCAATGAGAGCGAGGACAGAAGACATACTAGACCTTGGGCATCCATTGAAGTAGGGACTGCAACTTCCTCCAGTGGTAGCTTCCTGGAAGACCTATTCATAAAATTGCAATGTGATTGACGTGTGATGCATCCATTGGAGAGGGAATATACCCACTTCTCTCATCCCCATGGATCTTGGTCAAGACTAGACATGTTACTGGCCTCACACTTAGTCTTCCAGAAGGTTATGGAAATTACGGTGGAGAACATGGTCATCTCTGATCATAGTCCGGTGGTAATGGAGAAGAGAGATTCACACCAGAAGGGATCTGATTTCCTTTGGAGATTCCCTGACACACTAACCCGAGAGGGAAATTTTGTAAGACAGCTTAATGAATGGTGGAACGAGTATTCCGCACATAATGATACACACCGCTCTGATCCTGCCCTCTTCTGGGAAGTGGCTAAATCAGTTTTGCGAGGACACATAATGGCATTCAGTGATCTGTGGTAACTGGATTGCGTGTAATGCAATCCGGTTGTTATAATGGGCTCCTATGAGGAGCGTTTCCTGATGCGGTTTTGAGCTTTTTAAAACCTCAAAACCGGATCAGGATTTAAAAAAAAAAAAAAAAATGCAAGTGTGACCCTAGCCATAGTGAATTTTTTGCCCTATTACTCATATGGTTGCAGACATGTGTACCTTTACTGCATGTTAAATATGATACTGCTGTGGCCATTAATTTGTAAGGCCATTTGATACTAATAAAACATAACAGGACTGCTGCCACAAATGCTACATACATTTATATGTGTTCCTGACATAGTGTTTGTTGATGTTTCAGATGGCTGACGATCATGAGTTCATCCTGGCATTTATGGCCCTCTGTAAGGATCACGAATGTTTGTGGCGGACCACCTCACCCGATTACAAAAACAAAATGGTGAAGGGAGCGACCTATGGGCAGCTCATCACCCTCTGCCAGCGCTTCCTCCCTGGTGAGAGGGTGGATGAGAAGTTTGTCCTAACTAGGATAAAAAGCCATGTGCACATTGTTCAAGAGGGAGCATAATAAGGTGATGGAAAGGCGGTCCAGATGGGAACGGAGGAGGTTCCCCAAACAAAGTTGTGGTACTATGACCTCCTCCTTTTTACCATGGACCAGGGGCGCCCTCCTAGAACACTGTGCAGCAGGCAGTTAGGGGAAACTTCCTGAGCCACTCCCCAAGCCACCGCTCCGCCACAAGAGGTACGTGTAACTTTTGTATTGCTTTGTCACTGGAGAATGGTGTTTGCATTCACTGGTGGTGTTTAGTATTTGGTTAACATATCATTATGTCCTACTGAACACATTCTACACTATGTAGTGGCGCTGACCCAAAGCCATTTGTGATCTTTTAATTTTTCCACTTGTAAATGAACATATGGATGACCATGCAGTTTCCTGATGTGAGTACAGTCATAACTGTGTAATTTTCCACATTGTATAAAGTGTAGGCTCCACTTTGGCACATGTTTATCAATGCTTGCTACATGGATGTGGTCTCAACATGGTGTTGCGTATGTAATCCTAAACACATGTATGAGTGTTCTTAGCCATTCCTTTTGTATCATTCCAGGACCCACCAGAAGTTGGGGTCAGCCAGGACTCTGCATCCATTGTTGACACTCCCCCATCTACATCTACGGGGAGTTGTTGGCAGATGGCAATGCTGCGGAACACATCCCTCAAAGAAGTGTGCCCCTGCGCAGAAGACGACCCCTAGTTCAACCAACAACTGAGCTGTGCAGTTGGGCAAAGAGGGTTCTGATGCATCTGGAGAACAAACCCAGCACTGCTATAGGCAACTCGTCAGTAAGCGCCTGGGCAGGCTGGACACCGAGAAGAGGACTGCTGTGTAGAGGGTAATTCACCTTGCCCTTAATGCTGCCGAGGATGGGACACTCAGCTCTTGGCACATCCCTCCTCCAGCATGTGAGCAGCCAGCAGTGTTTCACCATCTGAGGTCGCCTATGTTTTTGCATGGAGGAACTCAGGCTATGCCGAGGATGCCTAGACCACCCTCCCCTCCTCATCGACCCATGCTATATCCCTATGATGATATGGGATACTCAGTGACATCAAGTCCTTCCGCAGACTATGAGGGTGCAAGGGCTCACTACCACAATCTGTAACATTTCAGTATTGACATCTGGGTATTGGTTTTGTGAACCACTTTGTAAACGGACTTTGTGTTATGTGGCACTGAAAATAAAGGTTACACTATATTAACTAAACGTTGTGGTCTCACTAACAAGATGTGTGAAGGTGAGCTGTGAGCAACGTTTAGGTGACATAACAAAATACATTTATGTGGGTCTGGTTATGTGTCCACATATGAAGGAGCATGTCATGAGCTATGTTAATAACGTTATGACATTCATTTTCTACATATATGTGTTGGTATTTTGTCATCTGTAGGTAGGCCCTATGTGCATGGACATGGGTGTATGATGGGGTACTACTATGTTTGTGCTAAATGCTGTTGTTGCGTACCACAGATTGTGGCCAGGGTACCATTGTAGAGATGTGTGTTACTGTATGTACTCTGACATATAATGTTAGTTTCGAGCCCCAGGCCCTGGGGTTCACGGGTACCAGGCTCGGTGGTTGTTAAGGGATGTTACGGGTGTCAGCGCCTGATCCCGTGGCCTGGATGACACTTCAAATAGGGTGTATTTACAGGGGAATAAGAGTTTTTGTCATGTGACGCCACCTGTAGTACCTGGTGATGGTTCACCAGCACTGCCACAGTCTGCCGAAGGTAGATGGAATTGCAGCTGAGTTGGCAAAGCCCCCTACAGGTAGGGCTGTTCCTCCGGGGCAGCGTTCCTGGAAGGAAACAAGTTGATGTAGGAAAACACACGTAGGAAAAGTCACTTTCTCCGGGGTACTTTACTGTTAACTTGTAGCAGCATCACACAAAGTCCACAGTTCAGCAAGATGTTATAATAACAGGTAGCTCTATGGGTGGCTGCAAGTGGATCCCAGGTGTATGGTGGAACCCGTGGTGTACCTTAGTTGATGAACCCGTGTCCTTTCTTCCCCGCCTAGTATGGGCCTATACCAAATGGCTCCGTGTAGGTAGTATTGGGGGTCCTCTCCCTCGTGGTGAGGAAGCAAGCAGACCGCTCTATCTGGCAGGGTGCTGTGGCGCTATACGGACCACAGCAGCCGGTTGCTGACTGCAAAGATGAACTCTGGCCGGATCCTCGGGCCCGGCGTTCCCGTGGTGGACTGGAGAATCCCCTGGAGTATGGTTGCTCCACTCTGAGGATTTCCCATTCTCTCTAGGGCCCGGACTTCTCGTGTCGGGCGCCCTCTTTCAGGATCTCCTCAAGATCCCTTCTTCTTCCCTCTGGATTGGCTTGAAACCGTCCAGGTCACCCATCCGCCTCGTTCCACACACTTTCTTAACTCCTCTCCTCCTCCTCCTGCTGACCCTTCTGCTGACAACAGCCCAAAGACCTCCTTGATCCCCCTAGAGGTGAATATATCCCCTCCCGGGTAACCTCCCACCGCTCAACTAATTTGGGAGTGCTGGAGGAATGGGTCCCACCCACCAACCTAGGGTCCACTTGCAGCTGGGGCAACTACACCTCTTTTACGGGTGCAATACCCCTCTGTGACGCCTGACCATGCGGGGCGCCACATTAGCACCACACAAACATTTATTATGTGACTCCCTCCAGCGGTTCTGTGTTGCAAACATACCTTAGGTATATGTGTGTTTTTTCACAACATGCAAACATTTCCCCTTGGCTAACATATCTCCCTTGACTCATTGATTTCTTAAACCTGTGTGTGCCATAATAGTGTGTTTAGTAAATAGCCCAACAAAATATTTTGGTTTGGCCAAGTTTTTTTGGGTTGGGCCCTTTTTTAAGCCAATACATAAAGACATTGTTTTTGAAGCAGGCTAAGTGGCCCATTTTTGTTATACATTTTTGCAATATGACAAAGATTGACATAACAGTCTAAAACATTATTGATGGGGAGCAGGGTGTACTGCATGGCCCCAGCACCACCCTGGGCCTCTATCAATTGTGCGATGAGGGTTCCCAACACATTAATTTTGTCCATGGCTTTTTGATGCGCCGCCACCAGGTCCTGCAGGGATGGGCCACCTACATAGTTGGGAGGAATTAAACATAAACAACATGGCTACAAAAAATTAGCATGTGTCTGGTGTTAACAGAGGGAACTTACTAGTGGCCTGTGGCTCCACTATTTGGACTGTTGGTGACGGCGAGCGGCTTATTCTCCATCCAGCCTGATGGGCTGTGGCATCTGTTAAAATACAATCATTTTTGTTGTTGAAAGGCAAACAAAAAACCATTAAAAACATTTTTAAACAAAAAAAAAACATTGTGTCAACAATGACGCAGGACTGATGAGGTACATTAACATGACACACACCTTCATTGCCCTGCGTGGCCTCCTCAGGGGACCACTCTCCATCAGGGCTGCCAATGTCGAGGCCTTGGTCCCCTGGTGGAGTGGATGGAGGAGTAGGTGTCCTCCCAAGTGACATCTCGGCCTCTGCAGGGGATCGCACAGGACTAGCTGGGGGTGTTCGGGGTGGTGATCCAGCTGGGCTGGCTGGTGGGCTCACAGCAGCTGCAGCAGGAGGCTCAGGGCTTCTATCCATACCTGTTGACAAGACATCCCATGACCTCAAATTTAACACAACTACAAATGTTTGCACATATGAAGATGTTCAGTATTGGCGTACATTCCTAAATTCTGTGACAATGTACACATTTGCAGGATAGCCCAACATTACCTCATATGTCTGTTTCATCTGCACATCCCAACATGTCAAGAGCAAAGGTACCAATGTTGCCACCATGCAGAACACATAGCCTTATAGTGCTGCACATGCAAAGCTCGGGGACACACATAATTGCTAATCTAATATTAATGTGCCTCAGGTTAAATGTTGACAGTTGTCACACACATAGGCACATTTTGACTGCAACACAGACAAGGGCAATTTGCAAACAAAGTGAGCCCTCATTATCCATCCCCACAGAGAGCATTGTACACATTAGCAA
Source organism: Allobates femoralis (assembly GCA_033576535.1). Lineage (NCBI taxonomy): Eukaryota > Metazoa > Chordata > Amphibia > Anura > Aromobatidae > Allobates > Allobates femoralis. The sequence goes on from JARQOC010000002.1 coordinate 120,050,778, forward strand.
ACATGGAACAGGCTTTAATTGGCCGTGAGCCACTATACAGTCAGGTTATGTGAAGGCGACATATTTCCTATCTGACCAAGAGCTTATTGGATGTTTACAACCAAACAAACAAAGCATAACAAACAAGACTTCTTTACAGTCTGTGACATGTGGGCCCTTACATAACTGACAACATGCTGCTGCTGAATTCAATCTTTGTACACACATACTGTACGTGTTTGGTTATTGTGTGCCGAAAACTGTGTTTAAGTTGTGAAATGTGACCCACAGAACAAGCATCATCCATTTGTAAGATGGATGAAGCCCTGAGGAAACGGGCGGCACACAGTTGGTTAATACAACCAGTAATCTGCTTAGAATGCGTTGCTACGGTGATGACGTCACCAGGCAGACGCTGCCAGGCGGGAAAGCGCCCGCCAAAAATGACTTTAATCTAATTGGCCCTCACTCTCAGAAGGGACTATATAAAGGGGAGCAAGAAGCCACGGAGGCCAGTGCAGCATTGAATTGCTGAAGTCAAGCACAGAAGAGCTCCAGCTATAATGGACTCCCTCTTTGAGCAGCTGATGAAGAGGGCAGAGAGCAGCGGTGGCGAGGCTTGGCTGAAGAAATGCCTATCCAGCGCCAGCAGTCCCGATTATAATGACAGGGAGATCTCATCCAGAACCACCCCTTTGGACAACGATTCCCACCAGGCTCGGAGGAAAAGTACGCGGGAGGCGAGAGACATACTCACCATCGGGCCCCCGGCGGTCATCTGGTAAGCCAAAGAAGAAAGCCGGAACTATACAGCAGCGGCCGCGGGGACGCAGTTCCGAGGTGCACCCGGAAGTTGCAGAGGAACTTCCCCTCATCGGGGCGGGACTTCCGGCTACCCGGGAGAGTACGAGCCGACCGGCCTCCAGGGGGGACCCACCAGTTTCCCAGGTTGGTCTCCTCGCTGGCGCCCAAACTCTACCTTCCCCACAGGCTGGCATTAGAAGGGGCAGCATGGGCAGCAGCACCATCGAAATCCTGGGGTGCTCTGCACATAGTGACTGGCCTCCTAACACGCAGCAAAGCAGCGTCAGTATAACCCCCAGCCCAGCAGTGCTTGACATGGAAACCCAACCATTCGGGTCTCAGAATGGGTTGTCTTTGTCAGGCCCCCTTCCTTCATATGATCAACTCCTGGCAGCTTGGGCAGGTACCCGCTCAGCTGCCTCAACCAGCAATGGCCAAGGTGAAATACCCCCTTTGTCACCTGCCACCAGACCTGAGGAAGCCAGTCATACCATCACCCAGCCCTTGCCTATGAGCTCACACACCCCGCAGCAAAAGAGCTATAACAGCGGGGTGTCAGCTCTCCAGGCGTGGGGCTATAGAGCTCCGCAACCCAGCGGGAGTTCGGACGAACACACATCAGAGCCGGGACACCGAGACGACTACGTCAGTGCCCAGGGACAGATAGCCGCGATGGGCTCACCACCAGCGTCGATGACAGGTGAGAACAATTCTATGTCGGTTTGTGAAATGTTAACTCCTCAGTTGTTGTCGTCTATTGCGGGTATGGTGCAACAAGCTGTCTCTACAGCTTTGAGGCAGGATACCCGCAAAGCAGGGGTACCTTTAAACGGACCACAGACGACTGCTAAAATAGGAATACCAGAGACCTCCTTTAAGGAGGCTCTACCATGCGAGATCTCCCCTTTAGGTTTTCATTTAAATATGACAACTAAAGAGAAGATATGGGGAGGAGAATTCGTAGACCTATTCTCTCTCTTGCCGTCTCGTGAGCCGTTTAAATTGGAACGGCGTGACGATAAAGACGGCGAGGAAAAGAAAAAGGTCTATAGGTCATTTACAAATTGGTTGCAAGGTTTTTTAATTTATGAAGCGGTGTTGGTTGAAAAATTCCGGGCGCCTTGTCCTGGGCTTTTTCAACACATCGATATAATACTTGAGGCGTACCGTAACTTTGGAGGAGTGGCATGGTTAGCTTACGATGAAGCATTTCGACAAAAGCTGGCCATCCACCCCTCGCTAAAATGGGGAGTCAAAGCCGTCGGTCTTTGGCTCCACATGATGGTCTCTCAGAGACAAACAGTAACGAAACAAGCGCCAATTCAGTCTGCCAAGAAAGGCACTTGTTTCGCTTTCAACGAATCTTCTTGCCATTGGCTACAAAATTGTAGTGATATAGGCATGAGTGTTCAACTTGCTCGGGCGCTCATCCCGCATCTAAATGTTTTAAAAAAAATAGCCAATTGGTCAGTAGAGAATCCTTTCTCAAAAACAGAGACCCCAGTGAGGCTCCAAAAACTGCTACCATGGCTAAAACAATATCCTAACCAAGAAAAAGCCGAGTTATTGCACAGGGGCTTCGAAAGAGGTTTTTATGTTCCGCCTTTTCTCGGCTTCGGGTGTACGATAATTAGGAACCTCCCTTCAGCAAGAAGATTCCCAGGGTAGTCCGGGACAAAATCAATAAAGAGTTAAGAGCGGGAAGGTGCGAGGGCCCGTTTGAGGTACCCCCATTTTCAAATTTTAGGATTTCTCCGCTAGGAGTAGTCCCCAAAAAAGAACCTGGCTCATTCAGATTGATACACCATCTTTCATACCCTGAAGGTGCATCTCTGAACGATCAGGTAGATCCGAGCGTGGCCTCAGTATCTTACACTTCATTCGATACAGCCTTAGACACAATTAAAAAGTTTGGCAAAGGAGCTTTACTCGCGAAATCGGACATTCAGTCCGCTTTCCGTTTACTCCCAGTAGATCCCAAAGGTTTCCCGTCACTAGGCTTCCAATTTGAGGGTAAATTCTATTTCGACAAGTGCCTTCCCATGGGTTACTCACTGTTGTGTAATTACTTCGAATCCTTCTCAACTTTCCTCCAGTGGTGCGTTACGGCCATCCCAAGCACCGGCGCTGTGACGCATTACTTGGACGACTTTCTCTTTATTGGTCCCCCAGATTCTGACTCATGCAAGGAAGTGCTTAACTCATTTTTGGCATTAATGTCCGATTTTGGGGTCCCGATTGCTGTTGAAAAAACTACTTCCCCGGCAACTGTTATTGAATTTTTGGGCATTTTAATAGACTCAAACAAAATGGAGTGTCGCCTCCCCCATGATAAATTAGTAGCTTTAAAAACAGTGATTAAAGACTTTCTTTCAAAGTCATATTATACCTTGAAAGATGGTCAGAGATTGGCAGGCAGCTTGAACTTCGCACTCCGGGTCATCCCAGCAGGTTGCCCTTTTCTTAGGCGACTGTATGAGAGCATGGCCGGGGTGCCAAAGTCGGGCAACATCCCAGTCTCAGAATCGATCAGATCGGATTTGGAGAACTGGGACTCATTTTTGTCCAGCTTTAACGATTCTACGTATTGGCAGCAAGACTTTAAAGATGCATCCACAATGGAGCTTGAGTTCTGCACATCCGACTCGGGTATGTGGATCCGCTGTGGGCTGCAATGGTCATTTTCTCAATGGCCCCTAACATTAGTCAATAATCCTATGAGGACCGCAAATTTAGAAGTTTTGCTGTCAATATCAGCCATTATATTATGCTGGGGTTCCCTACTCTCCAACCATCGGATCTTATTTAAAGTGCATGATCCGGGATTAGCGTTCATAATTAATTCACTTTCAGCTAAAGGGCAATTACTGTCGTCTTGCATGAGGAATTTAACCCTTTCCTTATTGCAAAAGAATATTTGGCTCAAAGCACATGTCTCTTTATCCGGTAATTATAATTTGTCTAATTTCAAATTTTGTAACAACTTGTCACAGCTTCAAGATCGTTGGCCTGTATCAGCGCAGCAGGGTGTCAAATTCCCGGGCGAAATATGGGAGAATCTTTATCTGTGACGCAGCTCTACATTAAACAATCCCTTGCCCCACGGACTTGGGCAGCTTACAGCGCCGCCTGGTGGTCGTGGGTGCAATTTTGTAATACATATAGATTTTGTCCACAAACAGCACTGTCAGAAATCGCTGTCCACTTTGTTGAGTCATTGATTAGACAAAAAATGGCCCACTCATCAATAAAGAAAACCCTCGCAGGGATTTCCTTTTTTAGGAAGCTTTATGGGTCTTCTCCGATTAGCAACCTTTTTGTAGTAAGACAAATTTTGAAGGGTTACCAGAAATCGTTCATTGAACCAGATACAAGACAGCCTATTTCCGTTTCAGACTTGTCTCGCTTGTGCTCATGCCTGACACAGGTATGTTCCAGCAGTTACGAGGCTGCTTTATTCAAAGCAGCATTTATATTGTTATTTTTCTCAGCCTTGAGGATAAGCGAAGCAGTATCTACGCATAAGGCGTGCCAATCTGGTTTGCGATTGAGTGACATCTCCATTCTCCCTTCAGTGGTGATGGTCTTTATTCGTCGGTCAAAAACCGATCAGCTGGGGAAGGGACAGGTTATCACTCTGAACGCAATCCCAGGTGACACATTATGCCCGCTAGAAGCAATCAGGAGTTGGGTAGCGGTCCGCGGAACCTCTGCAGGTCCCCTGTTCGCCCACGCGGACGGCTCTCCAACGACTATTTATCAATTCAGATCCGTTCTGAAAAAGTGCCTCTCTTCAGCTAATATGGGCAAGACTAAAATCACATCACATTCATTTAGAATTGGGGCAGCAACTCTGGCATCTCAATTGGGTGTACAAGAAGACGGAATCAAAACTATTGGGCGATGGAAATCTAATGCGTACAAAAGCTACATTCGCCTTGATAAGGCCTCCCAATAACTAGTTTATAATTTATCTCCTAGGCAGTAAAATTGTATGGATTGTCGGACATTCATTTATATTCTGGGCTCACAAGAGAGCAAGGAAAAGGAGTTACACCGAAAATCTATCCTTTGATTTTGAACAAATACAAGTATTTTGGCATGGAGTGAGAGGCCTAAGATGGCATAGCATTATCCCAACTGTCTTAGAGTTATTGGAGAAACTGCCCCGACCAGACTTAGTTATTTGCCATGCAGCAGGTAACGACCTCGGAAAGTGCGCTACTATGGACCTGTTATGGAGGATGAAATCTGACTTTTGTTGGTTAAATCAGAAAAAATTCCTGGAACCACGTTTGTTTTTTCCGAGGTCGTTCCCCGCTTAGCATGGAAAGTACATGGATCAATGTATTTAGATAGGATCAGAAAGAAAGTTAATAGGGAGATGCAGAAGTTCCTTCCTTCCATTGGCAGCTTTTCTTACAGGCACCTTGACCTGGAAGGCTTTGTGGATGGTTTATACAGGAAGGATCTTGTGCATCTCTCGGAAGTTGGCCTCGACATTTTTAATGTCGAGGTGCAGAGCATTGTGGAGGAATGGTTGGTGGGGGGGCCGCTACCTCAAGGGTAACGCCCTGTTGGGTCGCCCAGCTATGCTGGGTGGATCGGTTATGAAGTATATCAATACTACTGAAGTTGTATGTTTCAAAGTTATGAAACAAGAATTTATATGATTTACGTTCCTGAGTTATGGAACATGAGTTGGAATATGAAATGTGGAATGATCAATTTCCTGTAAAGAAAGGTACGCGGTAACCCTTAATAAAACCAGCATGTTTTTCCCACCACAATGCTCTCTGTCTTTAATTCACTAGTAATTTTAAGTAAAACGAAAATATTATTAAAGTGCGCTCTGTTGCCTCACAAGCATCATCCATTTGTAAAATGGATGAAGCCCTGAGGAAACGGGCGGCACACAGTTGGTTAATACAACCAGTAATCTGCTTAGAATGCGTTGCTACGGTGATGACGTCACCAGGCAGACGCTGCCAGGCGGGAAAGCGCCCGCCAAAAATGACTTTAATCTAATTGGCCCTCACTCTCAGAAGGGACTATATAAAGGGGAGCAAGAAGCCACGGAGGCCAGTGCAGCATTGAATTGCTGAAGTCCCGCCCGCCCTATTATTAAGATTACATCTTTAATGTTTAGCTGGTGTTTATTAGAGGGAAGGTCGCCCAGCTATGCTGGGTGGATCGGTTATGAAGTATATCAATACTACTGAAGTTGTATGTTTCAAAGTTATGAAACAAGAATTTATATGATTTACGTTCCTGAGTTATGGAACATGAGTTGGAATATGAAATGTGGAATGATCAATTTCCTGTAAAGAAAGGTACGCGGTAACCCTTAATAAAACCAGCATGTTTTTCCCACCACAATGCTCTCTGTCTTTAATTCACTAGTAATTTTAAGTTAAACGAAAATATTATTAAAGTGCGCTCTGTTGCCTCAGTGGATCTGGCTGTTGTTTTTTGATAATCCTGCAGCTGCAGAGTGATCAAGCATCAATCACAGCAATTGGGTGACACTATGTGACAGGGTACACTTGCATGTGCATTCATAACAATATATTGTGTTGCACAGAAGCATATGTGTATGGTGAAATCACAACAACTCACCACGTAGCAGGGCTATCCGTTCCCGCAGTGCTATCATGCGTCCCTGTATTTTATATTTTAAATCAGCAATTTTTTTACAGATTTGCCGGCTGCTCCTGTACACACCCAGCCTCCTCTCAAGGTGCCTCTTGACCTTCCTCAGTATAGCCTGCTTATGGATTCGTGGGTGTGGGTGGTCCTGTTGACACCAGTAATCTCGTGTATCGCACAGATCCAGGAGGATCATCAGCTCTGTTTCCCCCCATGCTGCAGCTCGCCTTGGTGACGCCATGGCTATCTCTGCAGGGGACGTCACGACGCACGGGAGTTACGCCGCCAAAACTACAGGGATATAAATGGAGGCGCCAGCACAACATGATGAGCCTCTACTGTACGCTGCGGCATCAACTAATTCAGAGCCACACGGTGACACTCGAGCGTAACACATGACAAAATTTCATGATGGACTGAAAAATAAGGTGTTGTGATTCAGGGTTGCGTGTGCCATATGTGCAACATGTATACTTCTTTAGACTACATTACATACTCAATAATGTGGCCGTCAACACATAGATCTATGTTTAACAAACACAACACAACTGTACAGAATGCGTCGATATTAATATGCAGAAGATGCGCACATATAGAGCCCACATCAATGGCCTGCAGACTTGTATTGATGCTCCTTGTTACAAGCCCTTTCAGCACTATTGGAGAAGAAGATGAGTCTGCTGATGGACGCACAGATCATCAAATATGGCGCCTGGGACAAGGACTACCAATCGGAACGCACGAGTTGCCACCAATCCCCGCACACTGGTCCAGGTTGAAACTACGCCCAGACACACCTTGCTTCAGTGATGTCTGAAGTTGCTTTTATCATCGCTATTGCCATGTCACACAGCGCGATCGCAACAGATCACCTAAGCAACATCACCAGGTTTCACTACATGCACTGGAACCTGGCGACTCGAATGAGGCAACTTATCGGCGTTGAATCGCCTCGTTACACGTATCAACGCACGAGCGACATCTACGGCAACAGCGGTTATGTCACTTTTGGGCGATGTTGCCGACGATGTTGAAACGTGTGACGGTACCATAAGTCTTGTGTGAAGCAGGTGATGTGGCTGATGTGCCAGTGTGAAGCATGCCCAATAAATGTAATGGGAATTGAACAGGAGTTTCTGTTGCGCCAGAGATTTCCAAAAGAGATAATCACCAAGCATCGCTAACACTGTTTGCAGACTGTCATTTGTTCTTTGCACAGTAGTTTTAACATTTTATGGAGGGACACAAATGCCAGACTGTGATCCTTAAACCTGTGGAGGAGATCAAATTGGTTCAACCAATTCAAGTTTGAGTCAAACTCCTGTCCCGTATCAGGATTACAATGAAACCACAACTATACCTTCAGTTCTCTGGCTCCATACCCCAAATACTCAGGTCACCTGTTTCTGTTCAGAACTCTTCAGACACCCAGACTTGCCTGCGGTTCCCAGATCCAACTGCAATAACGATACCCAGTTACTGGTTTGCTACCTGTTTCTCCTCCCAAATTGCGGCTTATTCTGTCACAATACCTGTGACTGGCTTCCCTCTCTAAATTACAACATATTTTGTCTTCATTTTTAATGCACCAGAATGCAAAAGTGACTCGCCCTCAGGGCCATGGGGTACTCGGAATCGGGTTGGTTCGGTCTCTCGGGGGACGTACGGGGGCTGAGACCTGGCCTAGTGGCCCTGTGGAGTTGCTAAAAATGCAGGGGAGATGATTTAGGGATAAAGGATCGTGACACCACCCGCAATGTTCGGCTATTTGGGTCGATGCTACCAGACGGGACCACTGGGGATAATGCTTGGGCAGCTATGGGGGTATCACTCCCCATGGGTGGAGCGTATCCCCAGGACAACCGGGAAAGTCTATGGCTTTGTAGGCTGTTGGGATGGAGGACAGAGGGCGCAAAGTAACAGATTCACAGTTGTTGTTTCCTCAAGTCCTTTACTGGTGGTGCAGGTACAAGCGGGGACACTGTCAGGTGATGGTACTGAAGTCTGTGCAACCTGGAAGTAAGTCCGGGCTCTCCTCACCCTGCAAGTTCTGAGGCCTCCCTGCTGTGCTTCTTCAGTGGGTCTCTGCTGCTGCCTAAAGCTGAGCTGCGGCCCTCTCTCTCTTCCTGTGTTGTGACGGTATGGTAGGAAGCTTGAGCCCTTCTGCAGCCCCACTTCCCTGGCAGCTATTCCTGGGCTCCTTATGCTACTTTGCTTGCAGACACTGTGGTGTGGCTGGGAGACTTGGAATCTCTCACCCTCCAGTACTGGCTGCCAGGTTGTTAGGCCCTGCACAGCCTCGGACGGCGGTGTCCAGTTCTGGCCCTCTGCGCTGGGGTGAGCTTAGTACCATTCCACTCCCCAGGCTCTCCTCGACTTCCTTAGACCATCGCTTACGGGTCCCTCAAGCTAGGTTTCTGCTACCCTGGGACGAGCTTAGCACTGCTCAAGTCCACAGGATGTCTTCCTCAGTACTGCTCCGTACTGAACTGACTAACTTCACCCAAGACCAGAATTTATAAGGGAGCTGCCATGAACCCGAGTTCAGAGCTCCCCCTTCAGGCCTGGAGGCAGAAAAGGTGTTGTGTGATTAGGCTCGCCTGGTGTGTATACCCTTCTTTGCTCTATGGTATGGTACTACCCCCCAAGAGAGGCAATGACATTATAGCAGTGATGGCGAACTCCAGGCCTCGAGTGCCACACACAGTCCAGGTTTTCAGGATTTCCATTGCATTTGACAGTTGGCAATCAAATTACCAACTGTCAAACTCTAAGGAAATCCTGAAAACCTGCACTGTGTGTGGCACTCGAGGCCTGGAGTTCGCCATCACTGCATTATAGCATCCAGATTCTGGGGTGCCACAAAAGCAAGACACCACAATTGTATTTATAGAAAAAGAAATCTGAATTTAGTGTTAGTCAGTGTTCTTTTTTGTATTTATTGTCCAACTGTTTTTTTTTTAAAGAGGGTGAGTGGAAAAATAACTGTCGCATAGAAATACAAAAAGAAATTTCCCAAAATCCAGACATTTACCTGCATCTGTCTACCTCATAAAATTACTTTTTTTTTGTACATCTATTTTATTACAAAATCATCTGTTTTACTAGTCAATTTGTACATCTTTGCACACCGCACCAATTCAGCTCCTTGTTGCAAATGATGGCTCTGTGGTCATGTATCCACCAATTATTTCTAGATAACGCAGTATTGGCATCTCTCAACTCTCTCCACTATTTAGACATGGTAGAGCCGTAAACTATCTTTAATCCTTCCAATAACCCTAGTTCATATTTGTACTTTTGAAATTTCTTTTATCCTGCAATTTTTGAAGTATTGGGGCTATGGCCACTTTGCACACACCAACTTATCTGTCCAACGTCTAAACAACTTACTGGTTGCAGTGAAATCATGGACACATTGTTCCATTTTGTGGCTGGGTGCAAATGGAACAATGTGTCTATGATTTCACTGCAACCAGCAAGTCGGTCAGAAGTTGGACAGATAAGTTGGTGTGTATAAAGTGGCGCTTATGGTACCTTTACACGCCGCTACTGGATGGTGGCAACAACCGGCTACTTCACGTGCACGAGCACGCACAAACGGTTGCAAATGGTAATCGCACCACCTTTACACGCCGCAACAAGGTGCACTACGGTAGGTTACATCTATCTCTGGATACACCGCCGGGTGTCTCAAGTTACCTTCTGCAGAGCACCTTACCTCATTTACACACCGCTACAACAAGCTAATATGGGTGGACCTGGTGCAGCAGGGACAACACATAGGCGTGCCACAATTGTGGATTACGAGACGTCCGTACGCTGATAGGACAAAGCAATAACATCATGATTGGCCAGGCAGCGCAGGAGGCTGATTAATACATGACGCTCGAGCAATTGTGTAGTGTGACTGGTCAGCTCCTTAAATATGCCGCCCTATGCATCAACAACCAATCGTAAAGCAGGAGCTTCCTCTAATGATCGCTGAAGGGGGGTGGTTTCCCGGAGGCTGTGTCACGCCCCGGGTACATACCAGGTACATAGCATGGTGTAGAAACAACCCTTCTGTTCCTTCTTTACACGCCGATACAGGTCGCTACCATCAGCTAGGTAACCACCTGTTTTAGGGCAGTGCTCTGAAACAGGTGCCGCCACTGGCGGGTGGCTACAACCGTCTTCACACGCCGCTACCTCGGGTTGAATTGGCAGTGCAAGATACATTTCTCTCATGTACCCGGTTGTTGCCACCATCCAGTAGCGGCGTGTAAAGGTACCATTACTGTGTCACGCAGAAAGATGCAGAGTTTGTGTAGGTTTAAAATAGCTGGGGATGGTGCTGGAAATTACAGAAGTCAAATGTGTCTTTTTTTTATAAATTAGGGGTGGGGAACTCCAGTCCTCAAGGGCAACCAACAGGTCATGTTTTCAGGCTTTCATTAGTATTGCACAAGTAATAATATAATCACCTGCACTAGAGATGATTCCAACCCCTGTGCAATACTAAGGAAACCTTGAAAACATGACCTGTTGGCGGCCCTTGAGGACTGGAGTTCCCACCCTTAATAATAATAATAAAACTTTATTTGTATAGCGCCAACATATTCCGCAGCGCTTTACAGTACAACGGTACATAAGAAAAATATACGGTACAGAAACGTAATGCAGAACAGTAGTTACATACCAAAAACATAGAATCAACTTAGGAAATACAATAAGAAAGGCAGAAAATGAAGGTGACCCTGCTCGAAGGAGCTTACAATCTAAGACGGGATGGGAACACAAAGTACAGGGGCTTATAACAATGAATATCTTACGTCTAAGTGACTACTGTTAGGGAGAAGGATAGGCCGCCCTGAAGAGGTGTGTTTTTAGGGAGCGTCTGAAGCTATGCAAGTTGTGGATGGTCCTAATTTCTTGGGGTAGAGCATTCCAGAGTTTTGGTGCAGCTCGAGAGAAGTCTTGAAGTCGGGAATGGGAGGTTCGGATTAATGCCGATGTTAGTCTGAGGTCATGTTCAGAGCGAAGGGGACGGGTGGGGTGGTAGACAGAGATGAGGGTGGAGAGGTAAGGAGGTGTCGCACCATGAATAGCTTTGTGGGTGACAACGAGCAATTTGAATTGGATTCTATAGTGTACGGGCAGCCAATGTAGTGACTGGCACAGAGCAGAAACATCTGAGTAACGGTTTGCTAGATAGGTGATCCTGGCTGCTGCATTGAGGATAGACTGGAGAGGGGAAAGCTTACTGTGGGGGAGGCCAGCTAATAAAGAATTACAGTAGTCAAGGCGGGAATGAATCAGGGCCACGGTGAGGGTTTTAGTTGTTCCCGTGGTGAGGAAAGGGCGAATTCTGGAGATATTTTTCAGGTGCAAGCGACAGGAGCGGGTGAGAGATTGTATGTATGGGGTGAAGGAGAGATCAGTGTCCATCAAAACACCGAGACAGCGAGCCTGCTGACTGGGTGTTATCGTGGTGCCGCACACCGAGAGAGAGATGTCAGATTTAGGGAGGTTGGCAGAGGGTGGGAGCAGAAGAAGTTCAGTTTTGGAAAGGTTGAGTTTCAGATACAGAGCGGACATGATATTGGAGACTGCGGTTAGACAGTCATTGGTGTTCTTTAGTACCGCGGGGGTAAGGTCAGGGGCTGAAGTGTATAGTTGTGTGTCATCAGCATAAAGATGGTACTGAAAGCCAAATCTGCTGATGGTCTGTCCAATCGGGGCTGTGTAGAGAGAGAAGAGGAGAGGGCCAAGGACTGAACCCTGAGGGACCCCAATAGTGAGGGGAAGAGGGGAAGAAGTGGAGCCAGCAAAAGATACACTGAAAGAGCGGTCAGAAAGATAGGAAGAGAACCAGGAGAGAGCGGTGTCCTTGATGCCAATGGAGTGCAGCATAGAGAGTAGGAGCTGATGGTCGACAGTGTCAAAAGCCGCAGAGAGGTCAAGAAGGATAAGCAGAGAGTGGTCACCATTACGTTTTGCTGTCAGAAGGTCATTGGTCACTTTGATGAGGGCAGTTTCTGTAGAATGTAAGGGGCGGAAGCCAGACTGCAATGGATCTAAAAGAGAGTGAGTGGCGAGGTAATGAGTGAGGCGGGTGTAGACCAGGCGCTCCAGGAGTTTAGAGATGAAGGGGAGATTGGAGACTGGTCTGTAGTTATTTGTGCAGGATGGGTCAAGGGACGTTTTCTTTAGTAGTGGAGTGATAATAGAGTGTTTGAAGGAGGAGGGGAAGATGCCAGTAGAGAGGGAGAGATTGAAGATTGTGGTTAAGTGACTGGTGACCACTGGAGAGAGGGTCTGTAGTAAGTGTGAGGGAATGGGGTCAGAGGTGCATGTAGTGGGACGTGAGGACGAGAGGAGCCTGGAGACTTCTTCTTCTGTGGCTGGGTCAAAAATGGAGAGTGAGCCAGAGGGGATGTGGGGAGAGATGGGAGTAGAAACACTTGAAGGTTGAGAGCTGATTTCCTGACGGATGTTTTCTATTTTCTCTGTGAAGTAAGAGGCCAGATCGTCAGCACAGAGGTCAGTGATAGGAGCCTGCACTTTCGGACTGAGGAGAGAGTGAAAGGTGTCAAAAAGTTTCTTTGAGTTGTTGGCTAGTGAGGAGATCAGGGTGGTGAAGTAGGTCTGTTTGGCAAGGTGAAGGGCAGAGTTGTAGGTTTTTAGCATGAATTTATAATGGATGAAGTCTCCTGGTGAGCGACTTTTCCTCCATAGGCGTTCGGCACTCCTCGAGCATCGCTGGAGGAATCGAGTTTGTGATGTGAGCCAGGGCTGTTTTACTCTGTGTTTGGAGGTTCTAAGGGTGAGGGGCGCTACTTGGTCCAGGGTACTTTTGAGAGTGTCATTGTAGTAATTCACAGCCAGATTGGGGCAGGAGAAGGAGGAGATTGGGGACAGTGATGAGAGAAGAGAGTCTGTGAATGTGTGAGGGTTGATGGCCTGTAGATTTCTGAATGTGTGATAGGTCGGACTATGCTGTGATGGGCGAGGGTTTGAGAGTGTGAAGGTGAGAATGTTGTGATCAGAGAGAGAAAGAGATGAGTTGTCTAAGGAGGAGGAAGAGCAGAGTCGGGTAAAGACCAGGTCAAGGGTGTTACCATCCTTATGTGTCTTCTCAGAGGTTGAGAGTTGCGAGAGGCCAAGAGAATTGGTTAGAGCTAGGAGCTGGGATGCAGATGTGGAGTTGAGGCTGTTTATGGGGATGTTAAAGTCTCCCAGGATGAGGGTTGGTAATTCTGAGGACATGAAGTGCGGCAGCCATGCGGAGAAGTGGTCGAGGAAGTGGGTGGTTGAACCTGGGGGGCGATACACCACCGCTACTCTGAGGGAGAGGGGACGGAACAACCTAATGGTGTGAACCTCAAAAGAAGGGAATGAGAGTGATGGAGCTGGGGGGATGACCTGGAAAGTGCATTGTGGGGACAGGAGTAGGCCAACTCCACCACCACGTCTGTTTCCAGGTCTCGGGGAATGAGAGAAGTGCAGACCGCCGTAGGAGATAGCAGCAGGGGAGGCAGTGTCTGAGTCCTGGATCCAGGTTTCAGTAAGGGCCAAAAGGTTAAGAGAGTTACTGAGAAAGTAGTTGTGGATAAAGGGAAGTTTGTTGCATGCGGACCGTGTATTCCAGAGGGCACATTTAAAAGAAGGAGATGGAGGTGTGCAGGTAATGCTAATAAGGTTACTGGGATTTCTATGTGAGGTGTGTGGTGGGGGGTTGAAGCTGGAAGAGGGTGACCCTTGTTATAAACTCTGCAGATTAGTTGTGGCTGGCAGAAGTTCTCATGGCGGTTTGGGCCAGATGGAAAAGATGAAAAAGTGAACAACTCCAATGAGAAAGAACCTAATCTGTAAGTCACTATACCATAACTTTAGAAAAATGAAAAAATACCAGCTAGCAGAAATTGGACTTTACGATATGACGTTATCAATAAGCTTGAATTTTATTCGCAGAACAAAACAAAATATATACAATACAAAAATCCAAATCCCAACACCTTCATGTTGAACAATACCATAACTAACACGACGATGTTGAAACGCCTCAGTCTTTAGGGGTGAATGGGGGCTGTGGGTGTTAGGTTTTGGAATTTAGATTGTGAGCCCCAATGGGGACAGTGTTGCTGATTTTTGTGAAGCGCTGTGGAATTAATGCTGCTGCATAAGTTAATAAATATTCTCTCTTTCTCTCTCTATATATATATACAATAGATATATATCATGATTTCTCATGGTTGTGGGTTGATAGTATGAAAGCGTTAATGGGTCTTTGCCAGGTTTTGGAATAATTTTCAAATACATCACTATCCCTGTTAGTAAAAGACATAACAAATCATTATATAGCTTATGTGAAGTAGGCATCTCGTCCTCCTTCAGTATAAAAGTCAGTTTTAAGGCCACTTCACACGCCAGGATATCGTTAACGATATTGTTGAAATGTTATGGATTTGTGAACCTTCAAACGATATAATTTGCGCGTCGTTGCGTGTGAACGAACGATGTAGGAAGGAAAAATCGTTGCATCGTTCATCCAAAATTTGTGATCCTGACCTCAGATCTATCGTTCGTCGTCCAATTAAAGTCCTGTGAAGAAGCTACATCGTTCAGTGTGACACCTTTTTGAATGATGTTGTTCATATTTCCCCTATTCCTGCCGCTTTGTAAGATCGTTCAAATGTTCTTCTCCAAATAGCTGTAGTGTTGCCAAATTTAAGATCGTTAATGATATTCTTGCGTGTGACAACGCATGGATCGCGGTCATGTGACATAGCTAACAATCTCGTTCACCTATATCCTAGCGTGTGAAGTGGCCTTTAAGGTCATCTGGGCCAGGGTTTTTTTCCCATTGAAAAGCTAGTAATGACTTTAGTTTTCTTAGGGTGGCTTCACACCATGGCAGTGTCCGATCTAGGGCTGTCCGGTGTAAACCAGACAGCCCTGGACCAGATTTTGGCCCAATAGTATCCTATGGGGCCAGATGGTGCGAGATGGCAGCTATCTGCCATCCAGTTTCCATCTCTCCGCAAGAATCCGGGAGAATTTGGATTTTTCTCCCGGACAAAAAAAACGTTGCTTGCAATGTTTTTGTGTATGTGGAGAAAAATCTCCCCAAATTGCAGTTTCCCAGATCCTCCCGGATCCTGTGCAATCCGGCGCTCCCTAACACGGGAGTCTATGGGGCCAGATTTCCCTGGTCCAGGAGGATCCGGACACCGGCGGCTGCATGCTGCTGTTAATTCAGGACCGCAGCTAGCTCCCTGTGAGCCGCGGTCCTGATTTATCAGCAGCTGCATTCGTCTGCACACCGGACCGGAGGGTATATTGGCCCTCCGGTTCTGTGTGCTGATCCGGTCTAGGGCTGTCAGGGTCATCCTTGAAAGCCCCAGATCGGATATCGCCGTGGTGTGAAGCTAGCCTAAAGGTACCATTACACGCAGCAATTTTGCTAGCAATTTCACTGGCAATTTGCTGATTGCAGTGAAATTATGGACACAGTGTTCCATTTGTACACGTCAACAAAATAGAACAATGTGTCCATGATTTCACTGCAACCAGTGAGTTGCCAGTGAAAATGCTAGCAATATTGCCGCGTGTGACGGTACCTTAAGAGACTTCTGTATTTGAACTCAGAAACCCCGTTCTCCTCTGCAATATTGGACTTTTAAGTGGTATAAAATTATTTATAATACCTTAATAATATATTTGTAAACCTCTGCGAGATCTGTTTTGATTTCTCCAGATTCATCTTTCATAGCTGATATATTCTGATTTTTTTGAGAATTTTTTTTAAATTTAAATTTACTATTCGTTTATATATTTTATTCCTGTATTTATGCCATTTTACGGCAGCTTTATATTCTTTTTTATGTATATAGCTTGCTGTGTTCAGTATTTCATTACATATTAACTTTGTTTTAAACAGGTTCCAGCTATTCTTTTCAGTTGGATGCTCTTTATGTAGTATATATGTTTTTCGACATTGGCGATCAAAATTAGAGAACAATGTATGGTCGCTTGATTTTTTCAGACATAATGTAATCTATATTGATCAGCATTTGATGTTTTTTGTGTAAGGGGTACACCATGCCACTAGTAGAGTGTTTTCCAAAATAAGCAAAGTATATATTGGTGCCATTTTCCGCGACCTGTAGCATTCTCATTTTTCTGGATCTGGGGCTGTGTGATGACTTATTTTTTGCCTCTTGAGCTGACGTTTCTAATGATACCATTTTTGGGTGGATGCGCTGTTTTGATCGCCCGTTATTGCATTCTACTGCAATGGTGTGGTAACCAAAAAACATAGTTTTGGCGTTAAGAATTTTTTACATTACGTAGTTTACCAATCTGATTATTTTATTTTTTGATAGATCATGCATTTATACCAAATATGGGTACTTTTTTTAAATTTTTTTAATAGTTTTATTTTCAATGGCACAAAAGGGGGGTGATTGGACCTTTTAGGTTTTTTTTGATACTTTAAAATTATTTTTTTCAAATGTATTTAATACTTTAACCAGCAGCATCAGCACTCCACAGTCTGATCACTTCTCTTATGTATGGATGGGTTACAGCCCATTCAAACAAAGGGGAAATATTCACTCCCTGCCGATGATGTCACTGGGACATCTCAGGCAGGAAGTGAATCAGGACAGCTTCCGGGATCATTACAAGACCTCAGGCTGTCCAGGTAACAGCGCAGGTCTCATGATTTGCCTCATGAGACCTGTGATTCCGACAGGGCTTTGGATCACGCTGTCAATAAATGACAGCGTAATCCAAAGGGTTAACAGCGCCTATCGGATCGCGGATCTGATCGGCAGTGTTAGATACACATTTCAGCTGATGAGATAAGCTGAGATGTGGGGGGAGGATGCGAGCTCATAGCGTGAGCTTGCATCAAATGGTGAGAGGCAACCTATAATGCACATATGTGTTGTAGATGGTGAAAGGGTTAAAACCTTTATTTTACACAAAACGTGATGATTATAATTAGAGAACAGCAATGACTGTAGCACAGAGAAAGGTTAAAGCAACATTTTGTGCAGGTTACAACAGTCACCAATCAGTAGGAAGTGTACAGGTCTATGCTTTGTACAGGCTTTTGCATGACTTCAGCACATCTGAAGCCACAGGACGTCACTAGTTCCTCACACTGCTCTGATGTGATTTTGGTCCACTCTTCTTTCAGTCTATTCCATAATTCTGTAATGCAATAATAAATGTGGTATATAGAAATGAGCGCTAGGGATAATGGAACAAGCAGAACGCTTTTGTAGACATTACCTATAAGTTTATTACGATAAACACAGTACAGGTCCTTCTCCCACAACGCGTTTCGACGCTACATGCGTCTTTCTCAAGTGGATACTGGACCTCTATCAAACTTCCCTTATATCCTATCTCTTTACCAATCATTGTACATGGGGGGGTGTTTTTTTTTGTTTGTTTATTTCTCCACCCACTCTCTTTCCACACCCCTGTTAACCTAATCTTCTGTGTATACCTAAATAACCTTACCTGCCATACAATCTATATGATTAAAGATCTATAGTTCATGCTTAAAATCCTTTAAAATACATCAAAAATACATTATAATCACTTTAAAATTACATTAAACATATATTAAACCAAATATTAAAATAATAAAATCACATAAAAACATATTCATCATATATTAATTATTCATAAAAGCTGAAAAAACATATTATATATTCTATGACTATATATTATTCTCCAAAGAAAAGGTGAAAAGGGGAGACAGGCAATAGATGAAGACAGGGATCCTGCATAAAAAATCTCACCTACTTGCAGTTAATCTAGTTGTGCAGAGGGCACAACCAATTTAGGTGAGTGAAACGCATAGTGTAACGGGAATTTATACCCCTAAATTTGCAGTGTGGTGCAACCATCTATTTTGATTTTTTTGCATATTCCATAATTCTGTGACTGTTGTGAGTTTCTTGGCCATAGCTTTGTCACCACTAATTTTCCAGAGGTTTTCTATTGGGTTTAGATCATGACTCTGGACCGGCCATTTCATTGTTTAAATGTTTTTTGTTTCATGGAACTGCTTTACCCATTTTGCTGTGTGATAAGGGGCATTGTCCTGCATGGAAACTGCTGGCTGATTGAGTGCTGAATGTAAGGAACCACGTGTTGATGAAAAAGGCTCTGATACACACTTGCATTGACTCTGCCATGTAGCTTTATGAGGGGTTCAACCCCAACAGCAGAAAACATTCCCAAAACCATGACACTTCCTCCACCACCTTTCACTGACTTCTTTACACACTTTGGGTTCAGTCTTTCCCCAGTTTGAAGACAAACATAATGTTTCCCAATAGACCCAAATAAATTAAACTTGTTTTCATCACTAAAACGAACTGTGAACCACTTCTCCTCTGTCCACATGGCATGTTCCAAAGATGAGTTTAGCCATTTGACTGTGCTAATGAGAGCTTTGGTCACTGTAGAGTGGGCTTTCAGACCAAATGCTCTTAAACCTCGTGACACTGTATGACGAGACAGATGCTTACCTTGTTCAGTGTTGAATTGATGAGCTATTCCAGCTGCAGTGTTGAAATGATTACTCATGGAGATACTCTGCATTATCCTGTCCTCTCTTGCATTTGTATTTTAAGAGCGACCAGCCTTCTGACGGTTGTGAAGATGCAATATTCTAGAAATCACAGACTTGGAATGACCAACTTCTGTTGATATGGCTGATAGGGTGACCCCTTTGGCCTTCATGTGGACAACCTGCTGCCGGAGGGTTTCAGTCAAATTGGAATAGTACACCATTTTTTCAAATTAAGTGCATACTAGAAAGTTGGGCTGCCAGGTAAATAGGGTTTGGCAGATAATTAAGGAAATTAGCACCAGGTGCCAGATTAACACCAATAATTTACAGGTATTGGAAAGTGTTCTCTAATTTTGATCAGTGTTCTTTTTCATTAACTCATCTACATTTTTATTGTGTGCTGAAGAATTTATTCAGTTTATGAAATAAGTTTAAAATACTGATAATTTACATGTTAGGATATTTTCACATAGGACAACACAATGACCTTAACATTAAGGAAATTGTGTGTTGTTCTCTAATTTTGATCTCCAGAGTATATTGCTCAGTACATCTGCTATATTCTTTTGTTTTTCTTCTCCATGTCATTTTTTAGATGTGCCATTATATTCCCTCGGAGGACGCACTTAGCAGTTTCCCAGAATAACACTGGTGTAGTAATGTGTTGTTTATTCTCCTGTTTATATTCCTGCCACCATTTTTCTAAATTCTCTATTTTCTGATAAGTTTGCTGGAAACTTCCACATGTGAGCTCCAACCATGAATTGCTATACTTATGTGAATTGCATAGGCTTTAAATTTATGCTGTCAGATATCAGCATATTATGCTATATGTGTCTGTTCATTTTGACAATAAGTTAGGTAGTATTAAAAAGTAATCTAATATTGATCAAGTATTACAAGCATGCAAAAAGAAAGTATATTCTCTCCCTGGTTTAAAAATCTCCAAGCGTCGACAGCTAAGAACTTAACAGCAGCAATCGTATTTTTAAGGACTATAAGATGCATCGGACCGTAAGATGTTCCTAGGTTTTAGAGAAGGAAAATAGCATAAAAATTTGTTGAAAAAACTGGATATAGTCATGATGCACTGTTATGGGTGGGGTGAGAGGGGTGGTGGATCTAAAGCTGATACTGTTATGGGGGGAGTTCCTGCTGATGACACTGTTATGGGGGTAATGTCTTATAATTCCTTACTGATATCCCCCATCCTGGTATATATGTTCCCCATCCTGGTGTATATGTTCCCCATCCTGGATATATGTTCCCCATTTTGAACCCATCCTGGTATCCTGGTATATTTGTTTCCCATTCTTGGCCACTTCTTGGCATATATGTTCCCCATCGTGCTATATAAATGTGCCTTATCCTGGTATATATGTCCTCCATTATGGGTCTATCCTGGTATATATGCCTCTCATTATGAGGCACTCATAAAAATAATTGAATTTACTCACGTTTCCTCCGCTTTCCAGGCACATGGTGTACTCTGCTGGTGCTGGCAACTGACTTCAACATGTAAGTAACGGAAAATGCGTGATGTCACTGTCATGCACCCCCCCCCAGTCAAAGGCGCACCGAGAGCATGAGCAAAGTCCTCTCTGCATGAAGCTGATGACAACAAGAGCAGTAAATATTTATTTCCTAATTAAAGCAAAATGAATGTTCACTGCTCCCCATGCCTATAATCATGCCCACCTCTCTGCATCAGTTATAGTAAAAAATTTCATAGTCTTTTACTATCACTGACCTCGGTGCTGAGAGGTGGGCGGGAATATTGGAATGAACAGCATGAATATTCATTTCTTTTTAATGGGGAAATAAATATTAACTGCCCTTGCTGCAGCTAGCTTCCTGCAGTGGCGACCTAGTTTCTGCCTCCTGTGACCTTGCTTCACAGCTGCCTATTCCCCCCAGCAAGCCGGTGGGTAAATTTGGACTTAAAGACCCACCCACATTTCCTCCCAATTGTTTTTGGAAAAAAAGTGCATCTTATAGTCCAAAAAAATACTTAAGTTGCTAACCACCAGCCTGTTCTGCCCTGCGGCTATTTCTTCCTGTTGAGGCAGCGATTCTTCTGCCTCCCTTCACTTTACATCAACATCAACATTGCAGGTCCTTCTCTGCTAGTCTGCTCCGACATCCAGCTGATTGAAAGCAATTCCTCGTAGTTAAGCGGCTGGGAGTTGGCTATCAATCCGCATCACATCGGCAGTGATCTTTCAACAAAGTGGAAGGAGCTGCTCTGTCGCTGTGTGGTTACAGAAAGCAGGAGAAATGCAGTCCATGACCGCTCTGACCTAGAAGAGATTGTTACCAGGCAGACAGGCAGGTAGTTAGCAAAAAAACCCCAACAAAAAACAGATAACCCTTCTAAGTTGAACTATTTTCCTGTTCAATAAATGAGTCTTGCAGTAGAACAAAGGGTAGGGTCACATTGGCGTTTTTTGTTTAAAATCCTGATCCGGTTTTGAGCTTTAAAAAAGCTCAAAACCGGACCAGGAAAGGCTCCTGATGGAAGCCTATGCAAAACACCGGATGGCTTCACAAGCCATCCGGTGGCCGGATCCGGCACTGCTACCTGCGTTTAAAATCATGCAGGCAGCAGTTTTCGCAGCGTTTCCAGGGACCGCACTGCGGTCACCGGATGGCTCAGGATGTGTAATCCTGAGCCATCCGGTAACCGCATAGCTTGCAGTTCCCGATCGGCAAAGTTAATAAAGATTTAATTTGAGTACCGAAATGACTGTTAGAGGTCTGTAGGGGGGCTTAGACCCCCTACAGACCGGGCGGCCACTTCTATAGTGTGTTCTTCTACAATTTTACCTATGGCACGGGCTGATCTGAGCTCCGTGCATGTGATCCAAATATCCCCCCTCCCCCTATCACTATACAGGGGTGCATACACCCCTCTAGTACAGTACTGCTTTATTTAAGTTATAAACAGCAAGAATTGTCCCAATCGGAAGATAAGTATATATTTACATGTTCCGTAGGCAGAGTCCACTGATTTCCATGGGCGGGGCTGTGTGCAGTAGCCTCCGCCCACTCCTTCTTGATGCCCGCCCCCTCTGGCCGTAATCCAGTGTTGTGGGGGTGGCCGAGTCGTTAAAGGGGCGTGGCTAACCGCGGCTCATGGTTAGCCACGCCCCTTTAACGACTCGGCCACCCCCACAACACTGGATTACGGCCAGAGGGGGCGGGCATCAAGAAGGAGTGGGCGGAGGCTACTGCACACAGCCCCGCCCATGGAAATCAGTGGACTCTGCCTACGGAACATGTAAATATATACTTATCTTCCGATTGGGACAATTCTTGCTGTTTATAACTTAAATAAAGCAGTACTGTACTAGAGGGGTGTATGCACCCCTGTATAGTGATAGGGGGAGGGGGGATATTTGGATCACATGCACGGAGCTCAGATCAGCCCGTGCCATAGGTAAAATTGTAGAAGAACACACTATAGAAGTGGCCGCCCGGTCTGTAGGGGGGTCTAAGCCCCCCTACAGACCTCTAACAGTCATTTCGGTACTCAAATTAAATCTTTATTAACTTTGCCGATCGGGAACTGCAAGCTATGCGGTTACCGGATGGCTCAGGATTACACATCCTGAGCCATCCGGTGACCGCAGTGCGGTATTATGCACACATTTTTGAGAAAAAATGTGTGGGACCGGCATTGCATTCACCGCATCCGGATCCGGATGCGGTGAATGCAATTTAGATTTCCAATGTGACCCTACCCAATGTTAGCGTTCAACATTTTTACATGGCGATGTATTTTTTTGGGGTTTTGCAGGAGTTGAAATACTTTTTCACTTCCTTGAAACCAATTTAAGCATATTTTGCATTACTTTATCTAGTGAAAGAATACAAGATGGAAAGAAGAAAATACAAGGAGAAAGTAAGCTACAATTACCAATAAAACTAATCTTTATTTTATCTACTGCTCAACTCCCTCTCTCACACACAATTATATTCTAATGTCTCTTCCCTGTTTCCCCAATTTGGTATCACTGTTCTCTCCAACTTTCTTTATCTTCTATATCTCTGTGCCCCTTTCTTCCTTTCTGGTTTGTACATTTCTGAAAAGGAGAAAGAAGAGAAAAAATAAAGGGGAGTGGAGTTAGGCTAGGGTCACACATAAAAGGCACAATGCGGTAACCGCATCCATTACCGGATGTGGTTTTATCGTGTGCCTTCATACTATCTTTTGATAGTAAAATTGCAACCCTCATTCCGCATCTGGATGCATTAACACATCCGGTTTTGGAATGTGGGTTTTTGCAATTTTCAAAACCGCATCCGGATCCGAACATTTATGTACCTTGCGATACCGGATCCGTTCCCATAGGCGCCCATGTTAACAAAACTGCATCCGGTTTTGCTACCGCACAGAAAAATGCAGCTTGCATGATTTTTACCGCAGGCTGCAAAATCGGATGCGGTAACCGGATTGCAAATAGTGCAATACGGTTTTTCTATTGAAGCCTATGGGCTGCGGATCCGGATGCGGTTTTGAGCATTTTTAATGCTCAAGACCGGATCAGGATCTGCAAGTCCAACCACAGATGTGACCCTAGCCTTAATGAAGGGCAAGAAAACTGCATCTCAATTCACGTCAACATAAATCAGACTTACCGTATATACTCGTGTATAAGCCGACCCGTGTATAAGCCGACCCCCCTACTTTTGCCCCCAAAACCTGGGAAAACCTATTGACTCGTGTATAAGCCGAGGGTGGACTCCAGCACAGGTATACAGCCCCCAGCAGTGTGGTATACAGGCCCCCCAATGGTAGTATACAGCAGCCTCCCCAGTGGTAGTATACAGCAGCAGCCCCAGTGGTATATACAGCAGCAGCTCCAGTAGTTAGTATACAGCAGCCCCAGAGGTATATACAGCCCCAGTGGTAGTATACAGCATCCCCAGAGGTATATACAGCCCCAGTGGTAGTATACAGCATCCCCAGAGGTAGTATACAGCAGCCCCAGAGGTAGTATACAGCAGCCCCAAAGGTATATACAGCAGCCCCAGTGGTAGTATACAGCAGCCCCAGTGGTAGTATACAGCAGCCCCAGAGGTAGTATACAGCAGCCTCAGAGGTATATACAGCCCCATTGGTAGTATACAGCAGCCCCAGAGGTATATATAGCCCCAGTGGTAGCATCCAGCAGCCCCAGAGGTATATACAGCCCCAGTGGTAGTATCCAGCAGCCCCAGAGATATATACAGCCCCAGTGGTAGTATACAGCAGCCCCAGAAGTATATACAGCCCCAGTGGTAGTATACAGCAGCCCCAGAGGTATATACAGCCCCAGTGGTAGTATACAGCAGCCCCACAGGTATATACAGCCCCAGTGGTAGCATCCAGCAGCCCCAGAGGTATATACAGCCCCAGTGGTAGTATACAGCAGCCCCACAGGTATATACAGCCCCAGTGGTAGTATACAGCAGCCCCAGAGGTATATACAGCCCCAGTGTAGTATACAGCAGCCCCAGAGGTATATACAGCCCCAGTGTAGTATACAGCAGCCCCACAGGTATATACAGCCCCAGTGGTAGTATACAGCAGCCCCACAGGTATATACAGCCCCAGTGTAGTATACAGCAGCCCCACAGGTATATACAGCCCCAGTGGTAGTATATACAGCCCCAGTGGTAGTATATACAGCCCCAGTGGTAGTAGATTGCAGCCCCAGCGGTAGTATACAGGGCCCCAGCAGTATATACAGCCCCAGTGGTATATACAGCCCCAGTGGTAGTATATACAGCCCCAGTGGTAGTAGATTGCAGCCCCAGCGGTAGTATACAGGGCCCCAGCAGTATATACAGCCCCAGTGGTAGTATATACAGCCCCAGTGGTAGTATATACAGCCCCAGTGGTAGTATATACAGCCCCAGTGGTAGTAGATTGCAGCCCCAGCGGTAGTATACAGGGCCCTAGCAGTATATACAGCCCCAGTGGTAGTATATACAGCCCCAGTGGTAGTATATACAGCCCCAGTGGTAGTAGATTGCAGCCCTAGCGGTAGTATACAGGGCCCCAGTAATCCAGGGCCCCCCCAGCGTCTCTCCGGTCACCTGAAAAGCAAACTATACTTATCAGTGTCCGCTGTCCGCGCCCGCTCGCCTCTGCCGTCTGCGATCCTCCATCTTCATGCGGCGTCTTCCGGTTTCTGTGCTCGTCGCAGGGAATGACGTCATTCCCTGCGACGAGCACAGGAAATCGGAAGACGCCGCATGAAGATGGAGGATCGCAGACGGCAGAGGCGAGCGGGCGCGGACAGCGGACACTGATAAGTATAGTTTGCTTTTCAGGTGACCAGAGAGACGCTGGGGGGGCCCTGGATTACTGGGGATGCGGGGCTGCTGTATACCGATGTATACATCGGTATGTACCGATGTATACATCGGTATACAGCACTGACTCGCGTATAAGCCGAGGGGGTACTTTTCAGCCCAATTTTTGGGCTGAAAAACTCGGCTTATACGCGAGTATATACGGTATGTTGCCTGGTTAGTTCTTAGTTATGAGATGGGTTTCTTTATATAGAAATTCTATAGCATCTACGGTGATTGAAAATGTTTAATTTAGACTGTCTGGTGCAAAAATATATTTTTTTCTGTTTTAATTAGTAAAAAGTATGCATAACTGTTTCACCAATATTTTCAGATGACATACATAGTTTCCTAGTTTTCAAGGTTGAACGTAGACTTTAAGACCATCTAGTTCAACCTATAGCCTAATATGTTGATCCAGAGGAAATAAAAAAAAACATGTGGCAAATGCTAATAGAGATGAACAAACGTTCTACGAACATGTTAACCAATTTAAAATTTGACACAAATATTGATGATTCGGTTTGAGACCAGAAAAGCCGAGCAATTTACTAAAAAAATTGTCGAACACGCTCTTTGTACAGGGAAAAAGTTTGAAATTTTTAAATGGTCCTAAAACTTTCCTTGAAGGTTTGGGGTCAAAATGCTCTCTGGAAGACTTGGTGGCTAAGAACTCCACTAATGTAAGGTTAGAGGAGTTTACAGCCATCGGGTATACCAGTTTCTTTCAACATTATGAATTTAAGGCAGCTTTAAAAGAAAGTTTTTAAGCATCCTTGAGTTTTCATGTGTTGGGACACCTGCAGGCTGTGAATTTTTGGAAGAGTGCCAGATTTGGTAGCAGCTGTGAAATCCAGGAAACTTAAAATCTCCACTCTTACTTTAAGAAAGCTTTACATTATTTTTATTTTAATTTCTTTTTAGAGAAAAAAACATTATTATTTCAGAGGGTCTGGTGCATGCAAGGCCACCTCTTCTACATTTAACTGCTAGCAGTTCAGATAAAAATAGCATGTGTTCAGTACATGCTTAACATACATGGTCTTATAGGTCTGTTCGCACTCATAAAACACTATAATATGGGTATTGTTTCTTTAAAATGTGCAATCCCTTTTTTTCTTTCATTCCATACGCATTAATCTTGGACCTGTCCGTAGATTGCCCTCGAGCCTTATTAATTGTTGGTGAGCTGAAAGAACTATTTTCTTTTTCTTATCTCTCCTCCAAATATGTCAAGCTTCAATAATCATTACCCCCAACTGCAAGCCCAGGTGTTACCTGTGGCATGGGGATTGGGATTTGTAAATCAGGTGTCTACTGCAGCCATCCCATGGAGGAATTAAAGAGGAGCTAGGCAACAATATTGGGCAAACATTAATATCCTGATGGGGTCCTGGTGCTGGAAGAGGCAAAGGAAAGATGCATCACCATGGAGGCTAGTGCCATCTTGGCAATGGCGTGCAACTCAGCAACACCATATACCGTGTGCCTGCAGTTCGCACTTTGAGGACCTGAATTGGTCCACCCCAAGACATGTCTGCTCTGGAGGAGCTGATTTTCCTCACCATCTCAGGGGCTGAGGATGCTTCTCTGCAACCGGAACAGCTCGCAAAGGAGATGTCCACATAAGTGAGTTTGAGCTCCACCATGCATTGGGCCTGATTTTCAAAGAGGTCAGGATCCAGTGCTGGTCCTGCATGCCTTACGAGGTCCCACTGGAATGGAGCTCAGAATCAGCAGGTCAGCTGTTCCGTATACCACAGGTCAGACGCAGGATCCTGCAGCATGCCTGGCCTTATTAAACCTGCAGACATTGGTTTGATAAATAGAAAAGGAGGAGGATGAGAAGCACAATGAGGAGGTTGTAGTGGCAGAAACCCCTGTTTCCCTGCCTTCCAGAGGCACTTCAAATGGGAGAATGCCATGTGGAGTCCCTTACTTCTTTCCAGTAAGTATCCTTATAGGCATGAACCACCTTGAACCATGTCATTTCTTGAAGAAAATAGGTTCTCAGATTCCCTCACCGAAGAGTATTTCCAGGGGTCTAAGTGTAATGACTTTGAGAAGCAATGTAGCCAGGGCTGGGTAGTGAACTTCCAGAAGAGGGGTTTTGGCTCCTAGCCAAAGACGGGACTGGTGATAGGTGCTATATCAACTGGTCCACCCTGCAGCGTGACTATCTGCCTTCCCGACTCTGCACCCTCTATGTTGGAGTCATTGTCACCTTCATGGAAGTAAAGGGCTGCAAGGGGTGGTATGGGGTAACTCGGTTTGCCACGGTGGAGGATGTCTCAGAGTGGCAGCAGGAGGATGACATGGAGAGGATGGCGCTTCGGCTGCTAGCCAGGCCTAAATATCTTATCAAGCCAGCTAGAGTGAAACCTACATGGGCCAGAGAGTCTGAAGGGCCTGTCGGGGTTGCCAACGTTACTGCAGTGTACGCTAGATTGGGGGCATCCCTTAACTCCTTTGTCCTCTTCTCCAGCAGTGGCCATGGCAGGGTGTGCTGGGGGGGCTAGGTGGTGGTAGAGAATGCACCTGGATGAGTTTGCCCCTGTGATCCCCTGAGATCAGCCAGGAGCGGCCTACAGTATGGAATGTGCATGTCCATCTTGGGGAGCATTGAGAGAAATGATGCTACATGGGAGGCTTTCCAAAAGGACTCCAATCGAAGGGGACTGCACCAAAAAAGGCCTGTTGTTGGATCACTGACCTGTTGGAAAAAATGCCCCTGCTGGGACCCTGCATCGTGCAGGATGTAAAGTTGCAGGCTGATAGCCTTGCTGTTAGTCCTGGAATTTCACTGTTGGCTGGATAAGGACTGTTTGTTTGGAGTTCTGACAAGAGCGAGGCCTGTTTTTTTGACTTGTGGCCGGTTAGGCCTAATTTTATTTTTGCCTTTCCCAAGTTCTGCGCCAGTTGTGCTTCACCCTACTGGATTAGCGGGACTGCAACCTTTGGGCTCCACATCAAAGCCCTAAATAGACTGTGGCCTAAATGGACTGTGCCCTTAATGGATTGCACCCCATTATCTTAATGGCCTATACCCCATTTCAATGAACTCTGCTAATCCATGTGGGACGTGCTGTGTCTTTTGGACTGTTATGTGAAAAGAGGAAAAATCGTAGGACCTGATATGCCGGCTGAGTCATTTGTTCGCAATGTTCAAGAACTGTGAAGGAAACCACTCATATGCATTTGCTCCCTGTGTTAGGTTACTTTCACAAGGAGAAAATGAAGTCCAGTGGCTATGTGAGCCTCCTTGGGCTTTGTGCTTCTGTTTTATGTGCAATTGTATGCATCATGTTTTCCTGGTGTCCACTCTGGCCGAGGATGACCATGGTTAAGGAGGGGAGGTACGTGGGGGTGCCCAGTGTCCCCATGAAGTCTTTGCCCCCCCCCAAGATATCACTGTTTACTGTGTATATTTATATATGTGTGTCTTTTAGACTTATTATGAATAATCTGTGCTAAGTGCCTATTTGAAAATGATCAGTGTTTGTGTAACATAAATCTGAAAAATTACACCATGTACCAACATGTATTTTTTTAAAACTCTGCAACAGTAAAGCTTTTTAACTTCACTCCTTGTGTGCTGAGCTGTCTGTGCAAAGTCGTCTGCCCTGAATGTGTCAGGTGTGGAAATGCAAGACACTTCACACACTCCTGTAGAACAGGGTTGGGCAACTCCAGCCCTCAAGGGCCACAAACAGAAGTAGCAAACAACAGTGTGTGTTTTTAGGATTTACTTAGCATTTGCACAAGGTGTTGAAATCATCACCTGTACATGTGATTAAATTACCACCTATGCAATGCTATGTAACTTATTAAAACTTGCTCTGTTTTCAGTCCTTGAGTACTGGAGTTGCCCTCCCCTACTCTAGAAGTCTCTATAGAGGTACCCGGAGGACAAAAAGAATCCTTGAGCTCTTCGACCACAGCTACGACTCTCTTACAAGCATACAGGGGATCACATTCACAGAATGCTTGTCCCATAGGCTGTGAGCAGTCACACAGGCACTGGTGACAGTGTAACAAGCAGTGCCATCACAAAGATTCCTGCAGTTCACACTCAAGGGGTCACACAGGGGTTATCTTGCGAGTTTCAACTGAACTGCACTTCCTGACATCACCGCTCCTCACACGCTGTCAGGACTCTGGATCTTTGATTGACTGTTTGTGCATCCTTGCTCTTTTCCAAGATGAATTCCGCTGCTTTGCTCCTATTCATGTGATTCATCTTCTCTGCCTTTGTTAACCTTTGTCTACCTTCTAGCCGTGCTTGAGTATTCAGTTTGAATTCCTGGCTTCCTGCTCCCTGTGTTTCTCAAGACTACTTCCTCCTACAAATCAACTTTTCCAGAGTCTGCAGTTTTAAATCCTGCTACCACACCTGCTTCAGTGCTGCTCCTGCAAACTCACTCCTATTGCTGTTGTCCCTGACTTTGCTTTAAGCCTGCCTACCTGTGATATGTAAGCCCTGTGTGCTTTTTAGCTTTTGCAGCTTCTCAGTTTATATTGTGCTGGACTTTAAAGAGACACTATAAGGTCATTTTTCAGTATGATACTAATATTACCCTTGAATAGGGCCTGGGCAGACCTTTTAAATACATGTAAAATCATTATTGTACTGTTTGTAGTTTCCAGGTTATCAGCATTGTCAGACCCTGCAGGCAGCTCCTGAATTAGTCCTCTCCATTATAACCAAACAGGAATAGTCCAGCTGCTGTATAAACATGTAAGTATGCACTCCCTTTCAGCAGCTCTCTCCTCCCTTACTAACAGTGCAGTGTCAGGTTTCATAAGACAAGGAAGGAGAGAGCTATTGCTGACCTGACTGATCTAAACTGTTTCTGTAAGCAGTTATTCCTGCCGTGACAGTTTCTGTGTTGTATTTCACCCCTTTCTTGGCTGCATACACAGAGAGCAGAGCGGAGAATACAGCCCCCCAGTGATCTCCTGTGCAGTAATGTGGTGTGAGTATGTGACATGCATATTCATGCTTATAGGTAGTGCACAGCAGAGAACTAAGTGGATCACTCACTGTGACAGATGGAGTGAATACTCTTTATTTGAAGTTTACAGAAGGTAGGAGGGTAATATAAATAAAATAAATATATAAATAGAGTTTAGAGTGAGGAATTAGAAAATAATAGCAGTTATACATGGATTTTTGAACTGACAGTTTTTCTTTAACTACACTGCACTGCTTCAACTTCAAGACTTGTTCTCTTTGACTACCATTCCTACACCTTCCTGGGTATAACTAAACACATAGACTGCTTTTGCATCTCACTAAGGCTATGTGCTCACGGTCCGGAGGAGCTGCATATTGGACGCAGCACCTCTGGACCTGAGTGAACCTGCGGGTGGCCGCAGCGAAACCGCAGCCACCCTGTACTCACTATGTGTGGCGGGTGCGGGACGGCTTCTCCCTGCAGTCACCCGAAGGAAGCCACTTCCGACTCCGCAGCATGAAATGAACATGCTGAGGAGTAGCGGAATGCTAAGAGAACGCTGCGGTCAGGTTCAGCATAGTGGGCATGGGATTTCCTAAAATCCCGTCCACTATGCTGATACTGTACTACGCAGTGTTTTGGACGCAGCTGCAAGATGCTGCGTTCAAATTGATGCTTACACTGATCGTGTGCACACAGCCTAAGTGTATTGCCTCTGAGAGACTTCCCCTTTTTGCCACACTGAAAGAATTATTTCAAGAGACTTTTCTGTTTATTCCATGTTTGATAAGCTTGCTTCCTTTGCTGCATCACACATTTGTTTTCTGCCATATGTGTACAGTACAGACTTGTTCACTTTTAAAAAGTAGGTCTCAGTGTGTCTGTGCTCCCGATGCTATTAGATTCCCGAGTAAAATTCTTACAATACATTACACACAATCTGTCTCAGGATACCGGCAAGATATTCCCTCTACATCTCACGCGATATCGTGACTCTCGCGAGATGGCGAGTGTTACAAGAGCTGATGCCATTGAAATTATTTCAGGTGACATAGCGAGATTCCCTGCTGAGTGATATCCGCTGTGTAACCTGAGACAACTTCAGTGAAGTCATGATTTGTCACACTGCTGGGAACCGCTCAATGCCCACTGTCCTACAATAAGGGGGATGCAGTCACTAATCTTGCCCCACATATGCTGTGACTAATTCAGGATTTATTTCCATTTCATTTTTTCAAATTTTCCTTTACATACTTGTTTTGTTGGATGGAATAAAAGACTTTTGAAAAAATGGATTTTAATATAACAAATGATGAAAGAGGAATGTATTGGGGGTTATTTTCAAATTAAATATTTATTGTTTTGGTTATTTGTGTCCTCCCTGACTTGATTAGTAATGCCAGGTATCTTATTGATGTCTTGACATTACCAGCCTCTCGAAGTGATATCAGCTGACATTACCAAGCTGGCATAAACTCTAAAATCCATTATACTGTTTGCCAATGCACAAGGGCAGTGGGAGAGCCATGGTGAAGTGCCAAGTGTGGCACATTTAATGTAGGCGCCACTCCTGGGGCGGCTGTGGACCGCAAATTTTTTTAAAATTATTTTAAAAACTTTTAACCATTTAAAGGTACTCAACTTTTCACCTGGTCCAGTGGCTCGTGTCATGCTTGGACTAAGGGGAACATTCAACTACCGTGTGTGACAGTGGCGCAGGGACCAATGATGTCCGGTACGCTACACAGAACAACAGACAGGGAGACACCAGAGAGATAGATACAGTTGAGGGCTGTGCTCATAGGGAACAGGAGAGAGGCGACCTCCTGCACTCTCCTGTGGCTGTGCCCTGATCTCCCTACCATCCCTCAGTCAGCTTCGGTTTTTTTGCGGCCGCACCTGCCGCAAGTGCCGATACCGCACTTGCCGCACCTACCGCAAGCCCGCATAGACATTCTATGGGGCTTGCCGCAACTGTGCCGCAAGTGCAGCGGTTATGCGGTAATCGTGGCAGATGCGGTTTTTTCACCGCATCTGCCGCGATCGGCAAAAAACGCTGATGTGAAAGCAGCCTTAGGGCCGCTTTACACACACCAACTTCTGTGACCAACTTCTGAACAGATCTCTGGTTGCAGTGAAATCATGGACACATTGTTCCATTTTGTGACTGTGTACAAAATGGAGCAATGTGTCCATGATTTCACTGCAACCAGAGATATGTTCAGAAGTTGGTCACAGAAGTTGGTGTGTGTAAAGCGGCCCTTAGATAGATAGAAACAAAAGCTAAACATCACCTCCTATATGCATTAGTCTGAACTGGTGCTAAGCTGAGTCACTGGACAATATACACAAAAAAGACCCCACAGTCACTGTCAAACATTTGCATACATAGAAATATAGTTAAAAACATCTGTAAGTTTCGTTCTTGTCCACAGAGAGATTGGCATAGTGATGTTTAGGGACCCATCAGATCTAAGGTCACCTTGCCATGGTTGATGGAAAAAACGCAAACTGGCCAATATATGTATCAAGAGCCTTACTTTACAAAGATAAGTAAAAAAATCCACAAATTGATTTAAAAAAAAAAAAAAGAAGTTTTTTTTTCTCAAATGTTCAGGTGTTTTTAACGCTATCTATGTACGCATGTGTTTGGCAGTGACTGTGTGCTGCTGTGAACTTTTTTGTGTAGATACATAGATAAATGGATTGTAAGAATAGATAGATGGATGGAAAGTATAGATAGATGGAATCCATAGATAGATTAAGGTCTAAATGAATAGATAGATGTCAAAAAGCTATCAAATATCCCACCCCCTATATATTGTAAGCTTGCACCCTTTAGAGCCTTTCATGTTCACAGGTATCATGTATAGGGACTAGCTGTACGCTAGAAAAATATCCATATAGACGTACAGATTTTTTATATATATCAATTCAACCTGATTGAAAATACAGAGACAAACAGCATAGCATAAAATATGCCTTTATGATTCCTGTCATGATACCTGTTTTCCCTTGTACGAATATTGAGAGTATTAGGGTGCGATTATCTGCCTAAATTTATGTAACCAGCTTCTAGCATTTTTTGTGATTTTTCTTTTTTGCGATATTTGTGATCCTTGTACCCTCACTGGCTACTCTTATTATCATACGTGTTAGTCTATGTTCACACAGTGCGTTTTTGCTGCAGATTTGGGGTCAGGTTTTGCCTTGGTTTTATACTAATCTATGAATCCTTTCCTGCATTTTTGTTTCCCAGCAAAACCCATGTGATTCTGGGATAAACTGTCCACACACATTGATTATATTTCCCTTCAGAAAGTGTAAACACCCCAGGTTTTACTGCAGATTTTAAAGGGATCCTGTCACCTTCAAAAAGCCACCTAAGCTCCAAAAACACGTTCCTGCAGCATCCTATCACTATTCTCACGCTCCTTTTGTCCCCTAAAAGCATCCTGTCAAAGTAGATAAAAACGATTTTATACTCACTCATTAGGCATTATAATTAGTAGAGGCTATATTCTTTAGCGTGTTTGTTTTGCAGGCTCCAGGATCCACTCTCTCTCTCTCTGTGCTGCTTTGCTTGTGCAGGCTTTGCCCTCCCCCTCTCTGTCACTCATAGAATGCAAATCATTAGTCCTGCCTTCAGCTCCACATCACAGCAGAAGCTGCACTGTGAGGCTGGATCCTGGAGCCTGCAAAACAACACGCCCTAAGGGCTAAAGAATATTACCCCTACTAATTATAATGCCTAATGAGTGAGTATTAAATCGTTTTTATGTACTTTGACAGGATGCTTTTAGGAGACAAAAGGAGTGTGAGATTAGTGATAGGATGCTGCAGGGACATGATTTTGTAGCTTAGGTGGCTTTTTGGAGGTGACAGGATCCCTTTAAAGAATGAGCATGTCAATTCTTTGCTGCATTTTTGGCTTTGTCCTATGGCCAAAATTCAGAAAAAATGCAGCAACAAAAACGTGGTAAAAATGTGCAAAACACCTGTGAAAAATTCAGGAGAAGCTGGAAACACCTCACGTTTTGCTGCGGATTTGCAAAACCGAAAACCAACATGTCTGGGCATAGCTTTAGATTCAGTGAATTTTTTGATCGGATCCCCCTACTTCTCATGTGTGGAGGGTTCTTGCAACATGTCTGGGCATAGACTTAGATTCAGTGAATTTTTTGATCGGATCCCCGTACTTCTCATGTGAGGAGGGTTCTTGCAACATGTCTGGGCATAGACTTAGATTCAGTGAATTTTTTGATCGGATCCCCCTACTTCTCATGTGAGGAGGGTTCTTGTTTCTACACTGGCAATCAAAACTAGAGAACAATGTATGGTCACTTGATTCTGTTAGACAGATGTAATCTACATTAATCCACATTTGGCAGTTTTTATTTACACACATACCAAAGTTTATCAACTTGAAACGTTTATTTTATACAAACCGTGATGATTATAATTAGAGAACAGCAATGACTGTAGCACAGAGAAAGATTAAAGGGAACCTGACCCCTCATAATCACCCCCAAGTCTCTCAATACCTGAAAATGCCACTTATAAAAGGTCAAATCTTGCCTTTTATACTTACAGATTTTGCGACTTCTCCTCACTGAATAAGTCGCACAGGGCGTTCCCTGTGCGTTCCTAAGCCCGCCTGAGTCCCTGATTATCACGCCCCGATGGGCGTGATAAGGAATTTAACTCCTCCTCACCCTGCTGTATGGGCGGAATAGCCGGTATGACGCAAATTGCGTCACATCCGGCCAGGATGATGTCAGTACACGTCCTACTGATTGGTTACTGTTGTATACTTCACAAAATTTAGCTTTAAAGGAAACCTGACCCCTCATAATCACCCCCAAGCCGCTCAATACCTGTCCCTGCACCCTCACAAATCATTTCCAACATTAATTTTGTGTTGAAAATGCTCCCTATAAAGGGCCTTTGCTTTGAATGCCTTCAGCATATCTGCGGCCACAGCACATCACTAGTCTCTCACACTGCTCTGGTGGGATTTTGGTCCACACTTCTTCCAGTCTCTTCCACAGTTCTGTGACTGTTGTGGGTTTCTTGGCCATAACTTTGTCTCCAAGGATTTTGCAGAGGTTTTCTATTGTGTTTAGATCAGGACTCTGGGTGCCATTTCATTGTTTCAATATTTTCTGTTTTAAGGAAATGCTTTACTCATTTTACTGTGTGACAGGGGGAATTGTCCTGCATGAAAATTGCTGGCTGATTGACTGCTGAACGCAAGTGAGGAACCACGTGTTGAGGAAGGTTCTGATCCACACTTGCATTCACTCTGCCATGTAACTGCATAAGAGGTCTAACCCCATGGAGCAGAAAACATTCACCAAACCATGGCACTTCCTCCACCACCTTTCACTAACTTATTTACACACTTTGGGTCCAGTCTTTCCCCAGTTTGACAATGAACATAATGTTTCCCATCAGACACAAATATATTATACTTGCTTTCATCACTATAATGCACTGTGAACCACTTTTCCTCCGTCCACACAACATGTTCCTTACAAACGTCAGTCTAGCCTTTTGATTCTTTCTGCTGATGAGAGGTTTGGTTACTGCAGAGTGGGCATTCCATCCAAATGCTAATAAACATCTTGACACTGTATGACGAGACAGATCCTTACCCTGTCCAGTGCCAAACTGACGAGCTATTCCAGCTGCAGTATTTAAATGATTATCCATGGAGATTCTCTGCATTATGCCTTCTCTTGCAGTTGTCTTTCAAGGGTGACCAGTCTTCTTGGGGACCTTGAATGAGCTTGTGATATTGTAAAGATGCAATATTCTACAAATCGCAGACTTGGAATGACCAACGTCTGATGCTGATAGTGGTTGATAGTGACCCCTTTGGCCTTCATCTGGACAACCTGCTGCTCATTTTGGATCGGCATCCCATTTTTGCTATATGAGTGCAAAGTGAAAAGTTAGGCTGCCAGTTAATGAGGGTTTGTCAGATAATTGAGGAAATTAGCAACAGGTGCCAGATTAACACCAATAACTTGCAGATATCTCAAAGTGTTCTCTAATTTTGAGCAGTGTTCTGTTACATTTATCTCATTTACATTTTTATTCTGTGCTTTAGAATATATTTAATTTATGAAATAAGCTTAAAATACTGCTAATTTACCATAACATTAAGGAAATTGTGTGTTGTTCTTTAATTTTGATTGCTGGCGTTTGTCACATTATTGTGCTTATTTTTTATGGATTTTTCTAATAAAAACTACAGTATTTTATCATGGATATTGTTTGCATCTTTGTTCTGACCTTGGTCAGACTGGCTTAATTCTTATTTTTCTAGAAAGGCATTCAGGCCTCTCTTAAATGTTAGTAGTGATTCACTCATGACTACATCATAAGGCAGAGTCCCATAGTCTCACTGCTCTTACAGTAAAGAATCCACGTCTGTGATTATGATTAAACCTTCTTTCCTCCAGATATAGAGGATGCCCCCTTGTCCCCGTCTCAGGCCTAAGAGTAAAGAGATCATTAGAAAGGTCTCTGTACTGTCCCCTGATATATTTATACATTGTAATAAGATCACCCCGATGCCTTCATTTTTCCAAACTTAATAACCCCAAGTTTAATAATGTATGTATAAATGAGTAATTCAGTTGAAATATATTTTTTGTAGTCTCTGGATTTTGCTCAGTAAGACAACTTAAGAAATGTTTTAGATGAGAACTACATGACAATATGTAAACACATGTCAGTCAATGCAATATTGCACTACTTCATCACAACTAATATTGGCGACCCATAGTTGGTAGCTAACCATGATGGATGTATGTCTGATCACTCCTTAAAGGGAGTCAACCAGCAGGATTCAGGGCTATAAAGTGAAGACACTACCTTACAGGCACTGGGATACTAAGTGCAATCATACCTTTACTTGAAAGATTCCAGGTTTGATTGCAGAGTAAAGTGTCATAAAACTCCTATAAATTAGTGCTGCAGGTGATTGACATGTGCAGCATGACATCACAATTTTTTTTCTTATATTACTTTCCAGTGGGCTTGTCTTTTGGCTGTAAGCCAACACCCCCCCCCCCCCCCCGCCTCATCTTAAAGTACTGAAACTGAAAGTACAGATGAGAGAGAGGGTGGAAGGTTTGGCTTACAGCTGAAAGGCATGCCCACGGTAGAGAAAAATAACAATAACCCCAAATAGTGATGCAGTGCTGCATACATCAATCATCTGCTGTCCTGTTTTATCACACTTTTCTCTGCATTCAAACATGGAGTCATTCAAGTAAAGGTATGATTGAACTCAGTATCCGTGTGCTTGTATGACTCTGGCTTCACTTTACAGCCATAAATACTGTTGGTTGGTTCCCTTTAATGTCATATGACCACAGGTCTCAATGTAAACTTTAGCCTAAATCGTAAAATGTTTAGATCTGTTTTGATAAAATAAGTGACCCCATATTTAAAGTGTATAAAATTTAGCAATGCTATGTTAGACATCTAAAAAGTGCTGTCAAGAAGAGATTTGCTTCAATCTACATCGTTTGTCAGTATTTTGACATGTTGAATTTGCTAACCTTTTCTGCATATAGCACATTACACTTCGACCCATACTATGACCTTTTACTCTGAAATAAGTACCACCTGCCATCATACTTCAGTAGGGATCACTTATTGTGTACTACTATAGAAAGTACAAGTACCTGTCAATACAATAATATCTGCGGGAACTCAAGACCCATACACTCACTGGTAATGTGACAGAGACAGGTACAGTATGCAATAAAAATGACACTGACACATTGTAATAGAAAGAAAACAAGTGTATCTTTATTTTCGAGCCTGACAGATATGAATCCTTAACGTGTGTTTTCCTTGCTTTGGAATGAAATGGAAAGTCGGTCACTTTGCATTTAAATGGAGCTGGGTTCTATGTAATCAGGCAAGAATAAGATACAAACAAAGTGCATATTGAGATTGATGTTCCAAAAATATTTTTTTATAGACACTCAGAGATCATTCACATAGCATGCAAAACAGAGCTATTTGGGGAGGGAAAATATTTTCTACTTTAAAATCTTTATACGGCACCTACAGATAACGATGATCTAACGACCTCTGAGCTGTGAGCAAATCTCCAAGGTTCTTCCCTTTGGTTCTACTTATAAACTTCCATGGAGTTGTCTCAATTCTATTTTGATAGCTAATTGCCAAATTAGTATAGCAATAATGTTTTTTCCAATAAAGATCATTATTACGACTAATTTCTACAGTAGTGTGCAAATGTTTTATATAGGGATGAAAAAAATGCTGTAAAGTAAGGCTGTTTTCACACTGCGTTTTTTTCCATGATCAGGTTCGATCAGGTTTGTGTGTCAAAACCAAGAGTGTCTCAAAAACTCAGAACAGGTGTCAATCTTTCAATGATAGTTTTTCTCTGCAAGTTCCTCTCTTGGTTCCTCTACTGGTTTTGACACACAAAACCTGATCAAACCTGATCAGGAAAAAACCGTGGTGTGAAACCAGCCTTAGGGCCGCTTCACAATGCGGCGTAATCCGTCTGGGGCTGTCCGGGATGACCCAGACAGCCGCGGACCGGATTAGCACACAGGACTGGGGGGGCTAATATGCCCTCCGGTCTGGTGTGCAGCGCACGCAGTTCCCACTGCTGATAAGTCAGGACTGCGAGTGCCGCGGTCCTGACCTGTCAGCGGCTGCAGCTGCGTGCGCTGCACACCGAACCGGAGGGCATATTAGCCCCCCAGTCCTGTGTGCTAATCCGGTCCGCGGCTGTCTGGGTCATCCCGGACAGCCCCAGAACGGATCACGCTGCAGTGTGAAGCTGCCCTTAGAATGCTTTCTGAAATAAAAGTGTTAATTGTTTAGTTTAATCAATTAACAGGATGTAAAGTGAACAAAAGAGAAATCTAAATCAGATCAGTATTTCAAAACAGCATCAATTCTCTTGCATATAGTTGTTGAAAGAACTCAGCAGGGAGGTTGTTCCAAACATCTTGGAAAACTAATCACAGATCTCTCATAAATTTAACCCTAGAATATGTGACGTTTTGAACTATACACTTTCACATAACCTGGGCCTTTTAAGCCCTTGTGAAAATCATATGGAGGAACTCAAATACCGTATATGCTCGAGTATAAGCCAACCCGAATATAAGCCGAGGCCCCTAATTTTACCCCAAAAAGTGTGGAAATCTATTAACTCGAGTATAAGCCTAGGATGGAAAATGCAGCAGACCGCCATCCTGGTATATAAACCCTCATCAATGGTATATGGCTCCATCACTGGTACATAGCCCCCATCACTGGTATATAGCCTCCATCACTGGTATATAGCCTCCATCACTGGTATATAGCCTCCATCACTGGTATATGTCCCCATCACTGGTATATGTCCCCATCACTGGTTTATAGCCCCCATCACTGGTTTATAGCCCCCATCACTGGTATATAGCCCCATCACTGGTATATAGTCCCATTACTGAATATAGCATCCCCATCAATAGTATATGGCCCCCATCACTGATATATAGCCCAATTACTGAATATAGCCTCCCATCACTGGTATATAGACCCCCATCACTGGGATATACACCCTCATCCCTTGAATATAGACCCCCATCATTGCACACACCCCCATCCCTGGTGCATAGCCCCCATCATTGTACATACCCCCCATCATTGCACACATCCTATCCCTGGTGCTTAGCCCCCCATCATTGTATATAATCTTCAACATTGCACACCCCAGAACTTGTATATAGCCCCCCATCCCTGGTATACAGCGCCCCCATCATTGCACACTCCCCCATCACTTGTATACAGCACCCCCATATTGCACATACACCCCCTCACTTGTATATGGCCCCCCCATCCCTAGTATACAGTGCTCCCATCATTGTAAACCCCCATCACAATATATACCCCTCATGCTGTCACTCACTATATAATAATAAACCGATCTCACCTATCCAATTCTTCTCTCTCGGCTCCGTGTGTCCTCTCTCTGGTCTTCCTGCTTCTAAAGTCATGTGACCGGAGCTCACAGCAATGATGTCACCGCGACACCTGTCACATGAATTTAGAAGCAGGAAGTCGGAGGAAGGACGCACGGAGCCGGGAGAGAAGTGTTGGATAGGTGAGATCGGTTTAATATTTTATAGTGAGTGGCAGCATGTGGGGCTTATACTGTGATGAAGGGGACAGTAATGTAATATGTGCTGCTCCCTCTGCCGTGATGGACAGGGGGATGCAGTGCATATTCATTACAGTAATGAGCGGCCCCACGTGACCTCTCTACTCACTCTGCAGCCTCCCCTGCCTCCTCCAGCCCCCAGTCACAACCCCAGGGGTAACTTTTCAGCACAATTTTTGTGCTGAAAAACTCGGCTTATACTCGAGTATATACAGTAAATAACTTTTACAGATTTATTTCAAAATTGCAAAGTAAGATATGAAAAATGGACAAGATTGTAATTATGATTGTTTGCAGAAAACATTAAAAAAACGTAAGTACATAGGCTTAGGCGCTATTATGCTCTATGTGTTGAATCCTTTTTATCATTTTCCATTTTTTTTCAATTTCAAACAAAGATATGAAAACTACACAAACAAGGGTATAAAAATTACTAGCTCCAGCTACATATATTTTCCAAGTTTTCCTTTTCAATTTTATTGATCTTCTGCACAATTTACACATTATATTTTCTGAAGAATGTTCTTTACAGACATTTTCTCCACAAATGGTACAGTAATGCTCAGTTTTCCTGTCTTAGTTTGTTGGACAAATAAAACAATGCTTTTGTGTTCTTTCTCTTGGCTCTGGAATTGCCTGGAAATGTACGCCACACCATTTCATAGCTTCTCTAGTTTCCTTTGGCAAGCATTCTATGTTGCTTGACTGCATCATGTGAGACATTACAAGTTCATGGCAAAGGTCCTCCAAAAATAAGTGTCATCACTTTCAAACGTGATTGCTTCAATCTCTTCGTCATCTGAAGTCTGGAAGAAGTCTTGGAAGAATACTGTGCCATTGGTTGACTTAGATGTCAGCAAACTAAAAGGAAAGAGAATAAATACAATCAGAATTGACCACTCTTTCCTAGAGTGTGACGTAATGGTAAAGTGCTTCCCTCCTCCATCCTTCCCTCTTCCTCAGCAGCTCTTATCTTTTAGACTTTCTTCTAGGTGGGCAACATGGTGGCTCAAGTGATTAGCACTGCATCCTTTGCAGCACTGAGGTCCCAAGATCCTGGGTTCAATTCCCACCAAGGACACTAAGGACAACATCTGCAAGGAGTTTGTATGTTCTCCCTGTGTTTGCATGGGTTTCCTCTGGACACTCCAGTTTCTTCACACATTGCAAAGATATACTGTTAGGATATTTAGATTGTGAGCTCCAAGAGAGATAGCATTACTGATGTATGTAAAGTGCTATGGAATTAATAGCACTATGTAAATGAATAAATATTATTATTATTATAGGTGATGTACAATATTCTGGGATTTAGTGGCTCACAAAATATACACTTTGCAAAGTTCTTCTAGAAACAAAGAGGCTGAGGAAAAGGCTGAATCTCTCCTTCCAATATCACATGGCCTCCTGTTTCTCATTACTATGTTCAGAAGGACCTGCGATGATAACATGGCCTCATGACATTGGTAAGGAGGAGTCAGTTTCCCTTCCAAATCACATGGCCATTATATCATCACAGTTCTTTCAACCCACAGACATAGTCCACCTCCCTTCCCAGCAACCCTGACTACAATAACACAGTAACTTGAGACAAAACATTGATGAGTACATGATAAATATAGCACAGGCCTAAAGACCTATTTCTGTAAATATGGGGTTTCCCCAATAAAGCATTGTTATTATAATAATAATTATCTTTATTTATACATGTGGCACCCTTGCGGTTACAGTCACCACAGAGGTACTGAACTGCACCCCTGTTAGGGTGTAGTATCCTACTCTCAGGTAAGAGGGGCACAGACCGGTGCCAGGACACCCAGACCACACACTACACTAGATCCAGGTCAGGTTTAGGGCGAGATTGCTCCTATGGGAGAGCAAAGTCTCTGATCCTGTCTGGAAGGAGGAACCAGGGTAGTGGGGATGGGTGGAGAGGAAGTAATTAGAGGGAGCACCTGGTAGGAATGAAGTTAGGAAGCACACATGTGGATGACGTGGGACACATGACAGAGGGTATAAATAGAGTGGGAAAGATCTAGAAAATAGGATAGACAGTTGTACAGCAGAGGAGAGACAGTTGAACAGCTAGAGTCGAGTTGGTGGGAAGCTAAAGGAAGAAAGCCTGTCACAGAAGGAAAAGTATTTGAGAGAAGTGTTCAGAGGACTGGCGCTAGTGGGAGCTCATCCTGAGGCCAGACTGAAGAGAAGAGAATCAGGTGGCTTTTGGAGGAAGAGGGGGTCCCAGAGGTACAGGCAGTGATTAATCCACCTGTGGGGCTCATATCCATTGCCAGGTACAGGCAAGTGGAGGGACCAGGCCGCAGAATAGGGGCACCGGGACACCTAGACTAGTGGAGAAGACAGACGAGGCTGTTAGCCACCCGAAGGCTGTGGTGTTTCTAAGGTGCCACGGTCAACAACTGCACACATCTGCTGAAAAGGTGGCAAGGAGAGGGTTAAGGGGAGATACTGCAGATTGGCCCCTAAGAAAAACCCACAGCTACTGGCTCAGAGCTCTGTGTGGCGAGGCGCAATGCAGGAGGGTGAAGCAAGCTCAGTATGAGACAACGGAGGAAGAAAAGAGAATAGGTACTGGTTACGTGTCATCTTACTACCCAGGAGTAGGTGGATCCCTGCCTTCGAGAACCCAGTATTCAGCGGGCTGTTGCACGGTGACTGTGAGTAAAAAACCTGAAGACTGCAACCCGCTGTGTCTGTGAACTTTCTTGACGCGTTGTGAACACCAGAGTCATAACTACCAACTCACTCAGGTACCTTCTCCTGCCCTGGGGGTCAGCCCTACCTGTAGAGAGCTTTACAACACTGTGGCCTCCGCACCATCGGCCCCCAGAGGAACTGTCATGCAGCAGT
The DNA here is from genome assembly GCA_033576535.1 of Allobates femoralis. Classification (NCBI taxonomy): domain Eukaryota; kingdom Metazoa; phylum Chordata; class Amphibia; order Anura; family Aromobatidae; genus Allobates; species Allobates femoralis. Next base: position 120,094,177 of record JARQOC010000002.1, read on the forward strand.
GGCCATCTATAGCAGCAACCTGCGGTTGGCATCAAGTAAACAAAACAGTTATCCCCAGGTCTGATCATCCCTTCCCTAATGAACCTTACTTGCCTCATTACCATCCCCAGAGAAGAGAGCCACCCACACCGAACTTTTAATGACAGCACCAGGGTCATGGAGCAGTGTCTCGACCCCTGTGACTCCCATGAAGCCTCAAAACCCAGTTCAGAGTATCCTAAGGCCCTGTAGGTGCCTGTTATATACCAACAATATATTCCAAAGCGCTTTATAATTCAGAGGGGACATGTACAGTCGTAAGTTACAATTATAAAATGACCCTGCTCATAAGAGCTTACAATCTACAATGAGGAGGGGGTGACACAAAGTACAGGTGCTTATTTACAATGAAGGTCCAGCCATCTTGGAGAAATGGGGGGTTGGTAAAGGCTGCATGAGTGGCCACCAGCCAATCTGTGTAGAGCTTTTAGGGTTGGTAGAGCTTGATGGAGATTTATGTTCAGAAAAGTAGTGAGTGGGCTATATATAAAGGACTTTGATTAGGGGGCGTAATAGGCTGCCTTAAAGTATGTGTTTTTAGTGAGCTGCTAAAACTGTGTAAGTTGAGGATTTTTCTGATTGCTTGGGGTAGAGCATTCCAGAAAAATGGTGCAGCTAGGGAGAAGTCTTGGAATTGGGAATGGGAGGCTTGGATTAATGAGGATATTAGTTGAAGGTCGCTTGTAGAACGTACAGAATGGGTAGGGTGATACACAGAGAGGAGGGCGGAGATGTACGGAGGTGCCATGCTGTGAAGACCTTTGTGGGTGAGAACAAGCACTTTGAATTGGATCCTATAATGTATCGGCAGCCAGTGCAATGACTGGCACAGAGCAGAGGCATCCGAGTAATGGTTAGCCAGATAGGTGACCTTGGCTGCTGCATTGAGGAAGAACTGAGGAAAGGAAAGTCTAGTGAGCGGGAAGCCAAATAAGAGAGAATTACAGTAAATAAAGGCAGGAGTGGATCAGGGCCACACTTATGGTACCTTTACACGCCGCCACCGTGGGTAGCAACAGGTAGGCACTGCACGTGCACACACGCGTTTTCAACGGTTGCTAACGGTACCTGATGCCGCAAATACACGCCGCCACAAGGTGCTCCACAGAAGGTATTTTTGTTCCCCGGAAGTGCCGCCGGGTGGAGCACCTTCCCTGATTTACACGCCGCTACAACAAGGGAATATGGGCGTACATATTGTGCGCCGTAACTACATAGGCGTGACAGAGTAGTGTATTACGCGACGCTCATTTGGTGATTGGACAATGCAATTACATCATGATTGGCCAGCCAGCGCAGGAAGGCTGGCTAATACATGACGCTATAGCAAATGTGTATTGTGACTGGTCTGCTTGTTAAATATGCCGCTCTGTGCAGGGGCAGCCAGTGGGTACACAGTACTCCCCACCAATGATAGCTGATGGGGCGTGGTATACATGACGCTCTAGCCACGCCGCAGGTAACTCAAATACTGTGCCTGTGCCCCGATTACACGCCGCCACCATAGGGCTTATGCCTGCTTGTTTTTCAGCACGGCTGAAAGACAGGTATCCAAAGAGACAGGAAGGTACAACCTGAATTACACGTCGCCACTTCGCGGTGTTTTGAAGGTAAAAGGTACAATTGTGTCTCCGACGCCTGTCGGTTTCTACCTTTCGGTAGCGGCGTGTAAAGGTACCATTAGGGTTTTTGTTGTTTCCATGGTGAGAAAGGGGCAGATTCTAGATATCTTCTTCAGGTGCAAACGGCAAGAGCGGGCAAGAGATTGTATATAGGAGATGAAGGAGACATCAGTGTCAAACATAACACCCAGACAGCTAGCCTGCTGCCTAGTTGTTATCGTGGTTCCACACACTGAGAGGGAGGTGATAGATTTAGGGAGGTTAGTGGAGGGCAGGATCAGAAGAAGTTCAGTTTTGGAAAGGTTGAGTTTCAGGTAGAGAGCGGACATGATGTTGAAAAATGCGGTTAGACAGTCATTGGCATTCTGTAATATCGCAGGGGTAAGGTCAGGGGATGAAGTGTATAGTTGTGCGTCATCAGCATAAAGATGGTACTGGCATCCAAATATGATGATGATCTGTCCAATAGGGGCTGATTGGAGAGAGAAGAGTAGAGGGCCAAGGACTGAACCCTGAGGGACCCCAACAGTGAGAGGAAGAGGAGAAGAAGTGGAATCAGCAAATGATACACTGAAAGAGCGATCAGAAAGATAGGTAGAGAACCAGGAGAGAGCGGTCTCCTTTATGCCGATTGACAGTGTCAAAAGCTGCATAGAGGTCAAGAAGAATAAGCAGAGAGCGGTCACCATTATGTTTTGCTGTCAGTAGGTCATTGGTCACTTTATTGAGGACAGTTTCTGTAGAACGTAGGGGGCAGAAAAAAACAGACTGTAACGGATCTAGAAGAGAGTTGAAGGAGAGATTTGAAACTGGTCTGTAGTTAGTAGTGCATGATGGGTCAAGAAAATATTTTTTTTGAGTAATAGTGTAATGGTAGAGTGTTTGAAGGAGGAGGAGATGCCAAAGAAGAGGGAGAGTTTGAAGATTTTGGTTAGGTGAGTAGTGACGACTGTAGAGAGAGAGTGGAGTAGGTGTGAGGGAATGGGGTCAGTGGTGCATGTAGTAGGATAAGAGGAAGAGAGGAGCCTGGAGACTTCTTCTGTGACTGAGTCAAATGTAGAGATTGTGCCAGAGAAGATGTGGGGAGGGATGGGAATAACAGCACTTGGAGGCTGATAGCTGATTTCCTGGCGAATATTTTCTATGTTTTTCTGTAAAGTAAGAAGCCAGATTACCAGGAATAGGGGCCTGCACTTTAGGACTGAGGAGAGAGTGAAAGGTGTCAAAGAGTTTCTTTGGATTGTTGAATAGTTTCACTTCTTACTTCAGATATTAAGATTTTAGCAAAAGCCTTAACAATTAGGATACGAAAAAAGTTACCAAAATTATCCATAAGGATCAAGTAGGTTTTACTGTGGACAGAGGAGTGGAGGATGCTACAAGAAGAACGATTAATTTACATAAATATACAGAGAGAGCAGGTACTTCGACCCTCTACATTGCAATTGATGCCGAAAAGGTCTTTGACCAAGTCCAGTGGAATTACTTATTTCCAACCTTAGAGAAATTTGGTTTTCATGGTAGAGTACTAGACCTCATAAAAGCATTCTATTCATAGCCGTCCGTGAGTGTGTTAACCAATGGTCTACTATCGGGGAGAATGAATCTTTCCAATGGTATGCGACAGGGGTGTCTCTTATCCCTGTCATTATTTGATATGTTTATTGAACCCTTAGCTGAAAAGATCAGAATGGATGGCTGGGTGAGGGCATCCCAATCAACTGATGACAAAACAAGATATCGCTCTTCACGGATGACATATTATTATTAACTGATCTGCTGGGTTCAGTCAGAGAGCTACTGTAGATACTTCACCAATTCTCGGAGGTATCATTGTATAAAATTTATATGGGTAAGAAACAGGCCCTTTATCACAATTTAGAACCAGAACTCTTACAAATTCTTAAAGGAGAAGTTCGTTTTCAATGGCAATCAGATACTCTGTCTTATTTGGGGATTAAATAGACTAAGAAAATTCAGGATTGTGCCAACCATAATATATTAGAAACGTAAACGTAGTTCAAAAAGATCTCTTCCATTTATCAAAGGTAGAGTTGTCCTGGCTTGGGAGAATCAATTCTTATAAAATGTTTGAACTACCTAAGCTTTTATATATTTTCAGAACAGCCCAAACATCAATCAAAAAAAAGTTATTACAAAAACTTCAAACACAATTATTAAATTTTGTATGGGGTAAAATAAAACCACGAGTGGCGAGATCCATTCTAACAAAACATAGGAATAATGGGGGATTAGGACTTCCAAATATTTTTGCTTACCACCAAGCTACAATTATCAAAACAAGTCAGAAATATTGGAGTAACAACCGACTTCCCTTACCTACATTGTTCCAACATGCCAGAGGCACGTGGCCATGGAAGTTGAAATCTGCTAAGGAGTGTGTAACAACTCACCTGCCGAATCAACTAGCCCTGAAAATGGATGGTGCTGGAGCGTCGGGCCCATACCCGGCCGTCGCCAGCAGACGACGATCCCCGGGGGCTAGGCCGCGAACAGTAGGAGGGACACCGTTGTGAGCGCTGAAGTCCCGGGCAAGGGCCCGGGCGAGGGCCCGGATGGACCCGCTGCGGGTGCAGATCATGGTGGTAGTAGCAAATATTCACTGAACAAGCCTGCTTGGGAGGGATTAGATGAATCAAATTTTCCCAGCATTAAAATCAAAGACCTAGAGGTGGCTTACCTATGTGACAATAAAAAGCGACTTCCTAAGGAAGCCACCACCAGGAATATCTTACAGATGTGAAAGAAGTTTGCACTTTACTCTAAGAAAATATACGCTTATGAATTTATAGTCTGGATGGCAGTTGATACCTTGCGGGCGTTTTCGGTGAGATAAAAGTTTGAAAATTGGAGGTCTCATGGTATCCAAACTATTTCGGATATTCTCAACAGCGACCATTTTAACTGTTAGTCGAGCAGTTTGGTATAAGGAAGGAAGAAAAGAAAACCTGGAAGCTTCTTGATAAGTTGATGAAGAAACCTAGCATTGATCTATGTATCCCGAGTAATATCACAAATCTTTTGAAGATCCTAGAGAACCCAAAAAGATGAGAAACAACACATTTTTAGCAAGTATTGAATGACGACACACAAATCCACAAATTGAAATTCATGGTTAGTTATTCTTTACAAAAATAGTGCATTTGTTTCACTTATTGAGTCTCATTATAAAGTCCTAACAAGATGGCACTTAACCCCTGCTAAATTACCATATATACTCAAGTATAAGCTGATCCGAGTATAAGCCGAGGCCCCTAATTTTACCCCCAAAAACTGGGGAAACCTATTGACTCAAGTATAAGCCTAGGGTGGGAAATGCAGCAGCCCCCCATCCTGGTATATAACCCCTCATCATTCATATATAGCACCCTCCATCACTGGTATACAGCGCCTCATCACTGGTATATACCCCCATCACTGGTATATAGTTCCCCCATCACTGGCATATAGCTCCTCATTACTGTTTATAGCCCCCATCACAGTATCCCATCACTGGTATTTAGCCCCATCACTGGTATATGCTCCTCCATCACAGATATATATCTTCTCATTACGGTATATAGCCCCCATAACAGTATCCCATCACTGGTATTTAACCTCATCACTGGTATATATCTCCCCCTTCACTGGTATATAGTTCCTCATTACTGTATATAGCCCCAATCACAGTATCTCATCACTGGTATTTAGCCCCATCACTGGTATATAGCTCCCCCATCACTGGTATATAGTTCCCCCATCACTGGTATATAGCCCCCATCACTGGTATATAGAACCTCATCACTGGCAAATGGCTCCCATCACTGGGACATGGCCCCCATCAATTGGACATGGCCCCCATCACTGGGACATGGCCCCCATCACTGGGACATGGCCCCCATCACAAGTTTATGGGCCCCCATCACTGGGACATGGCCCCCATCACTGGGAGATGGCCCCCATCACTGGGACATGGCCCCCATCACTGGGACATGGCCCCCATCACTGGGAGATGGCCCCCATCACTGGGACATGGTACCCAACACTGGGACATGGACCCCATCACAGGTTTATGGGCCAACATCACTCATACATGGACTGGGACATGGCCCCATCACTCAAACATGGCCCCTATCAGAGGGGTATGGGCCCCATCACTGATACCTGACCCCCCTGCTGGCGCTCACAATAAAATAAAAAAGGTTTAACTCACCCTCCGACACTTGTCTGCGAGCTCCGTGTTGTCCTCCGCTCTTCCTGATTGTCATCGGCTTCTAATCATGTGACCGGCGCAGCAGCGATGACGTCACTGATGCGACGGTCACATGATTAGATTTACCGGCAACCAGGAAGAGTGGAGGACGCCACGGTGCCCTCAGACAAGCGTCGGAGGGTGAGTTAAATCTTTTTTATTTTATTATTTTATTGTGAGAGCCAGTCTGGGGGTCAGGTATCAGTGATGGAGGGTGTACAGTTTCTGTAGTGTAATGTAATGTGCACTGCTCCCCCTGCCGCTGATGGACAGGGGGATGCAGTGCATATCACATTACACTAATGAGCGGGAGCACGTGACCTACCGCTCATTCTGCAGCCCCCTCCTGCCTTACTCCTGCCACCGGTCTCTGACCCTCCACACTGTCCCTGATCACTGACTCGAGTATAAGCTGAGGGGGGACACTTTTCAGCACAAAAATTGTGCTGTAAAACTCGGCTTATACTCGAGTATATATGGTACATATAGATCATAAACATCCTGGCAGGTGTTGGAGAAAATGCAGAATGTATGGTACTATATACCACATATTTTGGTCTTGTCCATTTATAATGCAATTCTAGAAAGATATTCAAGCATTAATAACCTCAGTAATAGGATTTAATATAACGCTTAACCCAGAATTAGCACTTCTGTTAATAGATATAGACAAATATCCTAAGTAAACCCATAGTAATACATATTCTAGTTGTGGCTAAAAACGCAATAGCTGCTTATTGGAGGCAGGAAATAGTTCCCAACATACAGGATCTTGTAGAAAAGATACATTTACAAAAATCATTGGATTTTGTCCATTCCATGAAAAATAAAACTCAACGTAAGTTCCGCATTAAATGGAACTTATGGTAAAAACTTCCTTGCACAATGAGAAATGTTCTCCCTTGGAGTTGATAACAATTTATTTGAAATGCACTCAGAATTTACCCGCTTATTGGCTAATATCTGGGGAACCATAGGAAGGTATTTATGCTCTCATTATGGTATACATTAATTCCACAAATTTTGTATATCCACCTTGGAAAAGCATATATTGATTTAATTCATGTCAATGAGTTAGAAGTTTCTTTTTGTTTTCTCTTACCGTATATATTAGAGTATAAGCCAAGTTTTTCAGCACAATTTTTGTGCTGAAAAGTACCCCCCTCGGCTTATACTAGAGTCAGTATGGTGGGGAGCGATGTCCAGGGGCTGGAGGAGGCAGGGGGAGGCTGCAGAGTGAGCAAGAGGTCACATGACCCCGCTCATTAGTGTAGTGGAATATGCACTGCATCCCCCTGTCCATCACCAACAGGGGGAGCGGTGCACATTACACTACACTATGTATACTCGTGCCCTACCCCATCACTGGTTACAGGTCCCCATGCTGCTGCACATAACATAATAAACCTTTAACTCTGTCATCGCTGCTGTGCTGGACACAGCAATAGAAGCCGGCAAACAGACAGGAAGACCGGACGGAGGACGCTCGGTGCCTGCAGGACATCGGAGGGTGAGTTAAAGGTTTATTATTTTATGTGCGGCAGCATGGGGGCCTGTAACCAGTGATGGGATGCTGTATACCACTGAAGGGGGCCTGTAAACATTGATGGGGGCATGTAACCAGTGATGGGGGCTATATGCCACTGAAGGGGGCCTGTATACACTGATGGAAGGGCCTGTAACCAGTAATGGGGGGCTATAAACCACTGAAGGGGGCCTGTATACAGTGATGGGGGCCTGGAACCAGTGATGGAGGCTGTAACCACTGAAGGGGGCCTGTAACCACTGATAGGGGGCTGTGTACCACTGATGGGGGCTGTAACCAGTGATGGGGGGCTGTATACCACTGATGAGGGGCTGTATACCAGTGATGCTGGCTGTATACCACTGATGGGGGGCTGTATACCACTGATGCGGGCTGTATACCACTGATGCGGGGCTGTATACCACTGATGTGGGTCTGTATACCACTGATGGGGATCTGTAACCACTGATAGGAGTCTGTAACCACTGATGGGGGTCTGTAACCACTGATGAGGGGCCTGTATACAGTCTTGGGGAGGCTGTATCCCAGTGATGAGGGGGCTATACACAAGTGATGGGGGCCTGTATACCAGTGAAGGGGGTGCTATATACCAGTGATGGGGGCTGTATATCAGCGATGGGGGTCCTATAAATCAGTGATGGAATTCCTATATACCAGTGATGAGGGTGCTATATACCAGTGATGGAGGTGCCATATACCAGTGATAATGGTGCTATATACCAGTGATGGGGCGCTATATACCAGTGATGGCCGCTATATACCAGGATGGTGGATATACACCAGTAATGGGGGCCATTTACCATGATGAGAAGGGCTGTATACCGTGATGAAAGTCTGCTGTATTTCTCATCCTAGGCTTATACTCGAGTCAATACTTTTGCCTAGTTGTAGAGGGTAAAATTAGGGGCCTCGGCTTATACTCGGGTTGGCTTATACTCAAGTATATACGGTAATTTGTTGCGTTTGTTTATACATTTGCATGTTTGTTCTATTAAGCAAACGATTAAGCAAACTATTTACCATATTTACATATAGTACCTGTGGTACATATTGGTTTTCTATGTATGGATCTCAGCAAATTTATTAACAATGATTCAAACCAGAGATAGATATGTTGATAATAATAAATTATTGTATTGGGAATGTATTTAATGTATGTTATCCTTCAGAAGGACTGTTCAAATCCCAAATTCAAATTAATGTGCTATCTAAATGTACTTTAACTTTAAAGTGATCCTGACCTCACAAATTGCGTCCCCATGCTGTTTAAACCTGTCCCTGCAGCACCTTAAGTGCTTCCTAGACATCCTTTTCTCTCTAAATATCGATTTGGCAAAGTTTATAAAATATCTTACATACCATGGAATCTGCGGCATCTCAGAATTTGAGAAGCCGCAAAAAGCATGCCTGCTTGCCGCTCCCCCCACCTCCTTCATGATTATTTACGCCCCGCTGGCCGTGCTGCAGAGAGTGGAGCCGCGTCCTCTCCTACGATGGGCGGCATTCCTGGTATGACGAAAATCTCGTCATATCCGGGTTTACTACGTCAGTACACCCATAACTGGCTAGAACAGACTTTGCACATGCGCATTCGCAGCACGAAGTCGGCAGTACACCCAAATGGGTGTACTGACGTAGTAAATCTGGATATGACGAGATTTTCGTCATAATGGGAATACCGCCCATTCTGGGAGAGGACGCGGCTCCACTCTCTGCAGCATGCCCAGCAGGGTGTGAATAATTATGAAGGAGGCGGTGGGGAGCGGCAAGCAGGCACGCCTTTTGCGGCTTCTCAAATTCTGAGAAGCCGCAGATTACATGGTATGTAAGATGATTTTATAAACTTTGCCAAATCTATATTTAGAGAGAAAGAGATGTCTAGGAAGCACTTAAGGTGCCACAGGGACAAGTTTAAACAGCATGGGGGCGCAATTTGTGAGGTCAGGATCAGTTTAAGTAATTGTAATTTTTTATCTATCTCTGCCTGCAATACATGTTGGTTGTTTATTGAAAAAATTCAATAAAAATGTTTGAATTGGATTGTTGGATAGTGAGGAGATCAGAGCGATGAAGTAGGTCTGTTTCGAGAGGTGAAGGGCAGAGTTATAGATTCTTATCATAAATTATACCAAAATGCCTATCACATAAAATGATATGAACAACTGGATATTACTAACAACGACTTACTTAAGGAATTACCTAGAATTAAAAAATTCTAACTAAAGTAATTTTGCAGAATATAGGAAAAAAAACTAGCTACCAGGTCGACAATACCCAGGTTACGCAAGGGTTAAAGAGGACCTGTCACCAAACCGGGCATGGTGATCTAATTACAGCACTGGATACAGCATGTCTGCTGCATCCAGGCAAGGGGTCCCCCAGCACTTGAGCAGCCCTGTACCCCGAGTAAATACACTTAGAAAACTTACATCATGCAGCCATAAAGAAAGTGGCCAGAGGCTGCAGCTGAAGGGCAGATTCCCACCCCCTGTATGTTTAATCTGCCCACCGTTACCAATCATTGTCTCCCTCTTCTGCATTATAACACAGAGTTTTTTTTCCCCCCCAGAAATCGCTGTTTAGCCCGCCCCCTGCGGTGACATCACCGCTTATACCCGCTCTGCTCTATGGTTAACATACAGCAGGGCAGGGAAAGAGGGTGATGTCAGAGCAGGAGGCCGGCTGCCCCGCCTCCTGCAGTGACTTCACTGCTTATACCCGCCCTGCTCTATGTTAACCATAGAGCAGGGCGGGTATAAGCAGTGATGTCACTGCAGGGGGCGGGGCTAAACAGCGATTTCTGGGGGGGAAAAAAAACTCTGTGTTATAATGCAGAAAAGGGATACAATGATTGGCAACGGTGGGCAGATTACACATGCAGGGGGTGGGAATCTGCCCTTTGGCTGCAGTCTCTAGCCACCTCCTTTATGGCTGCACGATGTAAGTTTTCTAAGTGTATTTACTCGGGGTACAGGACTGCTCAAGTGCTGGGGGACCCCTTGCCTGGATGCAGCAGACATGCTGCATCCAGTGCTGTAAGTAGATCACCATGCCCGGTTTGGTGACAGGTCCTCTTTAAGCTTGCACAAATGTTTCTATCTACTTATGTAATCCCAGACAGAGTCACTAATGTTAATATCCCAGCTCTGTGGGAGTCATCACTTCAAGGACTTCTTGTTCTGCTTTATGCTACCTATATTTCTCAGTATTGAGGACACCAAGAAATGGGCTTGATTGAGGTGTGTAGACATAGTGGTTGATCAAGGACACCAAGTGCTGCAGGTATAAGACATGCATAATTTCCTTTGAAATCCAAAGATATCCAGCAGTGCCATTGGCTCAGAACTTTAATATAACTCAGCTATATTAGCCTATTATATTTACAACTAAAGAGGAATCCTTACTGACATAGTATCTGATGATTAGGGATGCTTGCTTATTTTCTACACGTGTCTATTGTGGGTGATTCAGAGATAATATACTAATAAAAAGAGGGGGGGGGACAAGAGGCACAATAGTGCCCTTATCACTAGACACTTATTTGTGAGAAGGTGAGAAATAAAATCCACTCACCTAATCCAGTTGTGTGACCCACAACTGGTTTGAAGGCTTATTAATAATGTCCTGATGGCTGCTGCTGGACTTCCACCGGCCACACTCACGTGGAGATGCAACAAGATGCTTGGGAAAGAGAGGTGTACAACAGTCTGCGCTGCCAGGATCACTCACTTCAATGAATACACGAGTAGTTGGTGTTAAATCAGATCCTTCTTTATTCTCCTACGCGTTTTAGTGCCCTCCTGGCACCTTCATCAGGGATCTGATTAGGCATAATACTGTTTTGGGTTTTGTTGCTTTCTATACTATGATAGTTATAGGATCACCATATATCGATTCAGAGGGTATTCTTGTTAACTTAACTGAAGTGTGTCCAGAAGTGAACTTCATGGAAGAAACTCAGTCCAAAAGTGATACTTTTCACATGGAAACAAAACAAGTGAGTCAACTATGCATGAAAATATAAGGAAAGTTTCTCTAAAGTAGAAGATGGAAAAAAAAAAAAAAAAAAAAAAACTGCATAGCACTCACAGACTAATGTGAACCGGTGCCAGCAGGGCTGCTGGATCAAATAACTCCATACAGAAAAAAAAAAAAAAAACTGCTGCTGCTATGCAGTTTTTTTTTTTTTCCTTTCTGTTTTGTATCTTATGGAGTGGCTGGCTCCATGCTGCAATTTGCACCCTTGTTGACTGCAGGTGATCTAGGGTTGAGATGGAGTCTGCCCACTGAGAGGTGGGGGGTGGACAAGGAGGATAGGGATATCAGCGTAGGACTCGTCGGACCTGAAGTCACTTTGTCGCAGTCGACGAGCAAACAGATATTGGCCAATGTGTGTACTAAGAACTTCAGAAATAAAAAGATAAGATTTTGAGTTTTTTGAAAAAACTTAAGTTTTTAACTTTTTTCTCATATATATATAGCTTATTAGCATATGTACATCATTGGTAGTAACTGAGTGCTGCAGAGTATTTTTTTCTAGTTAAGTAGAAGATTAGGAGAAATGCTCACAGAAGTGAAGTGTGTGATTATCCAAGAGGAAAATACCATTTGTTACTCTCTGCACACATTTGAAGAGCATAGTAGGCATACAACATCCGTCCTGGGCTGTAAGATAAGTGAATTTTAGAAGCCCGATGAATGGTATGCAGCTCCCACCCAGGTCTGAGTCTAGCTCCCTCCATCAGAATCTTTAGAAACTTGTTGGCAATGGCTATGTAAAGATGTGGTGATAGTGTGGCCCCCTGCGGGTATGCGCCACAGAGTGGTATTGCATTTAATATCTATATGTAATATTATTGTAAGTTGCTAGGTTAGGATTTAAATCTTATGGAGTCTATTTTTACACTCACTTAGGACCGCACCACTAAGAGTAGGGGGAACTGGCAATATAGTAGGTTCCACAGGTGGGGGGGAGCTTAGGATAGAGGTAGAGTGACAGTTGGGAATTTACCTCAGACGGTGCAGGGAAGGCAGACAGAGTGGTTAGACCTGGCAGCCCAGCTGAGTGGAGGGTGCCCCATCTTTATCATCAGGACTGAAAACCGGTTCAGGACACTAGAAGAAACTAAAAGGGACAGACATATACTGCGGTGCTAGAAAGGAGCCTCTTTACTCTTTGTCCGGGTTGCCTTATCCAGACCGGGTAGTGGACAGACCTTATCTTTTAGATACAGACCGTAGGACTGGCGGGGTGCTCTTCAAAGGTGGTGAAAGACTGAAAGAACTAGAGTCAGAAAGAAGTAGTAAACCCTGAAAGACAGAGAAAGGACTCTAGAGACTCCATAAGAGAACCCTGATTGCAACAACACCCTAAACCAAACTGACTGTGTTTTGTTGCCATCAGCCGCTACGAGTAAAACAGAGTTAAACTGGAACTGTTTTCTGTTATTCTTCCTGCCGCAGCCGGAGGCTTAACATCAAAGCAAAGGGTAAGAAACTGCACCACCATTAACCACCCACTTTTCCTCCCTCACCGTCTCACCACAAAAGCTGCCCTGAGGTAAAGCTCCACCTGTGGGGAGCTGCACCACACTTAGCTGCCTCATCCATCACCTTAGTGGCCGACTGGCAGCGCCGGTACCATCTTACCGGACTCTACAGGTGGCGTCATGTTCCCCTGTAAATAACCCCTTTTACCCCCACCGTTTACCATCAACATCTGGTATAATTGATCACCAGCGCACGGCACCAGGGTCCCGACCATCCGTGACTCCTACACAGTAGCCCCGTGTCCGAGTCCCTCATCCACCCTAGCTTTGGTTGAATCAAATTGGCGTCACGAACAGGATGAACCAGCCTGGTATCTACCAGGTGAAGTGTGCCTAAGGACTTTATTATTGACTAACTGTGTGGATTACATAAAACTGAGCCGCCATTACACCGCCTCACAAATTTAAACTGCATCACTACAGCAGGAGAAAGAGCGGGAAGATAAGCCCCGCCCACTCCGCTCTGCCGAGGAGTGACGAAGGTAGTGGCGGGCTCCGGAAAAGCCCGAAGGGCTTGCCCATAGGATTTTCATGATGGGCGGGCTTAAAAGTGCTAAAAGAACTATGTGCCGGCCCAGGGGCGTGCCTCGGCCCCTCAGCAGACATGGGCCATTCAAGAGGCGCCAAAAAGTCTCCCGCCCCCATTGCTCTCAATCAACCAAGGGAGCGGGTCGAGCACCGTAACGGAAGATCCAGCGAGCATGAGCCCGGAGGAGAGAGACCGCCGAACCGGAAAGCCTGATCCGGTTCTCCGAAGAGCCCGACATGACTGGGGAGAGGACCGAGAGGAAGGAACAGCCGGCGGCGCAGAGGAGGCCGGGCCCCGCGAGCTATGGAGGGTCGCGGTACCAGCATCAGTAGCAGCGACTGGAGAGAGGAGAGTGTCTTTAGCTGCAGTTCCCAGGGCCACCAGGACCGGGACCTGTATCGTGGGGATGTGATAATCTATGAGCGCCCGCAGGTCCCGGGGTGGTTTGCAATCCGGTCAGTAAAGTTGAGTAATAAAGAGTTAACCCGGTATTGCACTGTTGAAAGTATGAGCAGAATTTGTTTAAATGCATATTTTCCTGCATTGCACTGTTTTTTTGTTTTTTTTCTCCTTTTTCAGCACTTGATGGACAGTAATCAAAGAACTTGTTACCTGGTCCCAGTTGGGCCAGTATGGACTAGATTATAGTCAAAGTTTGATGCAGCGTTATAAGCAGTGAGCCTCCCGCAAGGGAAGAAAAGAAGCAATCTTATTGTTGATACCTGTTAAAAGTTAAATGTTTCCAATAGTTATGAACTAAGGGTGGAGGAACTGGACTAGCCCCCATGCATATTAAGCTAGGAAAAGAAAGTGCCTGGGGATGGTTTAAGTAGAGATAGGCCTCCTAAGCAGATACACCCTAAATGTTCAATGCTATATGTAAAATGTATTTTATTCCAGGTCTGGTTTGACACCCGCGGACGGGTGTGTTTCACCAAGGGGGTATGTGGCACCCCTGCGGGTATGCCCACAGAGTGGTATTGCATTTAATATCTATATGTAATATTATTAAGTTGCTTGGTTAGGATTTAAATCTTATGGAGTCTATTTTTACACTCACTTAGGACCGCACCACTTAGAGTAGAGGGAACTGGCAATATAGTAGGTTCCACAGGTGGGGACGGAGCTTAGGATAGAGGTAGAGTGACAGTTGGGAATTTACCTCAGACGTGCTGGGAAGGCCTGCTCTGACGCACCTGGAAATGCCCTATTGTGCGCTCTGCCAATTTCACTTGCGCTTCTGAGTATACAGAGCGCGCGCTCAGCTGTGTTCGGCCATAAGCTATAATGGGGGCACCGAACACAGCTGAGCGCTACTGCAGGGCATGTATGCGCTCACTGCGTTAGGCTGCCCCAGGCCTAAATGGCCCTGCGCTTTCTTTTGCGCTGGCGCAGGGCAGCCAGAGCAGCCTAGCGCAGTGAGCTTATAGATGTGAAACAGGCCTTAGACAAGTGCAATGAGAGGAAATCTTGCATTGCCCTCGGAGCCCATTTTAGACAATCAGGCAGCTCAGACCTGCAAGTTTTTCCTCAGCCCTATGTGGGCTAAGGAAAAAAATACACAGCATGCTGCAATTGTCTGTGAGTCTTGGCTCACTCACACCCATGCAAGTCTATGGCCGCAAGTTAAACATTCCACTGCACTCGGCACACATCCGAGTGCAATATGATATATGCCGAGGCCAGCAATGGAGAAGATGAAGGAATTAATCTCTACCTTTCGTCTGCAGCTGTCATCCGATCTCAGGATGGGATCACAGTAGATGACAATTGATTATGTTCGCAGCAGGGCCTGAGCCGAGTGTCATTAGCATATCATACCTGATGCTCTCGAGACGAGTGCAATACCCTAATATGACTCCAGCCTAGCACTTTGTGTGAGGGCATGTAACTCTTGCATATTGCCTTTGGTTGGCTGCATTCATCACTGGCATTGCATACTGGGAGTTGTGGCAGGCAATTTTTCATTGGCGAATGTACCTGAAAATCTACATGAAGAGTCCTGCATATACCACTGTTTATAGATGAAAGTGTTATTAGCATATTGAAAAGATCTAGAATATTGTGTAGAATGTGCTGCAGGCCAGTGTGCTTACTTTCTATATCTGAAACTTGGAAGGAATGCCAAATGGTACAGCCTAATATAAGTATGAAATGACAGAAATGTTTCTGATTACTATAGGCTATATGGCATAGATAGGTCTGCAAACAGTAGGCAATGGAGACTCCAAGATGTAAGGTCCGTTTATACAGCCTAACCAGCGGCCTGATAAAATGACTGATCAGTAAACTTTCACCAATCGGTGGTAGTGTAAAGGGAACCAACCACCAGGAATTAACCACCTGTAAATCAGTACAGCAGAAGATTGATATGTGCTGCATAACATCATTATTTGGGTTTTTTCTTATTCCTCCCCTGTGGGTTTGGCTTCCTGCTGTAAACCGAACCTCCCCCTCCACTGGATGAGTCTGGATGAGGGAGGGGGGAGAGCTTACATCAGACAGACAAGCCTACAGGGGAGGAATAATAAACAAAACAAAATAGTGATGTCATGCTGCACATGTCAATCATCTGCTGGACTGATTTACAGGTGGTTAAATACTGGTGGTTGGTTCCCTGTAAACCAGACCAAAGCTATACTAGATCATGGTGGCTCAGTGCATGTAGGCTGTTGTGTTCTCAGCGATGCTAGTCCTATTGACAAGGGACAATACACCGCCGAGAATAATGATCTCTTGTGCTGCACAAAGGCTCATTTCACCCGACAAACGAGCGTTTTGCTCATTCATCGGTTTATCGGCAGCTAGTTTACATAGCAAAATAATTGACTAGTGATGAGCGAGTATGCTTGTGACTACTCGGTACTCGCACGAGTATCACTGTACTCGGGCTACTCGGCGAGTACTGAGTAATCTCGCGATACTCATGCTGTACTCGGGGTCCTCATCCCTGCATGTTGGCGCTCTTTAGAGAGCCAGCCCACATGCAGGGATTGGCTGGCAGTCACTGCAATGCCACAGCCATGTTAGTTGTGGCATTGCAGTGATTGGCCGGCCCGCACAGCGTGACCAAGCCTTTATAAGACCCGGCCACGATGTGCTCTGCACACAGCCATCCAGACAGTGAGTGTAGGGAGAGGGTCTGCTGCTTAGGGACAGATTTGTGGCCCTCATAGGTAGATCCGGAGCAGGGCTGCAAACTGCTGCTGACCACAACAGTCCTTCTCAGGACTAATCTAGGAGGATATAGGCAGGGTGATCCAGATCGGAGTCCAAGCTTTACAGTGACCAGAACAGTCCTCAGGAGACTGTTGGAGCTGACTAGCTGTATACAGGCAGGGTCTAAAATCCAGCTTTCCTGTGACCAGAACAGTCAGGAGACTGTTGTAGCTGACTAGCTGTATACAGGCAGGGTCTAAAATCCAGCTTTCCTGTGATCAGAACAGTCACCAGACTGTTGTAATTGACTAGCTGTAAAGAGGCAGGGTCTAATATCCAGCTTTCCTGTGACCAGAACAGTCACCAGACTGTTGTACCTGACTAGCTGTATACAGGCAGGGTCTAAAATCCAACTTTTCAGTGACCAGAACAGTCACCAGACTATTGTAATTGACTAGCTGTAAAGAGGCAGGGTCTAATATCCAGCTTTCCTGTGACCAGAACAGTCACCAGACTGTTGTAACTGACTAGCTGTATACAGGCAGGGTCTAAAATCCAGCTTTCCTGTGACCAGAACAGTCACCAGACTGTTGTAATTGACTAGCTGTAAAGAGGCAGGGTCTAATATCCAGCTTTCCTGTGACCAGAAGAGTCACCAGACTGTTGTAATTGACTAGCTGTAAAGAGGCAGGGTCTAATATCCAGCTTTCCTGTGACCAGAACAGTCACCAGACTGTTGTAATTGACTAGCTCTAAAGAGGCAGAGTCTAATATCCAGCTTTCCTGTGACCAGAACAGTCACCAGATTGTTGTAATGACTAGCTGTAAAGAGGCAGGGTCGAATATCCAGCTTTCCTGTGACCAGAACAGTCACCAGACTGTTGTAATTGACTAGCTCTAAAGAGGCAGGGTCTACTATCCAGCTTTCCTGTGACCAGAACAGTCACCAGACTGTTGTAATTGACTAGCTATAAAGAGGCAGGGTCTAATATCCAGCTTTCCTGTGACCAGAACAGTCACCAGACTGTTGTACTTGACTAGTTCTATACAGGCAGGGTCTAATATCCAGCTTTCCTGTGACCAGTACAGTCACCAGACTGTTGTAATTGACTAGCTCTAAAGAGGCAGGGTCTAATATCCAGCTTTCCTGTGACCAGAACAGTCACCAGACTGTTGTAATTGACTAGCTGTAAAGAGGCAGGGTCTAATATCCAGCTTTCCTGTGACCAGAACAGTCACCAGACTGTTGTAATTGACTAGCTGTAAAGAGGCAGGGTCTAATATCCAGCTTTCCTGTGAACAGAACAGTCACCAGACAGTTGTACTTGACTAGTTCTATACAGTCATGGTCTAATATCCAGCTTTCCTGTGACCAGAACAGTCACCAGACTGTTGTAATTGACTAGCTCTAAAGAGGCAGGGTCTAATATCCAGCTTTCCTGTGACCAGAACAGTCACCAGACTGTTGTAATTGACTAGCTCTAAAGAGGCAGGGTCTAATATCCAGCTTTCCTGTGACCAGAACAGTCACCAGACTGTTGTAATTGACTAGCTGTAAAGAGGCAGGGTCTAATATCCAGCTGTCCTGTGACCAGAACAGTCACCAGACTGTTGTAATTGACTAGCTCTAAAGAGGCAGGGTCTAATATCCAGCTTTCCTGTGACCAGAACAGTCACCAGACCGTTGTAATTGACTAGCTGTAAAGAGGCAGGGTCTAATATCCAGCTTTCCTGTGACCAGAACAGTCACCAGACTGTTGTAATTGCTAGTTCTATACAGGCATGGTCTAATATCCAGCTTTCCTGTGACCACAACAGTCACCAGACTGTTGTAATTGACTAGCTCTAAAGAGGCAGGGTCTAATATCCAGCTTTCCTGTGACCAGAACAGTCACCAGACTGTTGTAATTGACTAGCTCTAAAGAGGCAGGGTCTAATATCCAGCTTTCCTGTGACCAGAACAGTCACCAGACTGTTGTAATTGACTAGCTCTAAAGAGGTAGGGTCTAATATCCAGCTTTCCTGTGACCAGAACAGTCACCAGACTGTTGTAATTGACTAGTTCTATACAGGCAGGGTCTAATATCCAGCTTTCCTGTGGCCAGAACAGTCACCAGACTGTTGTAATTGACTAGCTCTAAAGAGGCAGGGTCTAATATCCTGCTTTCCTGTGACCAGAACAGTCACCAGACTGTTGTAATTGACTAGCTGTAAAGAGGCAGGGGCTAATATCCAGCTTTCCCGTGACCAGAACAGTCACCAGACTGTTAAAATTGACTAGCTCTAAAGAGGCAGGGTCTAATATCCAGCTTTCCTGTGACCAGAACAGTCACCAGACTGTTGTAATTGACTAGCTCTAAAGAGGCAGGGTCTAATATCCAGCTTTCCTGTGACTAGAACAGTCACCAGACTGTTGTACTTGACTAGTTCTATACAGGCAGGGTCTAATATCCAGCTTTCCTGTGACCAGAACAGTCACCAGACTGTTGTAGCTGCATACAGGAAAAATGCGCAAGGGCATTGGCAAGGGACAAGGAAGTGGACGTGATGGTGGTGCAGGCAGAGGCTGAGGTCGTGTGCAAGCACTAATTTCGCATCAACAAAGTGGCACATCTACTTGCTCGCACGTCCTGTTCCAAATTCTTGGGGCCCGCAGCAGTACACCGCTCTTGAACCAAGACCAGTGTCAATAGGTTGTTACTTGGATAGCGGATAATGCTTCAAGTCAGATTGGCACCTCCACAAACACCCTGTCTTCCACACGGTTAAGTGTCAGTAGCCGTGATACTGCACCGCATATTTCCCAACCTGATCCTCCTTCCTACCACCAGGCCGAGTACACGTCCACGGACATTACTGATCCCACACTACGACACTCGGAAGAGCTGTTCACGTATCCATTCGCAGAATCTGGCCTCTTGCCAGCTACTGTTGAAGTGGGTGATGAGATGGTATGTATAGTATTTGAGCAGCCACGTTCTCACGAAGGGAACGTTTGCAACGTGTCTCAACAAGGGGTGGACGATGATGAGACACAATTGCCAGGAAGTCAGGAGGAGGACCAGGGTGCGGAAGAGGAAGACGACGTGGTGGATGATCCAGTAACTGACCCAACCTGGCAGGAGGATATGCAGAGCGAGGACAGCAGTGCACAGGGGGAGGGAGGTGTAGCTTCCCAACAGGCAGTAAGAAGCAGGGTCGTGTCCGCAGGCAGAAGGCAGGCAACCATTCCCCGGAACAACAACATGACACAAGGTGCCTGTGCAAATGTTAGGTATTCCAGAGTCTGGCAGTTTTTTAAGTTGGCTCCAGATGACTCTAAAAAGGCCATTTGCAACACCTGCCATGCCAGCAGCAGCAGGGGTACGAAAACTAGCAGCCTGACCACCACCAGCATGATCAGGCATATGTCAGCCAAGCACCCGACTTTGTGGGAAGTACAACAGAGTCGAGGAGCGGTGCTAGCTGATGTCACTGCTACGTCTTCGCGTGTTGTGCGTGCGAGCCAATCCCCTGTCCATGCTGTCCAGAACAAGCCTCCGGCCCTGCACCTGACTTTTCCACGCACAAATAACACCACCATCAAGCATGTCCTTGTCCCAGCGCAGCGTTCAATTATCCATTCAGCAAACCTTTTAACGCAGGCGCAAATACGCTGCCAACGCCCCACATGCCACAGTCCTAAATTATCACATTTCGCGACTGCTTGCGCTAGAAATGTTACCTTTCCGGCTGGTGGAGACGGAAGCATTCCGCGACCTGATGGTGGCTGCTGTCCCACGTTACTCGGTCCCCAGCCGCCACTATTTCTCCACATGTGCCGTCCCCGCATTGCATAACCACGTGTCCCAAAGCATCACACGTGCCCTGAACAACGCTGTTTCAGCCAAAGTCCACCTAACCACAGACACGTGGACAAGTGCTTATGGGCAAGGCCGCTACATCTCCTTGACGGCACACTGGGTTAATATTGTGGAAGCTGGGACCCAGTCTGAGCGAGGGACGGAACACGTCCTTCCCACACCAAGGATTGCAGGCCCTACCTCAGTCAGGGTTTCACCCACACTCTACAGCTCCGGAATATCATGCTCCTCAGCCTCCTCCTCCTCCTGCGCATCCTTGTCCACTTTACCCTCCACACCAGTCCCAAGCTGGAAGCACTGCAGCACTGCCTCTGCAAAGTGGCAACAGGCTGTGCTGAAGCTAATATGCATAGGTGACAAACCCCACAATGCAGAAGAGGTGTGGACAGCTCTGAAACAGCAGTCAGATCACTCTCTCACACCTCTGAACCTAAAGCCAGGAAAGGTCGTGTGTGAAAATGGCCGGAACCTGGTGGCAGCTTTGAGGCGAGGCCAGCTGACGCATGTTCCATGCGTGGCCCACGTGCTTAACCTGGTGGTTCAGCGGTTTCTAAAGTCAGACCCAGAGCTGTCTGATCTGCTGGTCAAAGTTCGCCGCCTGTCTGCACATTTTCGCAAGTCACCTGCTGCTTCAGCCGGTTTTGCTGGCTTTCAGCGCCGTTTGCATCTTCCGGCCCACAGACTGGTGTGTGATGTCCCCACGCGTTGGAATTCAACTCTGCACATGTTGGTCAGGATATGTGAGCAGAAGAGGGCAGTTGTTGACTACCTGCATCACCTAAGCCATTGGGAAATGGATCAAACTCCACACAAACACCTGAGGAGTGGAGATGGATGTCCGACCTATGTACCGTCCTCCAAAACTTTGAGGACTCCACCAAGATGGTGAGCGGCGATGACGCCATTATTAGCGTCACCATACCGCTACTCTGCCTTCTAAAACGGTCTCTGCTGAAAAACAAAGAGGATGCTTTGCAGGCGGAGCGCGATGACTTGGAGCAAGAAAAATTAGTTGGTGTGGGTGATAACACACAGCCCAGCCTCATCTCATCACAACGTGCAGTGGAGGACTATGATGAGGAGGAGGAGGATGAAGACATGGAGCAACTCTCTGGCCAAATTGAGGATATGACATGCACACCAGTCATACCCTCGCTTCAGTGTGGCTGGCCAGATGATAGGGGAGATGAGGAGGAGGAGGACAGCATGTTCAGTCATCGTGTTGGTCAGGATTCTGAACTGATGGCTGTTAAGAGTCTGGCGCACATGGCAGACTTCATGGTAAGCTGCCTGGCTCGTGACCCTCGCGTTCAGAACATCTTGGCCGACAATCAGTACTGGTTGGCAACACTCTTAGACCCACGGTACAAGGAGAACTTTATGTCTCTCATTCCTGAGGCGGAGAGGTCAGCCAAAATGCAGCAGTTCCAGAAGGCCATAGTCACGGAAATAGCAAAGCATTCCCCTCACAAAACGCTAGCGGCATAGGTCAGGAATCGGTGGACAACCAAGGCGTACGGCCGAGAGGGGCACAAGTCCAATCCGCCAGAGGTAGGGGAACAGTCTTTACGATGTGAGACAGTTTTCTCAACCCCTCACGTACCACAGCCCCTGAGGTGCGGGGTAGTGCCTCAAGAAATGCTAAGTTTGGCCAGATGCTGAAGGAGTACCTTGCAGATCGAACAACTGTACTGCGAGATTCCTCTGTGCCTTACAATTATTGGGTCTCCAAGTTGGACACGTGGCATGAATTGGCTCTCTACGCCTTGGAAGTCCTGGCCTGCCCTGCCGCTAGCGTTTTGTCAGAGCGTGTTTTCAGTGCCGCAGGTGGAATCATTACTGATAAACGCACCCGCCTGTCAACTGAAAATGCTGACAGGCTGACTCTGATCAAGATGAACAAGGGTTGGATTGAGCCAGACTTCACCACACCACACACAAATGACAGCGGAATTTAAATTTTGTTATGGGAATTTGCCATGTACCTCCACTCACCCATGGGTACACACTTCTGGACTTTGGCTAATCGCTGGACTGCTCCTCCTTCTCCTCATGTGCCACCATGATGACCGTAACAATAGTTAGGCTGTTGTTTCAGGTATACCCCAGTGGTAAATTTTTTCGCCCATTCTTTTAGAATGGGCATTACAACAACAGGAGACCCACTCCTTTTCAATGTGAAAAATGTTTTGAGGCCCTCATGCACGTCTCTATCCAGGGACAATGTGGAGCCTCCCAATTTTTGGCTGCCCTGCCAAAGGGCTATACTACAATACACCCACTTGAGGTTTACAGGCCCTCATGCACGTCTGTATGCATGGGTCATTGTTGAACCTCCCAATTTTTGGCTGCCCTGCCAAAGGGCTATACTACAATACACCCACTTCAGGTTTACAGGCCCTCCTGCACGTCTCTATCCAGGGACAATGTGGAGCCTCCCAATTTTTTGGCTGCCCTGCCAAAGGGCTATACTACAATACACCCACTTCAGGTTTACAGGCCCTCCTGCACGTCTCTATCCAGGACATGTGAGCCTCCCAATTTTGGCTGCCCTCCAAAGGGCTATACTACAATACACCCACTTCAGGTTTACAGGCCCTCCTGCACGTCTCTATCCAGGGACAATATGGAGCCTCCCAATTTTTGGCTGCCCTGCCAAAGGGCTATACTACAATACACCCACTTCAGGTTTACAGGCCCTCCTGCACGTCTCTATCCAGGGACAATGTGGAGCCTCCCAATTTTTGGCTGCCCTGCCAAAGGGCTATACTACAATACACCCACTTCAGGTTTACAGGCCCTCCTGCACGTCTCTATCCAGGGACAATGTGGAGCCTCCCAATTTTTGGCTGCCCTGCCAAAGGGCTATAGTACAATACACCCACTTCAGGTTTACAGGCCCTCCTGCACGTCTGTATCCAGGGGCATTGTTGAACCTCTCAATTTTGGACTGCCCTGGCAAAGGAAAATACTACAATAGACCCACTTCCTCAAAATGGGCACATTATGTCAAGATAGGGCTTCATGTACGTCGCTTCTCAGGGACATTGGAGTGCCGCACAATGTTTTCACGTGAAATCTTTCATGTAATCACAAAAAGTAACATACACCAGCTGTATCTCACTATTAGGTATGTGCCCTTAACATTTCCACCCTGAATATTCATTTTGGTGTCATTTTGGAAGGTTTTCTGGTGACTCCGTAAAATTGGCGTGAAACTCGGACAACATTGTTCACAGCTGTGACTTTTGAGTGAGAAATGCTTACAGGGGTCTTCCCCATGGTGTTGCCATGTCATTTGAGCACTCTTCTGAGACTTTTGTGACATTTTTAGGGTTTCTACATGCTGCCGGCTGTCATTTCATAAAAATACTCGGGTCTCCCATAGGATAACATTGGGCTCGGTGCTCGGGCCGAGTACACGAGTATCTTGGGATGCTCGGCCCGAGCTTCGAGCACCCGAACTTTTTAGTATTCGCTCATCACTATAATTGACTTTAACAATGCTTGTTTACAATTATCTTGCAGTGTCAATAGTCCTTTCTGCTCTAATATAGCATAGAATGCTAATATGCCAGGGATAATGCATGGGCAGTGTCCACATTGTCTGGGCACAGCTGTTGGCCAGTGGAACAGAGTATTTATAGAAACCTAGTGAGAAGGACTGTGAGTTTTTGCCACTTTGTCTAAACCTAACTTTTGTGTAATGGGAATACAGCTGTCCATGTTCCATCCGTTTGCCAGGAGAGCTGCTCAGCATCTCAATTATCTCATTCTCTGGAGGAAATTGTAGGCAACCAACATGACTGATTTGTTTTTAAATAACTGTTTGTGCTGGATTTTCCATTCTCTGTAAATATTGGCCACCAGAATTCTAGCTTTTAACCAGTTACGAGAGTCATTGACCACTGAATTGATACTGCTAAACTAGGGAATGCATCCCCAATATTTTCCATGACTTCCTTTTTATTTACTCTAATAGAAGTGATTCATTAAGAAAAGTAAAGTACAAAAGAAAAAAATGATAATAACAGACTTCTCTTCTAACAAAAGTTGCTCTGGGCAGATGTATTAGGGAATCGTTATTTAAAAGAAGCTCCAACCGAGCTTAATGTGAAAATCCATATACATATTATTTTTGTGGATAAAGAAAAATTCTTTATCTGCTGTAATAATCAAAAACAATTTTTTATCTTTGCTTTTAATTTATATTGATCAATAAGAGTCATATTAAACTTGTAAACTATTTCACTAACAGAATGTTAGGACACGGCTTTGCTTGTCCCTATTTCCACTTTGTTTCTTCTTTGAATACTACATTTTATAGACATTGTATGTAATAAATAATAAAACACTATATGTGTTTTATAATGAATAGAACTTTTTTTTTTTACTTCTTAAATAAATTTTTTTAGTCCAATGTAGAAAAAAGAGAAGCGGCACTCACCCTTTTAGATGCCAGTGGACCTGTTGAAGCAGCAAGAGTTGAAACAGCAAGCCGTCGTCCGCCGACCCCACTCCCTCTCCCCGCCTGAATTGTCTATGCTAAGATGAGCAAGACGAAATAAAGGATTTGGCATCTAAAAAAGTGAGTGGCGCTTCTCTTTTTTCTACATTGGACTGATTATCTGTTTGCTTATTGAAGAGTGCAACGCCCGTTGCCAGGAGGAACCCCAGGTAGCCTTACACCTCTTTGCAGATAACCTATTGGTGCCCGGTCCTCTACACAATTGGAAATTTTTTTTTTTTAGAATTATACCATCAACCAACAGTTTTACGCAGTTTAAGGAAAGGTCTCACTTGGTGGTGGCTGCATTCTGCTGAAAACCACACTTGTTTCCTGATTTGAATCTGTCCACAACTTTACCAAGATCATTGTAGACAAGTTAAATTTACACCATTATTTTTATAAACATATTTTCAATTTCAAATGTATATGGGTCTGTAGCAGTGTCAGTGTCACGACTCCGAATATTTTGATTTCCTTCTTGGCATTCTTGACTCCTTCCAATATGGCATCCTTTGTTTCATGTGTCTTTTTGTCTTACTGCTTTATAAACCCCACCCCAGCCTCTAGTCATTTCTAGAGTATTCTGCCTGGTTCCTTGCTCCTAGTGGACTCTCAAGTTACCTGTCTACTCATGCAAATCCTGTGTGACTCTCCTGTTGCTGTTCTTGAGAGCTTCTGGTACCTACATCTGTTGTCAGTGTTTCTTCTGCTTCTGGCTGCTCATGCTCCTCCCTCTGATGCGGCTCTTTTTTTTTAAACCATTAGATTTTTATTGTAAATATCAACATAAAACATACGTCACAACCTATGCCCAGCCAAGTGGCAAATAGTCGTGATACATAACATGAACATTAACCATAGGGAGGGAGGAGAGAAAGGAGGGGAAGGGTGGAGGGGGCTGACAGCAATATCCGCAGGTCAATGGATGGAATAAGCACACCAAATAGGAGTAAACCGATGATTCGGTCATGTAGGCACTCAGCGCGGCCGAGATGCCCAGGGGCATCTATAACGGATCTTTAAGTAAACGGAAAAGTTCAAAGGGGGATTACCACTGTGTTGTGGGGCGATGACACCCATGGGTCCCACCAGTTGAGGACCTTAGTTTTATGAGGTAAGTCCCGAGCCAGCATCACCTCATGAGAGAAGTGTTGATTGAGGTCATGCACCATCTCAGTCAGTGTGGGTCTTTCAGTTGACTTCCAATGCGCCGCTACCACCAATCGAGCCGCAATCAGAACGTTGGTCACGGTTGGTTGTAAGATGGGAGGAAAGGAACCCAAATTCAAACCAAAGAGAGCCAGTGGCACTTCCAATGCTACTGGGAGAGCTATGAGAGAGGAGAGGAGGGTCTCTACCCCTTTCCAAAAAGGTGCGACAAGTGGACAGTCCCACCACATATGGGCAATAGTTCCATGGCCCGTACATCCTCTCCAACAAAGAGGGGACGCCGGAGTACCTTTGCTACGGAACCCAGCAAGATGTGCCGGGGTTAGGTACCAATCTAATGCCAATTTCTTGGACTGCTCTAAGTGATTAATGCCTGAAGTAAAGCGGGCTGCATGTCCAGATGCCTTATGCCACTCATCCAGAGAGGCCGAGAACTGGAATCTAGACTCCCATTTTGTCATGTAGGAGAGTTTTGTTTGAGACCTAAAGGCTAGTAGCGCTTTATATATGACAGTGACTCCTTGCTTAGTGGGGAATGTTCGCTTAATGAGTGCCTGAAGAGAGAGATTGTAGGTGTCGAAGTTAAAGTCAGGGAGAGTCACGGAACAAAAGAAGTGGTGAAGTCGGAGGAAAGTGAAGAAGCAGTGTTGTGGTAGGAAGTATTTAGAAACTAAGGAGGGGAAAGGCCTCAGCTCAGTTCCCTCCAGCACGTCCCCGAGAAGGGTTATGGCACAATCTCACCACACTCTGAGGGACAAATCCTCAGGAGGGATTCTAACGCAGAGAGAGAGACATAGCGATAGAGGAACGAGAAGTTGGATCTGCTAAACTTAAACCAGACCCTCAGTACTGCCCCGGAAGAGAGAAGAGTGCCTTTAGGGAAGGTGGGTTGCAGGAGATTCATTTCAAGTAACACTCTTACTGATCCGCGAGGTGCCAAGCAGGACTCAATGGAGCCACATAGAAGGTGGGTTCTGCGCCCAATAGATTTTGACTATATATAATAGGACAGCCGCATAATATGAGGCAATGTCAGGTACACCAACTCCTCCAGCTCCATAGGGAAGAGTGAGCACAGGCATAGCTACTCTATGTGGTTTATTACTCCAGATAAAACCGGCCAGGACCGACTTGAATTGGTTCAAGTATTTACGAGGGAACAGTACTGGGATACAGCGCATGAGATATAGAATCTTAGGGAGTATCATCATTTTTATCGTCTGGATTTTTGCAATCCAAGATAGTTGGTATCACGAGTACTGTGCTAGGGTTAATTTAAGGGAAGAGAGTAGATCCTCGCAGTTGGTTCGCACTATATGTATGGGTGAGGTTATTAAGATGCCTAGGTACTTGAAGCCGCCAGGAACCCATCTGAAGGGGTAGGAGGAGGAGAGAGAGGTCTGGTCGGATAGAAGAATATTAACAGGAAAAACAGAAGATTTAGAGAGGTTGAGCTTGTAATAGGAGATGTTAGAAAAGTCGGTGAGTACTGAAAGAATTGCAGGGATGAAAGTAGAGGGGTTCGAGCAGGTGAGTAAGACATCATCGGCGTACAATGTGATCCTATGATCTACTGGGCCCACCACTATGCCGGAAATACGTGGATGAGTCCTAATGGTTTCTGTAAGCGGTTCCATCGCAAGAGCAAAGAGGGCAACCCTGGCGCATACCATTGGAAATCTGAAACGTAGAGAAGGAGAAACCTCCAGCTCTAACCGAAGCAGATGGAGAAGAGTATAGCGCTAAAATAGCAGATTTTATGTTGCCTTGGAATGCAAATTTATCTAGTACTGCCGCCAGGTACTCCC
Source organism: Allobates femoralis (assembly GCA_033576535.1). NCBI lineage: Eukaryota > Metazoa > Chordata > Amphibia > Anura > Aromobatidae > Allobates > Allobates femoralis. Next base: position 120,122,224 of record JARQOC010000002.1, read on the forward strand.
AATGCACTCGATCAAAAGCTTTCTCAGCATCAAGGGAGATGAGCGCACCGGGGGTCCCCTACCCTCCATGACCTCTAGGAGGTCAATCACCCTCCTTGTAGCATCTCTCGCCTGTCTGTTTGGAATGAACCCAACCTGATCTAAGGCAATCAAAGAGGGAAGAACAGTCTTGAGACGGTCCGCCAGCAGTTTGGAATAGATCTTAAGGTCACAGTTGAGGAGTGCTATAGGACGGTAGCTGCCAGGCAGTATAGGTGCTTGTCCGGCTTGAGAATGGTAGAGATGGAAGCCATCAATCCCTTCGATCGTATAGCACCCTCACTTTGCCATGTTGAAAGAGTTTTAAGAAAGGGAGATAGCAAGGGTGAAAGAGAAATAGTAAGAATAAGGGAAGCCATCTGGGCCAGGGGCAGAACGCCTCTTAGAGGAACGGATGATCCCCAGAACCTCCTCCTGTGTAAAGGGTTTATTTAAGTCTTCTAATTGCTTTCCGGTAAGATACGGCAGTTTGACCTTCTGAAGGAAGTCACGGATAGCTGCAGAAGGGGGTTGTGGGGTATCCGAAGCTTGACTAAGGTTGTAGAGTTCGCTGTAATATACCTGGAATTGCTCTGCTATCAAAATTGGATTACGGATTGTCTCACCTCTCGGGGAGATAACATGAGAGATCTTGGTCTGGAGGACCTTCTTTTTCACTCTGCGGGCCAAAAGGGTACCCACCCTGTCCCCCATGCCATAGTAAGTAGATTTGGTTTTTCTAAGCTGCTGCTCTACTCTAGATAGAAGGAGTGTCGAAGTTGTGAGCAAAAGTTCATAATGTTAGAAAGAGTGGTAGGATCGGGGGATCCCGAGTATACAGTTTCTAGCGACTTAATGGCAGTGAGGAGAGAGTTAAGGGAAGAATCAAAGTCCCTCTTAGCATGGGCAGCCATGTTAATCAGGTGGCCTCTCATGACCGCCTTGTGGGCGAACCACAGGGAGTCTGGGGTAATGTTATCCACATCATTAAGTCGGAAGAATTCCGCTAACTGTTCTAAGAGTGAGTCGCTGTTGGAGGAGGAAGTCAAAAGTCGCTGGTTAAGAGTCCATTGGGCCGGAGGAGAAGGGGAGGCAAGATTAGAAAGCTCAAGGGAGATAGGTGCGTGATCCGACCAGGTGATGTTGTCAATAGACGCAGAGGAGCAGTGAGGTAGCAAAGAGTCACCGAGAAGGAAGAAGTCAATCCGACTGAAAATCTTGTATTTAGGGGAGAAGTAGGTGTAGTCTCGTTCTGTCGTGTGTAGATACCGCCAGACATCATGGAGGCCGTGGGAAGAGACTATTGGAGCAAGGTCCGTCCGGAAGTCCGAAGGGGAGGAGCAGTCAGGGGACTTGTCCAGGGGAGAATTGAAGTCACCCGCTATCAGTCTGTGTCCCAAAAATGAGGGGCTCAGATCTTCCAGCAGAGCGCGGGTGAAGGCAATCTGTCTAGCATTGGGAGCATATACAGAAAGGAGAGAATAGAGAACATCATTCAGGCGACATACCACCAAAACGTATCTACCCTCGGGGTCAGTCACCAAGCGGACCAGAGAGAACGACAAGCTCTGGCGTATAAACACCGCTACCCCTGCCCGCTTGGACTGTGCATTAGCGAAAAATTGGTGCGGGTTGTAGGGAGATGCCACCCTGTGGTTGTCCCTCCCCAGAAGGAGCAAGACTATGTCCGCTCGGGTTTTATGTAGATGTCCTCTGAGGAGCGCACGCTTCTGTGGAGAGTTCAGCCCATTCACATTCAATGCCGATGCCAGAATCTGCATGGTAACATATGTAAATTAACACAATCAACAGTGCCAAACCATGATAGGCTATATACCGGAACGCTGTCATAGGGGGAGGATGAAAGGAAAGAGGGAAGGGAGAACAATCAAAAAAAGAAGCGATGGGAAGCCAAAGAAAGCAACAGCCATCAAAGTTAACAGTATTATAGGCTCCATCAAGGATCAAAAAAAAACAAAAAAAGAAAAAAAACAATGAATAACAATATAAGATCCAAAGAAAAAAAATATCAGATTACTTGGGAAAAGGTGTTTTGCGATCCGCGCTGCCAGACTGACTCGCATCAAAGAAGACACTTGAAGATGAAGTGTTGATCAAATCCTTCTTTTATTCACCGACGCGTTTCGGTGCCCACCTGGCACCTTCATCAGGGTTACCTGATGAAGGTGCCAGGTGGGCACCGAAACGCGTCGGTGAATAAAAGAAGGTTTTGATCAACACTTCATCTTCAAGTGTCTTCTTTGATGCGAGTCAGTCTGGCAGCGCGGATCGCAAAACACCTTTTCCCAAGTAATCTGATGCTTCTCCACGTCTGAGTGGTCGGTGAAGGTCCAGCAGCAGCCATCAGGATATAATTCCTAACACGTCTTCAAACCAGTTGTGGGTGACACAACTGGACTAGGTGAGTGAACTCCTGTTGCTCACCGAGCTTCCAATTTAGTGTCTAGTGATAAGGGCACTATTGCGCCTCTTGTTCCCCCAACCCCCCTTTTTTGTATTTAAAGAAAAAAAATAGGTTCACAGACCTCAAAGAGGAAAACCAGTAGCAACAGGAGCAACAAAAAAACGTGCTCAAGGGGGCAACAGGGATCCCAGATATAAAAATGCAGAGCAGGGCCAAGCAAAGGAAGGGTCAGGAAGATGGGGTAGAGGAAGAAAAGGGAAGGAAAGATAAGGAAAGATAGGGAGAAGAAGGCAGAGGGGTGCGCGGGAGGGGAGGGGAGAAGAATAGAAGATAGTAGGTGAGGGGGGAAGAGAGATGACAAGGGGGTTAGGGGAAAGGAAGAGTAGGGAAAAGAAATGAAAGTCGGAGGAGACTTGGGATCAAAAAATACCGTCCAGGAAAACGGATTCAGGACCGTCGGTGTAGAGTAGAGTCAAAGTTCCAACCGGCCAAATTCCGCCGTCGATTTTTCTCCTCTGCGTCTTTGGAGCGCCCGGGCGTCGGGAAGGAGATCGCTGGGGAGATCCCGTGGCAACGGATGAGAGAAAGCCCCAAGAGTTGAGCAGATGCTTCGCCTGAGCCGGAACCAAGCAAACGTGGGACGCCTCATCCTTTTCGATGATAAGTTTGGGAGGGTGGCCCCAAATGTAAGCGACTTTTTTTTCTCGTAGCAGCGTGGTGAAAGGTTTAAATGCTCTTCGCACTGCGAGGGTGCCAGGGGAAAGATCAGGATACACATCAATCCAAGCAAACCGTTCCGACAGGGACTGGGATTTCCTCAGAGCTCGGAGGAAGTCTTCCTTAGTCTCAAAGAAATGGATACAGGCCAGGACATCGCAGGGAAGTTCTGCACGCACTCCCGGGGCTTAAGGACGCGGTGTATCTGATCGATTTTTAGGTCTCTACTATCGAGCTCCGGCAACACCTCAGCGATGAAATCTTGAAGCAGTGCGCGCAGGTCGGGGGGTGAGATCGTTTCGTGCGACGCCCCGAAGACGTACATTGTTTCGTCTGTTGTGATCTTCCATGTCATAATGTTTGGCCTGCATCTTCTCCACCCTCTCTTGGAGTTGGTCGTGGTTGGCTAGGAGTGCATTATGTGAGTTAACTATCTCCGCCATCTTGATCTCTAGATGATCGGTATGGGCTCCCAGGTCCGCCACCTCCCCTTTTAGCTCCGCCACCAGACGTCTCATGTCCTCCTGAATGGAAGCCCGAAGCTCCGCAAAAAGCCCCTTCATGTGAGCGTGGGTCACCGGGCCCTAGGCCAGGAGCATAGGGGCAGCAGTCTCATGTGTTTACGCCTCTCGGCGGGAAGCGCGGGCCGCGCGGGGGGAGAGGGGCGCCATGTTGGAAGGGAGATCAGAGCCAGGCCTGGCCAAAGCAAAGAAGTCCGAAACTCTCTTGGGCTGTAGAGTCTGCTGACTTTTAACTTTACCCATCTCAGAGCCAACTGACGAGTTCCAGGCCTAAGGCTAGGGTTTGAGGAAAGGAGAGAAAGGAACACACCTGTAGGCTGAGCAGCTCCGTGCTCTCCCCAGAGGAGACGCTCATAGAACGGACCCCGAAGTCCGAGACTGTGCAGAGTCACAAATCCTGGCAGTCAATACCGAAAAGTGGGGATTTCAAATTCTCCAGCTACACTATACCAGAGACACAGCAACGCATAAATTCCAGCAACATTGACACCCAGGAGCAGGGTAGAGAAAGTGAAGGACTCGAGTTGCCTGTTAAACTGGTACCCCCGCAGGATGAGACACGGCCAGCAGCCTAGCTTAAGCAACTGCAGGAGCCAAATCACAAGCGCAGCAAGGGAGCCAAAAGACCTGGCCGGGTGAGAATAACCCCAAGTTGCTCTACAGACTCCGTGGACAGCATTTAACATCTGCTCTAGTAAAAGGGACTGAGAAAACTACAACAGTGAGTCTGCCTGTTAATTGCGCCTGTTGCTCTGTAATCCACAGCAGAATCCCACCTGAGGAGCTGGAGACTACTTTCTCCACCCACTGGTTGAAGGAGCTGCAGCAGCCAAGTAAGTGAACTGCACCGAACACAATCCCTCACCAGCTCATCCACTGCCACTACACCTGCCCTGGGGACCCTCAGTCCTACCCGAGGAAGGATTACCATCCCCGCTGCCCTAAATCACCGTCCCCAGCAGGAATACGGCAGGAATACGGCAGCGGTGGTTCTACTAACCAGATACCCTGGGTGGCGTCATGACAAATCTCTTGTAAATAACCCTTTTTGGACTGATGCCAGGCCACGGGACCGGGTCACGACTATCGTAACTCCCAGAGAGACCGCACCGGCCCGGTTCATGAGTACCCCTGATGTGCCTGGGGGCGCATCAGAAGCACCTTCAGGTATCTGAAAATTGCACCCAAGGATGCACCAGAGTTATGCAAGGTCCACAATTCTCCTTCAGATACTGATTTCTAATTTTCTTTACTTTCCCTTGATGCTACACAAAAAAGCAGTGCTTAAGGTGTGCTTTAAAATACACCTACAGGTGTGTCTCAGAAGCTTTCAAACACATGATATCATCATATAGACTGTTTCAAATTGGTTAAAGGCATAGTAATCTAACTGTAAACATTTGACTTTGCAAAAAGTAATAAAAATAGGTTAAACATTTTCTCTCACATCATTCTGGCATTTGGCAAATATAAATAATTATGGTAAACCTAATTGACGTAAAATAGGAAAGGTTTATTTTGATTTAATGTCAGACAGTGAAAAACATGCATATGTGTCTTTTTATGTAGTGTATGCAGGGTTGAACCAAGCCTCTCTGCTGCCTGAGGCGAACTTCAAAATGGCTCCCCCCAACACAAGGATGTCAGTGCCATCACATGCACATACAAGAACCACACAGAAGAATCCAAAACAAGGATCTTTTTTTTTTCAGGGCCAGATCTGCCAGATCCGGCGAAACTGCACTTGCCACACCCGACCACAAGCCCCATAGAGAATAAATGTGGATTGCCGGATCGGTGACGCAAGTGCAGCCATTAGGTGGCAGATCCAGCAGATGCAGTAAATCTGCCGGATCTGCCGCACATCAGCGAGGACCGCTGATGTGAAAGGCCCCTTACTTCAGCTTGCTTCCTGACACCATTAAAGTGAATGGACAAAAAACTGGATCCTGAAAGGATCAGGATTTGGCTGAAAAATCTGATTTTGCATGATGTTAAAACAAAACACAAATGTGAAACCTGCCTCAGTGAGTAAGCGCTGACTTTCAGGCTGATATTATAGTGTACTCACTATTAATAACGGAGTGCTAACAATAAAGACAAGCATTAGTATGCAAATACGAGAGTGCCAGTCTCCCCTGTCACTAGTATATAGCACCAGCCTCCCCTGTATATAGCAGCACCAGCCTCCCTTGTTCACCAGTATATATAGCAGCACCAGCCTCCCCTGTTCACCAGTATATAGCAGCAGCCTCCCCTGTTCAAAAGGATACAGCGCAGCCTCCTCTGTAACCAGTATACAGCACAGTCTCCCTTGTCACAAGCCTCCTCTGTCGCCAGCCTCCTCTGTCACCAGCCTCCTCTCAGCAGTATACAGCACAACCTCCCTTGTCACCAGCCTCCTCTGTCACCCAGCTCCTCTGTCTCCAGCCTCCTCTGTCACCAGCCTCCTCCGTCACCAGCCTCCTCTCACCAGTATACAGCACAGCTTCACTTGTCACCAGCCTCCTCTGTCACCAGCCTCCCCTGTCACCAGCCTCCTCTCAGCAGTATACAGTACAGCCTCCACTGTCACCAGCCTCCTCTGTCACCCAGCTCCTCTGTCTCCAGCCTCCTCTGTCACCAGCCTCCTCCGTCACCAGCCTCCTCTCACCAGTATACAGCACAGCTTCACTTGTCACCAGCCTCCTCTGTCACCAGCCTCCTCTGTTACCAGCCTCCTCTCAAGAGAATACAGCACAGCCTCCCTTGTCACCAGCTTCCTCTGTCACCAGCCTCCTCTCACCAGTATACAGCACAGCCTCCCTTGTCACCAGCCTCCTCTGTCACCAGCCTCCTATTAGCAGTATACAGCACAGCCGCCCTGTCACCAGCCTCCTCTGTTACTAGCCTCCTCTCAGGAGTATACAGCACAGCCTCCTTGTCACCAGCCTCTCTGTCACCAGCCTCTTCTGTCACCAGCCTCCTCTGTCACCAGCCTCATCTGTCACAGCTTCCTCTGTCACCAGCCTCCTCTCATCAGTTATACAGCACAGCCTCCATTGTCACCAAGCCTCCTCTGTCACCAGCCTCCTATTAGCAGTATACAGCACAGCCTCCCCTGTCACCAGCCTCCTCTGTTATCAGCCTCCTCTCAGAAGTATACAGCACAGCCTCCCTTGTCATCAGCCTCCTCTGTCACCAGCCTCCTCTGTTACCAGCCTCCTCTGTTACCAGCCTCCTCTGTTACCAGCCACCTCTGTCACCAGCCTTTTCTGTCACCAGCCTCTTCTGTCACCAGCCTCCTCTGTCACCAGCCTCCTCTGTCACCAGCCTTCTCTGTCAACAGCCTCCTCTGTCACCAGCCTCTTCTGTCTATTTTGCTGCCGCGTAACGGCCGACTTGCGGCATGGATCCGGCAAGCCCCATTCAGTCTCTATGGGGCTTGCGGTCAGGTGTTGCAAGTGCGGTATTGCCGAATCCGGCACTTGCAACACTTGCAGCATTTAAAAAAAAACAAACCTTGCTAGCAGCGTGTTTTTTGTGTGGCGGCAACTGCTGGATCTGCCACGAATTACAATAATCGAAGATGTGAAAGCAGCCTAAAAAGTATAGGATGTAGATAGATCTATGTGTATAAATCTCTTCTAGATAGCCCAAAATTTTCAATGGATCAAAATGCAAGCAGAGAAAATAGCGTTGTTCATCTCTTGCGCTAACTAACAAGTCACCGCTCAGAAAGCATCTTTATAGAAACTGGATTCACCACAAAGTAAGAGTCATAATTGGCTTTAAATAATGTACAACCATTTTTTCAGATTTGCATAATTACAACCTTGTGATTCAAACCCACAGTAATAAAGGCTGGAAGGAGCAGAGTTCAGTCACAGGAGCTCATTAATTGCAAAGTGATGTATAAACAATATACAAACTGTTTATTTGATGGTAATTTGGAGCATTGTGCTTTGTAAATATTTGCAGTCATTACAGAATCATCTGGAGTGGGTTACACTAGACGGGAACTCTTTTATATGAGAACATATTATTTTTGCTTTTTATGTCACATATGTCAAAAAGGTCTAGAAAATCTCCATCCCTTGTGATATCGTGATAGCAAAGTTTTTTTTCAGTATTTCTTTTTTTTATTAGTCTTACATTCTTAGTATTTATCATTCACAATTACAACAAAGATCAGGTTGTAATTAATAAATATTATCATGTTATGTAATGTATCATCATTAACATTATCTTGCCATCTTGCTCATGTGATCACTACAGCCCCCATCTGGAATGTGTGATTTAAGGACCCGTTACATGCTTCAATGTCCCAGCGATCCCACCAAGATCCGACTTGCCCTGGATCGCTTGAACATCGTTCATTGATCGCTGCTGAGGTGTCACACGTACAGATATATTGAACAACGCACCAATGATTCCACGACAAGCAAATGATACTTGCAGTCATTTGGTCGCCTTTGTGCTTCAGTTCTAAATAGGCGAAGTCGCAAACGAGATCATTGGAAAGGTGTTACACACACCGATGCAGCAGATCCAACGAACGACGAACGACAGATTTATGGACCAGTTCATAAATCTATGGTCAACGAACTAATGACTGGTCATATCTATGTGTTACACGCAATGACATCGCAACGACGTCGTAGCAACGCCCCAAAAGCCGTGATGTTGCAATGATATTTTTAACGATATCGTAACGCGCCCTTAAGCCTTTTGTCATTTGGGTTGTCAACCATTTAATTGATAGTTATATCAAAGACAATTTAAGGGTATGTTTGCAACGGTCGTAAGGACCAGGATTACCTGACCAACCGGGTTTGGTCTGAGGGATGTCACAGTGGTGGTCCCGGTGGTCGTGGTCATGACCGAGCATAAAAAGGGGGTTATTTACAGGGGAATAAAGTTTATCGTGACACCACCTGTAAATTCTGGTCAGGATGACCAGCGCTGCTTGTAGTGAACCCTGGGGCATACAATGTTGGCCAAAAGTATTGACACCCCTGCAATTCTGTCAGATAATACTCAGTTTCTTCCTGAAAATGATTGCAATCACAAATTCTTTGTGGGGGATGGACAAAAGTATTGGCACTGTTAGAAAAATCATGTGATGCTTCTCTAATTTATGTAATTAACAGCACCTGTAACTTACCTGTGGCACCTAACAGGTGTTGGCAATAACTAAATCACAACTTGAAGCCAGTTGACATGGATTAAAGTTGACTCAACCTCTGTCCTGTGTCCTTGTGTGTACCACATTGAGCATGGGGAAAAGAAAGAAGACCAAAGAACTGTCTGAGGACTTGAGAAACCAAATTGTGAGGAAGCATGAGCAATGTCAAGGCTACAAGTCCATCTCCAAAGACCTGAATGTTCCTGTGTCTACCGTGCGCAGTGTTATCAAGACGTTTAAAGCCCATGGCACTGTGGCTCATCTCCTTAGATGTGGACGGAAAAGAAAAATTGACAAGAGATTTCAACACAAGATTGTGTGATGGTGGATAAAGAACCTTGACTAACATCCAAACAGGTTCAAGCTACACTGCAGTCCGAGAGTACAACAGTGTCAACCTGTACTATTCGTCGGCGTCTGAATGAAAAGGGACTACATGGTAGGTACCGTACTTCTTACCCCGACACATGAAAAAGCCAGGCTCTAGTTTGCCGAAACTTACCTGAGAAAGCCTAAAACGTTTTGGAAGAATGTTCTCTCTTTTTGGGCAAAGGCATCAACATAGAGTTTACAGGAGAAAAAAAGAGGCATTCAAAGAAAAGAACACGGTCCCTACAGTCAAACATGGCGGAGGTTCCCTGATGTTTTGGGGTTGCTTTGCTGCCTCTGGCACTGGACTGCTTGACCATGTGCATGGCATTATGAAGTCTGAAGATTACCAACAAATTTTGCAGCATAATGTATATAGGTGACCGAAACTATACGCCGGATCACAGACACACCGACGGGGAGTTCAGATTCCAGGTCTGATCTCCTAACACTTGTGCAGGAGGTTCAGTAACACATGGGTTTCCAGGCTTGCTACCCACACACCAGGGGGAAGCCAAACAAGGGACCGAGTTACCACCATATTACACTCGGGGAGAAGAGAAGTTAGAGAAAAGCCTGAAAGGTATCAGAGAGAGAGAAGGGTCTCAGAAGGGAAACCTGGCTGCAGAGGGTTAAGTAACTGTCTGGAGTTACCCGTGTAAAAGAACTGTACCATGAATTGTTTGTACTGAGGAAGAACGTGCACGTAAAACCCGGTGAACCCTGCTAAAGTCTCCCGTGTGTGATTCCCTGCATGCAGACCTGTTTCACTATTTTACACCCTGTCAGGAGCAGCCCGACCCACGGAGAGCTCATCCATTCGGCTGCAGCTCCATCCATCCTCTTGGCAGAAGTAAGCAGCAGCAGTGGTCCCCTGACCACAACCCGTGGGTGGCGTCACGACAATCCCTGTAAATAACCCCTTTTATTTGTGGGCTCGGGACACGGTCCGGACCAAGACTGCCGTGATAACCCCCGTGCTACCCTGGTCCGAGTACCCCGTCCCAGTGGGCTCCACATTTATCATCCTTCTGCATTCCAACATCATGCGCTGAAGCTGAGATAAGCAGCGGTGGTCATATCTGGCCGCATCCCACAGGTGGCGTCACTGACAAACTCTTATTTGTATTTTTATTTTTTCCCTTTTTAATTGCGGCCCCTTCAGGGCCACGGAACCGGTCGACGGCCTCCACCGTGACATCCCCCTGTAAGCAGAGAAGAAGGACCGGTCCTGAGTAACCCATAGCCCTGAGGGCGATAAACAGCATGGATCCGGTTTGTTCCTGCACCCAAAAACGCTGCTAGCAGCGTTTTTTGGGTCCGGTAAAAAACTGACACCATTTCAGTCACACTTGAGTGCAGCATCAGGTTTTAGCATCAGGTTTTGGACTTAGAGCAAAAAAGTGAATAAACTGATGCCAATAACAGAACCAAGGCCAATAAAGGATCAAATATTACCCCAGCCTATGCCTCTCATGCTTTACTAGAAAAGAAAATGGTGAATAGACACAATAGAACAACTTTTAAATGGAATACTAATGAGAGATTTTAATTTCAAATATTCTCCACTAGTGGCTCTGAAATGAAAGAATTATAATACATGCCATGATACATTGCCCAGCATTGAGCATTTCCAATAAAGGAAATGCTTGGATCCATCTATACCTCACATTAGGAATCCCATACAGTGTAGTGTTACCTTCTTGCTTTTATAAGCATATTGCCTCTTCAGAGAGGACTTGAACTCTAGCGCCACCTGTTGTATTTATAAGGATATAATTTAAAGGGAAGCAGTCATGTTGAAAATGTCATGTGATCTGCTGGTGGAATCTTATAAAACAGGATGAGCTAAATAGATTAATATACATTTTTGCGGGAAAAGTTTTATTAAAATTGCATCTAATTCATTGAAATCTGTGGTGTTTATAGTCCTAGGGCTCCAGTGGGTTTCCTATCCACTGAATGATAGTCTTTCCTGGATGACTATATGTGGCGCCCCTGTGGTACAGCTGCCACAAGTGCTTCTGCACTCAACACCCTGCAGTGTCATTCCTAGAGAGGGGTAAGGATCATGCTGTTGGAATTACCTTGAGCATGCAACACATCTGAACTCTAACCAGAGGGCTGGACACAAGAACCATGTTTGGGGCTGGAACAGACTCTAGTTGGAGGGAGCAGTTAGGAGGGAGAGGGGGTTAGGCAAGAGGAGTTAGTGAGGAGTCTGCAGCTGGCCTTCTGGCTGTGCAGAGCTCAAGCTGTAAGAGTGCTTTCACATTGCGATTTTTGTACATCCATTGTAAAACGAACAGCAACGGATCAGATTTGGCCCCCATGGGCAACGGATGTGCTCGGTTTTATATCTATTGGCATCCGATTTTTTGCACCATCCATTGTTGTCTGATTCGGAGCCTGCAACGATTTTGGTGTCCGTCAGAAAAATCGGACACAACTGGAACGTCGCAGTCCACTGCCCTTTTATATTGGAGTCTATAGACATCGGATTCAACAAAACATCGGATTCGATGTCGGCTATGTTGTTATGTACTGAGCATGCTCAGAAGCTGTGCTCAGATACATAACTGGTCTCTCCCTCTTCTCCACCCTCCCCTCCCGGCTCCTCCGTCTCTCCTGTCTATTCTCCTCTCCCCCTGCCCTCTCCCTCCTGTCTCCTTGATCCCCGCTGTCTCCTCAGTCCCGCTCCTCTCTCCCTCCTGTCTCCTCAGTCCCCGATCCTTTCTCCCTCCTGTCTCCTCTGTCTCTCCCTCCTCTCCCCTCTCCTCCGGTATAAAAAAAAAAATCCTCCGTGAGGATTCCTCACCCTCTGCGGCTCCCGATGCGACCATCTGCAGCTCCGATGGTCTTGCCAGGACCTTGTCACCTGACCGACCGATCAGCTGGGCAGCCAGTGCATGAGATCATGTGACACGTCAGCTGATCGGTCACGTGTCAAGGTCCTGGCAGGACCATTGGAGCTGCAGATGGTCGCATCGAGAGCTGTGGAGGGTGAGAAATCCTCACAGAGGGGAGAGGAGGGAGAGACCAAGGAGACAGGAGGGATAGAGCAGCAGGGACCGAGGAGACAGGAAACATGGAGGAGTGGGGAGAGGATAGAAGAGGGAGAGTACCCCAAACGGATCCTGCAAAATATCAGAAACGTATGCCTATTTGGCATCCGATTGCAGGCATCCGTTTGGATCTGTTGCTATCCGGGGGATCCTGCAAAAAAAAGGATCACCTCTGACAGCAAAAAATCGCAGTGTGAAATGTTATGAATGGATGACTCAGGAGTAACATTCATATTCCAAAGAAGTTGTTGGTAACTACACTGACCGCAATCCCTGACTACACACCGCAACTAGAAGTAGCCGTGGGATGTAACTAACCAGACCTAGACACCTCTGCACAGCCGGAGAACTAACTGCTCCTAAAGATGGATGTAGGAAAAGCTATCTTGCCTCAGAGCAGAAACCCAAAAGAATAGCAAGCCCCCCACAGATATTAACTGGGAAACAAGAGAAAGAAAAACAAACACAGATTAAAAGGTTTAGCAAAAGAGGCCAAACTATATAGGAAAGACAGGATAGAATACTATTGCGGTCAGTATAAAACACTATAAAAAAACCACCACCAGCAGATAGTACAAAAATTACCCTGAGTCACTAAGACTCGGCGCCCTCTATATCTATAAATCAAATGCCAGCAGAACTGGAAAAAACAGATAACAGTGATTGGTAAAATTCCTAGGAAGAAAACTTCCTATCTGAGAGGAGCAGATAAATAAATATACAGACTAAATTGCAAACCCACAACTCAGAATAAGACGAAACCATAAGCAGAACCTTAAGCACACAAAAGTGTGCCACAAAATATCAAAAAATCATCCACTTAGCTTGCAAAGAATTCCATAGAGCAGAAGAAACCAGAGAGGTGTGAACTCCTCCAGGAACTAAAGACAACTGGCAAGATTGATCCACTTCACCCCATTATATGCTCCAAGAACCAGATTGGCAATCATTACCTGTGAAGCCGACACAGTCAGCTGCATCAACAGCAACAACCACCAGAGGGAGCTCCAATGAATTCACAACAGTGAAAGCAGCCTAAGAGTGTTACCAGGAACCCTAAGCTGCCAGATTTTTATGACTTGCAGTGAACCTGGAGGTCTACTGGGCTTCATGTGTAGTAGCCGCGTAGTTGTGGACCTGTCTGTGGCTTAGTGGCATAGAGGGCTGGAGGACTGGTGGGTACAGATGCTACCTTAGTCTGCACCATCTGCCTGGCTGGAAGGATCCATAGAGCAGAGGAGAATCTGGAGGAGTTATAGAGTTACAGAGGCTAGAATAGTGGGAACAGCAGCAGGAAGACTGACACTCCTAATTCCAGCAGGATTGTCCCATCCCTCTCCGGACTGGAAAAGCCGCACATCTGGTTCAACACAGAAGTCCTGGCTGTGCTACAAGATCTCCAGTAAAAAAACAGAACTGTGATCATGCCTCCTTGTCTCCTGCACATCTCTGCACCCCTGCACCTTCAGCTACAACAGCCATCATCATCATCACTTCACTACCACTACATCCCAGGGGCCTGCTCCTGCAGGGGATGGGGGGAGTGAGCCACCTTGCTGCATCACCACCTATCCCTGGGGCCACTACCTGCAGCACTGGAGACTCTTGACCAGATTCCTCAGCTGGCATCTCAATAAATTTCTTCCTCGTAAACATTACCCCTTTTACATGTCCAGTCAGGACTACGGCTTGTGAGGAATCCACCGTGAACTGTAGACTGTTGCCCTGGATTGTCCAAGTACCTCTGCCCTTGCGACCGCGACATATACATGCAGAGAAAGCTGTAAACCACTAGTAGAAACACTCACTGGACTATATAATTATTATTTATATTATAGCGCCATTTATTCAAATGCAATAATCATGAACAATACAAGGCACAGACTGGTACATGATGGCTAGAAACACCAAAGATTTCAATGAATAAAATACAAGTTATACTGAATCTTTTCCAACAAACGTACCCTGTTTTCCTGAAGATAAGACAGTGTCTTATATTAATTTTTGCTTCCAAAGAAGTGCTAGGTTTCATTTTCAGGGGATGTGTTATTTTTCCATGATCCCCATCATCCCCTTGCAGCCCCGAACATTCCCTTGCTGCCCCCATCATCCCCTTGCAGACCCCAATATCTCCATCATCCCCTTGCAGTCACCATTATCCCCTTGCAGCCACCAATATCTCCATCATCATTTTGCAGCCTCCAATATCCCCATCATCCCCCACCATCCCCTTACTGCCCCCAATATCACCATCATCCTCCCCTTGCAGCCTCCATCATCTCCATGCAGCATCCAATATCCCCATCATCCCCTTGCAGCCCCCAGCATTCCCTTGCAGCCCGCAATATCGTGGCGCCCTGTGACAGGTAAACCACAGAACAAACTAGTTCACTAAGGGATTTCCACATCTGGTACCTCACATACACCCAACACCTTCTACTCCAGGCCTGTAGGGGGAGCTCCACTGGTTGCTATTGAGCCAGATCCCCTATAAAAACAGGTGCTGGGAGCGGAGTTAGCCAGAGTGTGCAGTCACTAGAAGAACTGTGAAGTCAGCTCAGTACCGAGTAAGCTAGAACTGGTTGCCGGAGCCTTGCTAGGCCTGACACCAGTGCACGCCAGAGCCAGTGTGAGGGTCCAGAAAGTGAGGGCCGAAGGCAGAGGTGAGGAACAGTACAGTGGGGGCAGAGGAGACATCCCGGCTCACCCCAAGAGAACACCGGACACTGGAGTCCGAGTCTGCAACATGGAAAGAGATCAGCCCAGCAGAGAATCCCAGTACACCGTGGAGGCTTACCTTCCCGGACGCTTGCAGCACCCACATTTAAGAGCCAGGGACCGCAGGAGAGAGAATGGTGGCCTAAGAGAGAGCCCTCAGTGCAGCAACACGGGTGTGGAGAAACAGGAGGTCAGGTCTGGTTTCATGCCAGCCAGGCTTCGGGACAAAGAACAGAAAAAGGAGGCCTATACTCCGCTCGATGAGGAAATCCTGAGGTGTAGCCTTCAACCCGGAGAGTGTACCTACAAGAACATCAGTAAAAGGTACAGAGAAAGACTTTATTGTGTGCGTGTCCCTTCTTCAACCTTTCCCACACCACAACGACTGTGCTACCCTATTCCACCATCCTACCCTTACAGCTCCGGGAAACCCACTCTTCCTGTAGAGAGCCACAACACCCTTGCTGATGCCCATCACCCCAGAGGTCCCAGCAGCACCGGTGCCATCACCAGATCTACAGGTGGCGTCACGACTGACAATAACTTAATAACAATAACTTAATTCCCTGTAAATACTCCCCTTTTCATTGTCACCCAAGGGCACAGGCTCGGGCACCGACTGCCCGTGACATCCCTGCTTTTGTCCGCCCGAGACCTGAGTACCCAGTCCCTTGTGGCCTCAGACAATATTCCCATCAATACCTTGCAGCCTCTATAATCCTCATTCAGCCCCCAATATCCCTATCATCCCCCATCATCCCATTGACTCACCTTAGCCGGGTTCTGCACGTCGCAGGCGTCTGCTTCTCCTTGTCACGGAACCGCGCCTGCGGCTGTGGGCCCCGGTGGTCCAGATCAATGGGGAGGATGGCTGAACAGTAGGGTTTAATAATCTTCGTGACGCCACCTGTGAGTGTTCTGGTGATGTCCACCGGCGCTGCTTGGGCCTCCGGGGGATGGAATGCAGCAAGATGGGACGCTCCCCACAGGATGAGCGGGAGTCCCCGGGGCCAGGAGCTGCACAAGATGTTGTGAGGCAGCTTAATCAGGCTGTTAGATCCAGGAATTAAAGCGCAGACACACCAAAGTCTTTTAGGTACTTTACTGGTGGATATCAGGTACACTCGGACCGGGTGAGGGTGAAGTCAACACTCCTGGAGGTTCACAGCAAGCAGTGGTGTAGGCTTCCTTTCTCTGTCTTTTCTAGTTGAGGTCGGGTGGATGTGGAATCCAGCCAGACCGGGTAGTATGTTCAATAGAACGTATTTCACCTGGGTAGCTGCACTGAGGGCACTGTAAAAGGGGTGATGATAATTCTATCTTCTTCCCTGGGCTCTCGTCGGTAGGTGCGGCAGGTGAACAGGGGGTTAAACTCCCTGTTGGAAGTGCTGGTTCTCTGTGGTGGCTGGGTAGCTCTCACAGCTCGTTTCCAGTAACCGGATGATAAGGGAGAGAGTTAGAATCACTCTGGTGTCCCTGAGAGGTGCTTCTTCTTTCCTAGTACCCCAATTGCAAGGGTTTCCTCACTGGGCAGGTGTGCTGGTTTGGGCCTAGTATAGCTCCAGAACCGGGGATTGCACAAGTCCTGCAGCTCTTGTAGCGTCTGCACACTCTGGTGTTTCTCCCTCCAAGACCCTATTTATAGGGGAAACTGGCTCAAAGTGACCAGTGGAGCTCCCCCTAGAGGCCTGGGGTGAAACAGGTGTTAAAGGTGTACTAAGGTGTTTTGTGAGTGTTGCTTGCTGTTACTGCTCCATTCATGTCCCAAGGGTTCTGTGGTGCCCAAAAGGTGCCAGGGTGCCACACCATTGCAGCCTCCAATATCCCCATCAACTCCTTGCAGCTCCTAATATCCCCATCATCCCCATACAGCCACCAATATCCCCATTACGGTACCGTACCTGCAAAAAAAACACACACCCCTTTTCTTACCGATCCTCTGGTCTGTGCTGTGCCGTATTCTGGTGCCACTCTCCGCTCCCTGCCTCAGCTGCCATAGATGTAAGGTAAGCCGCCAGCCAATCATAGTCAAGCAGGCGCAGGCCAATCAGAGGCCGCATGTAGCGTCATGCGATGACGTTAGCTGCTGGCCTCTGATTGGCCCGCAGCTTATCATTCATGTAAGTCATCTTAGGCAGAGAGCTGAAAGCAGCACAAGATTGAATACAGCGGCGGTCAACAGTGGCGGGCTACAATACGGCAATAACTGGTATGAATCAGAGCAGCATGCCCTGGTCTTCTGTTAGGTGGACATGCTGCAAAAAAATTTGCTAGGTCTTCTTTTCGGGGGAGGCCTTATATTGGGCAGTATAGTAAAACCTCTACTAGGTCTTATTTTCGGGGGATGTCCTATTTTCAGGGAAACATATGTATTTTTCTGTTCAGCTTCTCTTTCTCTATGTCATTCTGTCCACAGATTCAGCGGTATATACTTAAAGGGTTTTTTCAAGTAGCAAAGTTAATTTTAATAAATGGATCTTGGAATAATAATAATTTACACAATTGGATGTGTTTAAAAAAAATTGTTCCTGTACTGAGATAATCTTATATAAAGTATGTGTCCCTGCTATGTCCCATTTAATTGCTATGTTTGACCATGCAGGGACATGGTCTGATCACACCACAGCTTTTGGGTAGGAGAAGTAGAAACATATACAGACATTACAGCACAGGATTGCAAATAATTCTTTGTTTGAGATAAAACTTATAAAACGTTTTTTTTTTTTAAACAAGCAGGGAAATGTTTTATGTAAAAAAAGAATCATCAATGATCCCATGCTGTAATGTCTATATACTTTTTTATTTCCTCCCTGGCCAAGGAGATGTGGTATGATCAGACCATGTCCCTGTACGGTCAGAAACAGCTGTTACACAAAACATAGCATTGAAATATATAAGATTATATATGAGCGCAAAGGGCTGGGATTTCCAGCAGCTGGGCCTGTGGTCATGATAATGGTGGCTGCACCCACTGCTGTAGCCCTACTCACATTGAAAAAGGGGAGAATAAAAATGGAGAAAAATAAACAAAAGAAAATTAGTACATTTGTGATGCCAGTTGGGATTTCCAGCCAGCAGGTGGACGGCACTGCACATGCTCCCTGGGAGATAGGTGGTAAATCAGTGGAGATGTTAGACCTTCCCTCCACCAGGGCCAAGTCCCAGGAGTGATGATAATGATGAGAGTAGTAGTGGGAATAATGGTGCAGGACAGCAGAGCAATAAATAGTAGGAAACAGTCTTTTTGCTTTTCCTTTTACTCAAGATGCTTCAGCAAGTCCAGAATAGTACACTTCCACCAGGTATGCAGTCTAGCCAGTCTGATAAGAATTGTAGTCTGCTCTGATGGGTGATAGAATTAGCCTTACTGCTGACTCTGGTAATTCTTAGTAGACATTAAGGTGAGTCTAGGCTATCCTGTACTCCCTTGGTGCTCCATGTGGGTACCTCCAGCCAGGCAGGTAATGCCTGTAAACAGCACCTTAGGCCCTCTGTATTACTGTGCCTCGAAAGGTCTACAAAAATGACCAATTAATCTGATTCACCCCACTGCACCTTCTCCCTCAGGTTTTGGAATCCTGAGTAGCCTAAGGACTGCATCCCTGCTTGCAGCGTGGCTTCAGGATCAGAAGCTCCAACTCCCTTTTCCAGACCTCATTCCTTCACTCTCTCTCCAACACTAACACTGAACTGCCAACTAGCCCCTCCCCCCAGCCAGAAGTTGAGCTGAACCAGAGAAAGTTAGGTCCTAGTGCTCAACCTCTTGATTTGGGATCAGGCAGTGTGTGCATGCATTGAGTTCCTAGCATAGGGAGCTCCAATTCCCTTCAGACATGGCATTACAATCGATGTAGGCAAAATATCACTTGCGGAGGCCAAACCGCAGTTCCGCCACAATTATCTCAGCACAGGAATTTTTTTTTGAAAACACATCGAATTGTGGAAATTATTGTTATTCCAAGATTTATTTATTAAAATCAACTTTAAAATTAACTTTGTGGGAAAACCCTTTAATGAGTTTTCTTTTAAACCTGTAAGTACTGAGTTGTATAATAAGTACACAACTCTTTTATAGTATGCTAAACTTGATAACACGTAAATCCTTTTCCTTTGGGTAACACAAATTAGGTCTGTGTTAAAAATGAAGCAATGTATCTAATATTTACTATGAGTAGGGATATTTGTCGGTAATATTTTAAGTTTACCTTTTTGTTTCATTGATTCATTATTATATCTAATATCCATATATATATGGTCTGGAACTCATTGTTGTATTAGTTTCTTCTAACGTGATTTGGGAGTGTAGTGCGTAATTGACCTTGGATTTTTTCCTATGATGTCAAATGAAGAACAATTCTCTTATAGGCAATATTTAATTTTTTTCGATGGACTGGTAAGTAAAGAATCATGGGACTCTTCTACGTTATTACTTATCACTAGTCCTGCATATGTTTTTACAATGATGGATAAATTGGGTGGAATTTTGAAAAAGCTGAACTACAATCTCATCAATAAAAAATACGACCCTTTTGCTAAAGCCCAATGAATGACCATACTCCATCCTGAATCCTGTTCTCTCTCAGTCTTTACAGATATAATTGGTGTATCTCAAAAAATTGAACACTGCATTGTGCTTGTGTACATCGCACAACTAGGTCAAGAAAATTACATTGATCTAACTTATTCTAGTCCTGTAATAAATTGCCATAGTCCATCAGAAAACTGGGACAGCATCATTATCACTCTGACAACCTGGGGTGAATTAGGATTTTTTTTCTATGGAATATCAGCAAAGTAAAATGAATATATTTACTGTATTTAAAGGGGTTTTCCAGTTTTGCACTTTTTATGGTTATCTATTAGAGGGCAGGCTCTGATTGTGGCTACTTCCACACATCTGTGTGCTGTATCCATGTGCAGTTCGTTTTTTTTTCTCTCAGACGGTACCAGACCCCATAGAGTCCGTGATTAAACCGTACAGGAGCATTGATTACAAGTCTGGCCCTTGTCCCATTACCATTTGTCAATGTTGGTGTGTCAGAGGTCTGTGCTACTGCTACAAGAAAACGAGTCTTCAGTTTAGAACTGATACAGAAAACACCAAAGAACCTCAGGTTTACAAAGTAGATAAGATTATGAGTTTACAGTAAAAAGAGCTAAATACAGAAAAATATAGACTCAGCCATGGAGGATCCTGCGATAGGGGATGATGGAAGAATCTACCACTCTTTCCCAAGATTGAGCATTTAAGAGGTTCTTCTGATAATTTTTCAGCACATTAGTTTCCTTAAAGAGGACCTGTCATCCTCCTGCTGCATGCAATCTAAATGCGTGTCTGCTGCATTCAGGGAAATGGTCCCCCATGTTCTGTGTGCTATGTACCCTGAGATATAGCCTTAGGAAAACTCACTGTTAGAAGCCATAAGGGCATTTCCTGGTGAAGGAGCCAGCTCGATTGACGGGAGCCATTCCCTTCCCCTCTGCCTCTCTGTGCTGCTTCTGATCTGCTGGCTCTTGCCCTCTTCCTCTCTGTCACTCATCCTGCCTCACACAGCATGCAAATCATTTGTCTGATGTCAACTCCAGATTCCTGCCCTGCTGTCTGAACAAAGCATAAACAGCAAGCAACACAGAGAGGCAAAGGGGGAGGGAATGGCCCCTGTCAATCGAGCTGGCTTGAGTGCTCAATCTCTATTGAGAGTCTGGTGTGTGCAGGGGCAGATATCTTAGCTTGCTGTAAATCTAAATTATTTGAGTTTGTGAGAACGACCTCGGCCAGCAATCTGTGTACATGGTTGGATTCAGTGTTTCTTTGATTTATGTTGCTGTCAATGAGGTAGGAAAAACCTGCTGTAATATACTCAAATACATGTTATGCTGGATAGATCAATGTACTATAGTATTCTCATACTGATAACCAAGTCAATTAGGAAGAGGTTTTTCAGCTCACCCATCTGAAGGTTTGCTTGGACTGTCAATCAAGGGTGGTGCATGATAGGAGCCTCATGTCCAAGGAGGAACTGAAATTTATGTACAAAAAGAGAAGTTCCAGCATCACATCCCGCACTTTAGATACAAAAATTCAAGATTAAATTTCTTCATTTTAAGTAAGTGACATGATGATAAAACCATAGGAACTTCTATTCTAGCTCCTATGGTTTTATCATCATGTCACTACTTTTTAAAATAAAGAAATAAAAGCTTGAACTGTAATAATGCCAGTTTCACACCACTGCAAGATCAGGTTCGGGGCTGTCCGATGTGAACTGGACAGCCCCGGACCGAATTTTGCAACAGAATCCGGAGGGCAACGGCGTGCAGCCGGATTCCTTATATCACAGCCGCAGCTGCTGAAATTTCAAGATTGCAGCTAGCGGGGAGGTAGCGCGGTCCAGAAATCTCTACAGGGGACAGCTCATGGGCTGAAGTTTAGCAGCGCTCGCTGCTAAACTCCAGCACCCGGCACCTAACTCCCAGATCCAATTTTAATGGCGGATCCGGCGCGATCCGGCACCATAGACCCCCATGTCTGGGAGGATCCATTTTTGCAGATTTTTCCCCCCGACACAAATACGCTGCAAGCAACGTTTTGTGTACGGGATAAAAATCCTAATTGTCCCGGATCCTCATGGACAGATGGAAACCAGATGGCAGATAGTTGCCATCCAGCTACATCTGGCCCCATAGGGCTGCATTAGTGCAAAATTAGGTCTGGGGCTGTCAGCTTTACACTGGACAGCCCCGAACCTGATCTTGTCGTGGTGTGAAACCGGCCTTAGGCCGGGCTCACACCAAGCACGATCCGATCCGGGGCTGTCAGGGGTGAAGCTGACCAGCCTCGGACCGTAATTGCAAACAGAACCGGAGGGCTAATATGCCCTCCGGTCCTACATGTAGCCGGATGCGGCTGAGCTTAGCTGTCCCCTGCGAAATGGTGCTGAACCGCTTCACAGGTTACAGTTCCTTGGTGCTGTAGTTCAGCGTAGCTCATGCTGAACTTCAGCCGCAGGTGTCCAGTTCCCGGATCCTCCCAGATCGGGGCAATACAGCCCCATAGACTCCCATGTTAAGGAGTCCTGATTGCCCCGGATCCGGGAGTATCCAATTTGGGGAAATTTTTCTTCCCGGACACAAAAATGCTTGCAAGTAGCATTTTTGTGTCCGGAGAGAAAACTCTGAATACACCAGATCCTCCCGGACAGATGGAAACCGGATGGCAGATAGCTGCCATCCGGCTCTATCCGGCCCCATAGCATACTATGGGGCCGAAATCTGGTCCAGGGCTGTTCGATTCACATCAGACAGCTCCGGATTGGATTGTGCCATGGTGTGAACCTGACCTAACAAGGTCAGTAGAGTCTTAGAGCACTCTAGTCTAACATGTGAAAGACCAAAGGACCTGACAAGACGAATGCATCCTTTGTCATTCTTACATCTTTTGCCATGTTAAACAGAAAGCAGTATACAAATAATATTAATAATAATAAAAATAATCTAGTGTTTGATTAATTCAACAAATACATTAGTCTGTGTAAAATGCAATAATCTGTGGCACTCTGATTTATATAGTTTCTACTGCTTTATATCCTGTACCAAGTTTGAGTTTATTCAAGCATTTTTCCTGGTGACTAATCGAAATATGCAAAATATATTTTTTCGTTACTTGCTTGTAGAAATTACCATGGTTTATAATTTAGGAGGAGGAATGGAATTATAGTCAGTAGTGATTGTACTGCACGGTGATGTCAGTATTGTTGGCATCATAAGGAGATAGAAGAAGGTGTTTGCATGCAAGATATGAATAGTATCTGCATAGCAGCCAACTTTTCTTAATTACCAGGGACACTTGTAATAAAATTTAATTCAATGTATTCTGCTTTCATTCTTTAAGACATTATTGCAGCATTCTGTTTTGTTTCACCACCCTCCAGAGTCTTCACCTTTTTAGGTTATGTTCAGACATTTGTGCTCTGTTTTTTATTGATCCGTTATTGGGCGCAGGTCATGCACCAAAAACTGATCCTCTTTTTTCAAAAAAGCTTCACAAATGCATCATCCGTTTGTGCTGCTTTTTTGCTCCATTTTCCGAGGACAAAGACAGACACAGACACACAGACGAACACATAGACAGACACACACACACATAAGGCTCCGTCACACACTACGATATTGTTAACGATATCATTGAAACATCACAGATTTTCAGTCATTCTAAACGACATTGTAACGACGTCGTTCAGTGTGACGTACATCCGATCAACGATAATCGGGCAGATGGTTGATGGGAGGTTTGTGAACCCGACCTGAAACCAAACGATGAGCGTTCGTTCAACCTGCAGCATGGGTGCGCATGACACCTCAATAACGATGTCGTTAATGATCTCGCCTATTGAGAAGTGAAGGATGTAGACGATCAAACGACTGCAAGTATCGTTCGCTTGTCGCGGAATCGTTGCTGCGTCATTAACGATATCTGTATGTGTGACATTTCACTAGCGATCATTGAACATCGTTCAAGTGATCTAGGTCAAGTCAGATCGTTGATTGGATCATTCGACCATTAAAGCGTGAGACGGGGCATATACTTTCTTACCCTCCACACTATCTCATGCTGAGTCCCAGTGATGTCCTCCTCCCGGGAGGCGTGGCAGGACCTGTAAGATGTGAGTTGTCAGCGTCTTGGACCTTGAACTGCACCATGTGACTGAGTCACATGCGCAGGTCCTCAAGTACAGAACTACTCACAACTCACAGGTCCAGCCACTTCCCAGGATGAGGACATCACTGGACTCACCGTGGGATTATGGGGAGGGTAAGTAATTACATGTTAGTGATGTAGAAAGCGCAGCAGAAAAACGCCAAACTAATTGATGCTTATTATTTTCTGGATGCGTTTTCAGCACCACTTACACAGCAGTCAAAAAGCCCAGCGTCTGCACAGCAAAATGAAAATCCCATTCATTTTGCTGCAGACAATTTGACTGATCTGTTTTTGATGCAGTTTAAAAAAAATGCAGCACCAAATATGGATCAGAAACGTCCAGTGGGAACATAGCCTTAAGGTGTTGCTCTGGTTTTGTGGCACCATCTTGTGACCGCAGCTCCTTACTGGCCAGAAGTCAGAAGTTACATCACAAGTTCTTAGTGCAAGGAAGAGGAGTATCCTCAGCTCAGATGTCTGTTATTTAGTGGTCTTTTACTTCAGAGCACCAATTTCATATATAAAGGTTGGCCAACAAAAAGAAGAAAAAAATGAGTTTGTTTCTTTTCCTGTTTTTGTATTTATTGTGAATAACCGGGAAGAAAGCAAAAAAATTGTCACTACATGTTGACGTTTCGGCTCCAGCATGAGCCTTCATCAAAAGAACTACATCTTCAGAATTAAGTAATGTAATCCACTATGTTTTCACCTAGGGGTCTTTGGGAACTCGGTACCCGGGTGTGGAGTTAGGGGTGCTGTCTCGGTGGCCTGCCCGGGCGTGTACCCTGGGGTCACTTGGAAAAGGGGGAAAAACAAAAATGGGAAATAATAAAAGTCTCATGATACCACCTGTGAATTCTAGTGATCTCACCAGCGCTGATTGAGACGTCCGGGGATGATGGATGGGCAGCTTCGGCAGTACAGCTCCCCACAGGTGGAGCGGGGTCCCCTGGGCAGTGTAGCTGCTGTGCTGGTTGTCGTGGTAGCAGCTCTATGGATTAACTTAGTAGAATAATACACTGGAGGCTTGCTGACTCTGTACTGGTACTTTACTGGCAACAGTTTTCAGCAGTTCAGGTACACAGTTACACAGTCTTTGCAGGTAGCTGGCCAGGTAGTCACCAGTGAGGATAAAGTATCTTTGAGGCTCCAAGAGTGTTCCTACCTTGGTACCTTCACTGTCCTCTGTGTCTTTGCTTGCGCCTACTTATTATCCTTGCGCTTTCCTGCACAACCCACTTGTCTACCAGGACCTATTGGGTGCTATGAGGTTACCCTTGTTCTCTAAGGGGCTCAACCCGGTTTAGTGCTCCTGGTGGGGCTGCACGTTCTGGACGAGGTCAGGGCTGCTGGGCAAACCCACTACCCACCGGTTTTGACGGCTCAGGGTTAGCTTTGCCTGCACATTGACTCGGAGCCGGTACCACCGTTGTGGACCAGGATTCCCCCGGCCCATGGATAAGGTCCGGCACTGGGTCTCCCCTTTCTGTCTGGGTCGCCACTCCTTTTCGGGCGCCCTCCCTTTAGTTTCCATCTAGGACTTGCTCCTTGCTTCGTTCCTCAGACTAGACTATCTGTCTGTGTGTTTCCTGCTCCTTCTACCCTAACACTCCTCCCACCGGGCTGGGTCTCCCAGGTAAACCGGTTAACCCTTTAGTCCCCCTATTCTGGGTGTAGGGATGCTGGGATGAGAGTCACAGTTTGACATTATTCCCTCCAATGACTGGGATACCGCACACTCTGTTTTGGTGCAGTACCCCTACTGTGGAGCACTGACCAGTGGGGCGCCACAATATACGTAATCCTGTGAAGGTTAGGTTGTGATTCAGAACATGTAGCTGCAATACTGCACTATTATAATTAATCCTTGAAAGCTTACAGGGATAATAGGATTTATATGGTTCAAACAAATGCATAAATAAATACAAAAACAAGAAAAGAAACAAACTCTAATTTTTTGAGTGCCACAATGTATACATACTATGGTAAGTTCTTAGTGCAAGTCTATGAGAGCCAGAACGAGTCCAGAATGAGCTCATCTCATAGAGAGGTACTGAGTTGTGACATCCGATGCGCTCCTTGAAACATTGGAGCAGCCGGCAGGTCAAAAATTGGAGACGACCGAAAAGAGCAGAGCTGATACAGATGAAGACCTCAGACGGTGAGTATAAGACAGGGGGCAGGGAACTTAGATTTAAAGCGCCACTCCAACAATTATCATAAAAAAATGCATGAGTGGTTCTTTAACTTATGGCTTTTAAATACATAGAAAAATAGCTTAGTGTTGAATAATATCGATTTCTTACGACATGTCTGGGTGATCTCTTCTCCACACCTTTTTTAAAATCAAAGGGGGACTGGAGCACAGTTCAATACAACAATCACTAAATACATTTTGGGAAATTATTCTCCCTTTCTTTTAACTGCACCTTCATTTTGCATTTTATAAAAACATGATTACTGCGGAATTGCAAGTGTCCCCTGTGAAAGACAATATATCAGCCATTTGTAATCCAATAGCTCATCATAATGAACAATTTCACTTGCTTTACAGGTAGTAATAGACGCTCTTACCTTTTTGGCTCATGTGTAAGTTAATAGTTTGCACCTATAGTATGTCTGCCACTGCAGGAAAAAGATCATCGTAATACCATCACATAGAGCTTGAAAATGATAACCCTGTATAGAGTCTAATGGTGGGTTTACACGCTTCAATATCGTTGCGATATCACAACTCAATGGCGCGGGAGCGCGCAATTAGTGCACGTTTCTCCCGCATCGCATTGAATGTTTACACGCTGCGATATCGGAATACAACGTCCGTGCGATGTCTACGCCCCCCAACCCAGGAACGATCCTTTAACATGGGAGTGAATGGGTGACGTTTCAAATCGCATCGTAGTTGTGCGTTTACACAGCACGATCCAACTCCAATCTCCATTCAATATCGGGGCATTGAATAGCACGCACATTCAATCCCCAATATCGCATTGACATCGTTCCTGCATCGTATTGGACGTTCACACCATACAACGCAGGAACGATCTTGGTCCAATGATCGAACCACGTGACTTTCATTGAAATTGTACTACGATATCGCAACGTGTAAACCCACCATAATACAATACTAACTTAAAGTAATGAATTAAATGGGAACTCCAGGGAGATAAAAAAAAGTGTATTGTCCCTGTACTCCTATAACCCCTGGCAAAAATTATGGAATCACCTGGCTTGGAGGAAGTTCATTCAGTTGTTTAATGTAACAGTAAAAAAGCAGATCACAGACATGGCACAAAACTAGTTATTTCAAAATGGCAACTTAATGGCTTTAAGAAACACTAAAAGAAATCAAGATAAAAAATGTAGTAGTCAGTAAGTGTAGTTTTTTTTCAGAGCAAGGAGAGGGAAAAAATATAAGGTCTTCTTGTTAGTCTGCATTTAAAAAGGAATGATCACACCTTGGAGAGCTGTTGCACCTAGTGGACTGACATGAATCATGGCTACAACATGAGAGATGCCAATTGAAACAAAGGAGAGGATTATCAAACTCTTAAAAGAGGGTAAATTATCATGCAATGTTGCAAATGATGTTGGACCAAATACAAACAACATGGGAAGGTTGTTAAAGGGAAACATACTGGTAGACCAAGGAAGACATCAAAGTGTCAATACCATAAACTTAAATCAATATGTCTCCAAAACAGGAAATGCACAACAAAACAAATGAGGAACGAATGGGAGAAAACTGGAGTCAATGTCTGTGACCGAACTGTAAGAAACTGCCTAAAGGAAATGGGATTTACATACAGAAAAGCTAAACAGAAGCCTTCATTAACACCTAAACAGAAAAAAACAAGGTTACAATGGGCTGCATTGGGCAAGGTGGTAATGCTGGAACTTTTGTTTGGTGCCGTTCTAATGAGATTTATAAGGATGACTGCATGAAGAGAACATGCAAATTTCCATAGTCATTGATGATATGGAGCTACATGTCAGGTAAGGGCACTGGGAAAATGGCTGTAGATACATCTTCAATAAATGCCCAAGTTTGCATTAATTTTTTGGACACTTTTCTTATCCCAATCAATTGAAAGGATGTTTGGGGATGATGAAATCATTTTTCAAGATGATAATGCATCCTGCCATAGAGCAAAAACAGTGAAAACATTCCTTTAAAGAAGATACATAAGGTCAATGTCATGGCCTGCAAATAGTCCGGATCTCAATCCAATTGAAAATCTTTGGTGGAAGATGAAGAAAATGGTTCATGACAAGGCTCCAACCTACAAAGCTGATCTGGCAACAGCAATCAGAGAAAGTTGGAGCCAGATTGATGATGATCAGTACTGTTTGTCGCTCATTAAGTCCATGCCTCAGAGACTGCAAGCTGTTATTAAAGCCAGAGGTGGTGCAACAAAATACTAGTGATGTATTGGAGTGTTCTTTTGTGTGTTTGTTTTTCATGATTCCATATTTTTTTCCTCAGAATTGAGTGATTCCATGAAAAAATTACATTTACTGACTACCACATTTTTTATTTTAAATTCTTTTAGTGTTTCTTAAAGCCATAAAGTTGCCATTTGAAATGACTTTAGTTTTGTGCCACGTCTGTGATCTACTTTTTTTCTACATTAAACAACTGAATGAACATCCTCTGAGTCCGGTGATTACATCATTTTTGCTAGGGGTGGTATACCATAACTCTGAGCGGTCTTCTACACTTGTATAATGTTTAGAACTCCTATAAATCACTTATTCACCAACTAATCCTCACCCGTCACCCCTCCGGTATGGGACAATACGTCATGCCTCATTGAACAGTTCTCCCCTCAGTAGACATCAGCGAGTCCAATAACAGACGCTTTCTCATTCAATCACATGGGTATTACATCCCAAAAGGTCTTATATTGTGACAGTCTCTGCAGAGATGAGGTGTGGTCATGCCCCCTGCTTATTGTACAGAAGCAGATACCGACTGAGTGTAAGACCTTTTATGATGTCACGCCCTCGTGATTGAATGAGAAAGCATCTGTTATCGGATGCACTGAAGTTTACTGGGCGGGGGAGAGCTGCTCAATCAGGTGTGATGTATTGTCCCCCATGGGAGGGGTGACGGTTAAGGAGCAGCTAGTGAATAAGTGATTTAAATTAGTTCTAAATGTTATACAAGTGTCGTAGGCTTAGCATTACAGTATAATGCAGAGACCATACAAAAATGTTGTATCTCCCCAGAGTTCCCCTTTAATATCTACTGTATATACAGTACTCAAATTATATCATTAGAAAGTGCTATTACCGTAATATTGCCATGCAGCACTTAAAACCACCATAGAGTACTTGAATTGTGCATTCAATAACTGATTTTTTGCCCCTTTCCCCTATTTCTAAAAAATGAGTCAGTTGGTGCAGCAGGGGTAAACACTTCATTATAAGAAAACCATGTTGGCTTTCTTCATAAGCTTTGAAATTACACTGCCTTTTCCATTGTCGTACTGCTGCATGCAAACCATGTTTGATAGAGAAAAAAGGAAAAGCGGCAGATCTTGAGGCTTTACGTTATGCATCTGACCATTATTGTCCTGGTTTGGTCAGGTCAACATGAAAAATTGCTTCTACTTTAATGGATGTGTTACTATAGGAAACTGTGTATTCAGGATATTGGTCAGGTTATAATTTAAATCAAACTGCACACAAAAAACTGTACATTTATTTTAATGAGAAACAATGATAGCTGTTTTAAAGGGAACCAACCACCCCAAATGACCCCCCCGGACTGTTAATATGTGTCCCTACACCCAGCACACACATTTGGGGCAATCGTTTTTGCTAAAAAAAACTGTTTAGTAGAAGCTAAGATATAGCAATATGAACTTTAATAACTTGAGCCGAATGGGTGTTACCTAGCTTTGTCCACGTGCAGTGTTCGTGCTTGTCAGATTCCTCTCCCCCTCCCCTCTCACTTTCTAAGAGCCTGGCCGCGTCATGAAAGGGGCGGGACTAAACCTCGGCGAGCCCCGCCCCCTTTCATGACGCGGCCAGGCTCTTAGAAAGTGAGAGGGGAGGGGGAGAGGAATCTGACAAGCACGAACACTGCACGTGGACAAAGCTAGGTAACACCCATTCGGCTCAAGTTATTAAACTTCATAAAGCTATATCTTAGCTTCTACTAAACAGTTTTTTTAGCAAAAACGATTGCCCCAAATGTGTGTGCTGGGTGTAGGGACACATATTAACAGTCCGGGGGGGTCATTTGGGGTGATTGGTTCCCTTTAATCTGTTAAGATTTTTAGTGATAAGGACATAGGTTTGGTGCAACATTTCTTATAGTCCAAACTCCATTTGCATAGTGCATCAAATAATAGGTAGAGCAGATATTTCTCCTTTTTTTAGGTACTTTTTTTTGCTTAATTGTCAAATCATCTGCTGGCGATTCTTACAACAGTTGACCATCATGCTGACTATTTAAAACATACAGCTCCTTCACTATGGTCTGGAAGATAGCCCCTAAGTATTCCTAAGAGAGTCTTGATCTGAGTCCCATAGGATTTCATAGAGGCTGACATCAGGTCAACCCAATATTGGTAGCTGGGTAAAGAGGAGATGATAATTCTACAACAAAGCATGTAGTAGTATATCATGAACAGCACTCCGCTGCTTCCAATCGTCAGGACAACATGCAGTTGACTGGCTATTCATGGATGAGGTGATAGATGCTTTCCCTGCTTTGCTGATTGGGCTCTTTTACACTGAATGAATAGTATATACACCACTGATTCAAACTCATGGAATATGTATTATATATATATATATATAAATATACTAGAAGGTGGCCCGGGTATTCTAGAATATGTATGTAGTTGACATACTGTGACTGACAGAACTTGTTCAGTCAACGTGAGTGAACCATGTATAGCAGCGCTATGGTATATGGTGGTACATTACATTACATGTATAGCAGCGCTATGGTTTATGGCGGTACATTACAGCACATGTATAGCAGCACTATAGTATATGGCGGTACATTACAGCACATGTATAGCAGCACTATAGTTATATGGCATACATTACAGTACATGTACAGCAGCGCTATTGTAATATGACGGTACATTACAGTACATGTATAGCAGCACTATAGTATAGGTCGGTACATTACAGTGCATGTAATAGCAGCGCTATGGTATATGGTGGTACATTACAGTACATGTATAGCAGCGCTATGGTACATGGCGGTTACATGTATAGCAGCACTATGGTATATGGTGATACTCGCTCCCCGCGGACCCCCGCTCCTCCTGGCCCCAGGTCCTCCACAGTAAAAGTACAAATAAAAAAATCCTCAGTGAGGATACTCACCTTTCCGCCGGTTCCTCCACCTACGTCTTCTAGGTCCTACAGACCTTTAGGACCTGCCGTTGCCTGGGAAACCGATCAGCTGAGCGGGGAGGGAGGCAGGATTGTGTCGGGGGGGCAGGATGGAGCGAGCAGGGGCAGGATGGAGCGTGGGGGGGGGCAGGATGGAGCCGGGGGGGTAGCGATGGAGCCGGGGGGGGAATGGAGCTGGGGGAGCTAGGATGGAGCCGGGTGGGGGCAGGATGGAGCTGGGGGGAGCAGGATGGATCAGGGGGGGGGGGCAGGAGGAGCGAGCAGGATGGAGCGAGCGAGGCAGGATGGAGCGGAGGAGCAGGATGGTGTGGGGGTGGTGGCAGGATGGTGGGAGCAGGGGGATGGAGCGAGTGGGCAGGATGGAGCCGGTGGGGCAGGATGGAACTGGCGGGCAGGAGGTGGCGAGTGGGGCAGGATGGAGCCGGCGGGGCAGGATGGTGGGGTGGGGCAGGATGGTGGCAGGGGGGCAGGATGAGCGAGCGGAAGGGATAGAGCCGGAGGAGCAGGATAGAGCCAGAAAAGCAGGATTGAGGCGGGGGGGGGTGTAGATGGAGGCAGGGGGGGGGGCAGGATGGCGGCGGGGGGGCAGGATGGAGGCGGCGGGGGGGCAGGATGGAGGCAGCGGGCAGGATGGAGCCGTCGGGCAGGATGGTGGCGGGGGGCAGGATGGTGGCGGGGGCAGGATGATGGGAGCAGCGCAGGATGGAGCCGGTGGGCAGGATGGACCTGGGGGGAGGGGGGGCGAGGGGGGCAGGATGGAGCCGGCGTGGCAGGATGGTGGCGGCGGGGGGGGCAGGATGGTGGCGGGGGGTGCAGGATGGAGCAAGCGGGGCAGGATGGAGCCGGCGGGGAGGCAGGATGGAGCCAGTGGGGCAGGATTGTGGTGGGGGTGCAGGATGGAGCGGCGAGGCAGGATGGAGTAGCGGGGCAGGATGGAGGCAGCGAGGCAGGATGGGGGGGGGGGCAGGATGGAGACGGCGGGGCAGGATGGTGGCGAGGGCAGGATGATGGGAGCAGCGCAGGATGGAGCCAGTGGGGCAGGATGGACCTGGGGGGAGGGGGATCGAGGGGGCAGGATGAAGCAAGCGGGGCAGGATGGAGCCGGAGGAGCAGGAGTGGGGGGGGCGTTGATGTGCTGTCTGCTCCCCCGCAGGTGAGGAGCTTGGGGGGGCATGTCAGCGGGCTCTTTCGCTACCGCTCTGAAGGCAGAAGCAGCTGTGAAGAAGGGGGCGGGTACTATCCCCACACAGCCGCTT
The DNA here is from genome assembly GCA_033576535.1 of Allobates femoralis. NCBI lineage: Eukaryota > Metazoa > Chordata > Amphibia > Anura > Aromobatidae > Allobates > Allobates femoralis. The sequence continues at coordinate 120,154,564 of JARQOC010000002.1, forward strand.
CCTGCCTGTCGGGCGCCGCCTGGGCAGGAGGTTCGGGGAGCGGGGGGGGGCAGCGAGAAGCGGAGGGGGGCAGGGGAGCGGAGAGGGGCATTAGGAGCCTTGCCGGGGGAGAGCACGCAGACAGGAGGGGTGGGGGCTTAGTGCAGTGCATCAAACCCACTTGCCGCCTGAGCCTCACAGTGAGGGGGGGTGCTGTTGATTGCTGGCACCGCCGCGCCCTGCAGCCGTAAGTGAGGAGCGGGGGCTGTTGATTGTTGATTGCTGCCTGCTGCCACCATCGCCGCCCTGCAGCCGTAAGTGGTAAGTGAGGAGCGGAAGGGGGAGCTATCAGCGGCAAATGAGTTGTGGAGGCGGGGGGGAGAAGGTGCATCTTACCACTGATGCTGCCGGCGGCGGCCATCACACAGGAAGCCGATGTGTGATGCAGGCGCCACCCCCTTCTCCACTGCCTGCCTGCCGCCTGATACTCAGGGCTCACACTGTCCAACGATGATGCGGCCCTGCTTAGATCAGAGGCTGGAACCGAAAGGCAGATTCACACCCCCTGCATGTTCAATCTGCCCAGTGCTGCCAATCATTGTCTCCCTCTTCTGCAGCATAACACTGAGTTTTTTTTTTTTTTTTTTCCAAATGGCCATTTAGCCCCGTCCCCTGCGGTGCCGCCAGCCTCTGGCCACCTCCTTTCTGGCTGCAGGATGTAAGATTTCTAAGTGTATTTACTCGGGGTACAGGGGGGCACAATGGCTGGAGGACCCCTTGCCTGGATGCAGCAGACATGCTGCATCCAGTGCTGTAATTAGATCACCATGCCTGGTTTGATGACAGGTCCTCTTTAAGTATTCAGATCCTTTCCTCAGACACTCATATTTAAGTCACATGTTGGCCACTTCCTTGTGATCCACCTTGAGATGGTTCTACTCCTTCATTGGAGTCCAGTTGTGATTAATTAAACTGATAGAACTTTGGAAAGGCACACACCTGTCTATATAAGACCTCACAACTCACAGTGCATGTCAAACCAAAGGAGATTCATGAGGTCAAAGGAACTGCTCAAGGATCGCAGAGACAGAATTGTGGCAAGGAACAGATCTGGCCAAGGTTTCAAAATAATTTCTGCTGTACTCAAGGTTCCTAAGAGTATAGTGGCCTACATAATCCTTAAAGGGAAGAAGATTAGGACCACCAGAAGTCTTCCTAGACTTGGCCATCCAGCCAAACTGAGCAATCATGGGGGAAGAGCCTTGAGAGAGAGAGGTAAAGAAGAGCTCCAAGATCACTGTGGCTTAGCTCCAGAGATGCAGTAGGGAGATGTGAGAAAGTTCCACAAAGTCAATAATCACTGCATCCCTCCACCAGTCAAGTCTTTATGGCAGAGAGGCCTGACGGAAGCCTCTCCTCAGTGCAATACATATGAAAGCCTGCATAGAGTTTGCAAAGAAACACATAAAGGACGCCTATAAGAAATAAGATTCTCTGGTCCGAGGAGTTGAAGATGGAAATTTTTGGTCATAATTCTAAGCAGTATGTGCAGAGAAAAAGCAGGCACCTGCCCAACACAATCCCAACAGTGAAATATGGTGGTGGCAGCATCATGCTATGGGGTGTTTTTCAGCTGTAGGGACAGGACAACTGATTACTATTGAAGGAAACATTAATGCGGCCAAGTACAGAGATATCCTAAATGAAAACCTCTTTCAGAGTGCTCTGAACCTCTGGTTGGGCCAAAGGTTCACCTTCCAACAAGACAATGACCCTAAACACACAGCTACAACAACAAAGGAGTGGCTTCAGAACAACTCTCTGATCATTCTTCAGTGGCCCAGCCAGAGCCCTGACCTAAACCCAATTGAGCATCTCTGGAGAGACCTGAAAATTGCTGTCGACCACATTCAGCATCCACCCTGATGGAACTGTAGAGGATCTGCAAGTAAGAATCCCCAGATCCAGGTGTGAAAAACTTGTTGCATCATTCCAAAGAAGACTCATTGCTGTACTAGCTGAAAAGGGTTCTGCTCAATACTGAGCAAAGGGTCTGAATACTTATGACTATGTGATATTTCAGTTTTCCTTTTTAATAAATTTGAAAACATTTTTACATTGCTCTGCTCCCATGTTGCCATCTTGTACCTGTAACTTATGACTACCCGGAAGTTGAAATTATGTCACAAGGTCGCAATACAATTCTATGACAGTGAACGAGGCCAAAATGAGGCAGAGTTGAATTAATTTGTGCCTGTGGTGTACTCCACAAATACTAGAGCTGCCAGCAGGGCACAAATCCCAGGGGATGGAGTGACACTAAAAAAGATGAAGATGCTGGATCATGAGTATAAGACAAGGGGCAGGGGACAAACATTTAAAGCACTACTCCATTGATGTAATAAAAAAATATTGGAATGGTGCTCTAATAGGGATGAGCGAGTATGCTCTGCGCTACTCGTTACTCGCACGACTATCCCGATACTCGGGATGCTCGGCGAGCACCGAGTACCGCCGAGATGCTCGGACTGCTCGCTAATAATTAGCAATCTGACACACCTACACAGCTCCCTTCAGTGCACACAGTGATCTGGCACCACACAGGGAGCAAATTAATTGTTAGGATCCCTCTGGGGGCCACAGCAAGGTGTTATATTTTGCGGCGATTTAAAAAAAGCCCCCCTCCCACCCTTTCCCAGAAATACTCATTTTATAACCGGAAGTCTGTGGGCGGAGCCTGTCACTCATTGACTTACATTGGGCTCGGTGCTCTGGCCGAGTACACGAGTACCTTGAGATCTTCGGCCAGAGCACCGAGCACCCGAGCATTTTAGTGCTCGCTCATCACTATGCTCTAAGCTTCCATTAGTAGACTCTGTTTCCAGTTCCAAAATTTCCACCAATAGAAAAAGTACATTATGCTGCAATATTTTTAGTGTGAAAATGATTGACAACCTATGTGTACATGCCAATTTTCTGAGGCAACTTTTTTTCTGAAGCGACTTCACCAGCCAATATGGCATTGTTCGTCGTTCCCAGAAGAAGCCGCCCGAAGAAATGCTCCAGGATTTCCGAACCTTGAAGCAGGTAAAAGAAGTGACAGAAAATAGGAAAAGTGCACAGCAATGTTGTTTTGACATCGCTCTACATAAGGTTAATTACATAAGGTTAATTGTATAAGGATCTTTGATGATGCGTTTATGGTGGAGTCAGGGTGGAATCCACTTGAAGAGATGGCCATGTACGTAGAAACTACACTGTGTGCAGAATTATTAGGCAAGTTGTATTTTAGAGGATTATTTTTTTTATTAATCAACAGCTATGTTCTCAACCAACCCAAAAGACTCATAAATATCGAAGCTTAAAGGGATCCTGTCACCTCCAAAACGCCTCCTAAGCTATCAAAACATGTCCCTGCACCATCCTATCACTAATCTCACACTTCATTTGTCTCCTAAAAGCATCCTGTGAAAGTGCATAAAAACGTTTTAATACTTACTCATTAGTGATAGAATTAGCAGGGTCCATATTCTTTAGTCACCAGGGGTGTTCTTTTTCAGCTCCAGGATCCAGCCCTCTCTCTGTCTGTGCTTAAGTGAAACTGAAACTGAAGGCAGGACTAATGATTTGCATTCTGTGAGTGATAGAGAGGGGGGAGGGCAATGCCTGCACATCACAGCAAACACACAGGGACAGGGTGGATCCTGGAGCTGCACAACAGCCCGCCTTGGTGACTAAAGAATAGTCACTCTGCTAATTATAATCACTAATGAGGGAGTATTAAAACGTTTTTATGCACTTTCACAGGATGCTTTTAGGAGACAAAAGGAGTGTGAGATTAGTGATGGGATGCTGCAGGGACTTGTTTTGCTAGCTTAGGAGGCGTTTTGGAGGTGACAGGATCCCTTTAACATTTTTGTAAGTTGGAGTGTTTTTTTTTTAGATTTGGCTATCTTAGGAGGATATCTGTTTGTGCAGGTAACTATTAATGTGCAGATTATTAGGCAACGTAATAAAAACCAAACATATTCCAATCTCACTTGTTTATTTTCACCAGGTAAACTAATATAACTGCACAAAATTTAGAAAAAACATTCATGCAAAAACAAAACACAAAAAATTGAGTGACCAATATAGCCACCTTTCTTTATGATGACACTCAACAGCCTTCCATCCTAGATTCTGTCAGTTGCTTGATCTGTTTACAATCACCATTGCGTGCAGCAGCCACCACAAATCCCAGACACTGTTCCGAGAGGTGTACTGTTTCCCTCCCTGTAGATCTCACATTTTATGAGGGACCACAGGTTCTATTGGGGTTCAGATCAGGTCAACAAGGGGGCATGTCAATATTTTTTCTTCTTTTAGACCTTTCACACTGTGGAGTAGTTGGATGCATGTGATGGAGCATTGTCTTGCATGAAAATCATGTTTTTCTTGAACGATACTGACTTCTTCCTGTACCATTGCTTGAAGAAGTTGTCTTCCAGTAACTGGCAGCAGGTGCGGGAGTTGAGCTTCACTCCATCCTCAACCCGAAAAGGTCCACAAGTCCATCTTTGATGATCCAGCCATACAGTACCCCACCTACACCTTGCTGGTGTCTGAGTCGGGAAGTGGAGCTCTCTGCCCTTTACTGATCCAGCCTCTGGCCCATCCATCTGGCCCATCAAGAGTCACTCTCATTTCATCAGTCCATAAATCCTTTGAAAATCAGTCTTAAGATATTTGTTGCCCAGTCTTGACGTTTTATCTTATATTTCTTGTTCAAAGGTGGTCGTTTTCAGCCTTCCTTACCTTGGCCATGTCCCTGAGTATAGCACACCTTGTGCTTTTTGATGCTCCAGTAACGTTGCAGGTCTGAAATATGGCAAAACTGGTGGCAAATGGCATCTTGGCAGCTTCACGCTTGATTTTCCTCAATTCATGGGCAGTTATTTTGCGCCTTTTTTGCCCAACACGCTTCTTGCGACCCTGTTGGCTATTTTCATTGAAACGCTTGATTGTTTGGTGATCACCTTCAAAGTTTGGCAATTTCAATACTGCTGCATCCATCTGCAAGAGATCTCACAATTTTGGACTTTTCAGAGCCTGTCAAATCTCTCTTCTGACCCATTTTGTCTAAGGAAACATTTGCCTAATAATTAAGCAAACCTTATATAGGGTGTTGATGTCATTACACCTCACCCCTCCTCATTACAGAGATGCACATCACCTGATTTTACTTAATTGGTAGTTGGCTCTCAGACTATACAGCTTGGAGTAGGACAACATGTATAAAAAGGATCATGTGATCAAAATACTCATTTGCCTAATCATTCTGCACACAGTGTAAATGGGCTCTATTATGTTCAGTGGAGTTCATGTGAAGCCACTGGTGTCCATTATCATGGATATGTTTTCTGCACAAGCCTTTTCTTTCTGTTATAGAACAAACTTCAGTGTGAACCGAGCCAAAGCTATAGTTTTAAACAAGACTATTGTATGTAACAATAACATTAGGACCATGAATCAAATAAGCAGATGTATAACCAGAGATAAATGAAATTCTATTTTTCACATTGACCATAACTTAGATATGGGAAGTGTATAAATAACATCATAAGCCTGAAGAATGGCATTGAACAAACAAAAGGACATGGGAACAAATGGGAACAAAGATGCAAAATGCTCCATATTACCTTCAGAAAACGCTAATGATTTCTTCAATTCAGAGCACTCATCTTACTATGCAAAATGTGCTTATCTCATAATGGATCTTTTCTACTAGTAGGTCATCAGCGTGTTTGTAAAAGCAGACACAATGATGCATAAAAGGTCCATTCTTTCATAAGCATTGCATAACAACCTTCACTTTCCTATTCTACCTTGCTGTTCAGAGATGACCCCCTGCTGATTCCCACATAATATTGCCTTCTTAATAAGTAAAACAACTTTGCTTCTTTGCAAGAGAATTCGCTCTATCAGGTGGCTGCTATAGCTTGACCTACTCAATAAAATAAATGCCCGAGCTGTCTGCTATCCTCCATCTCGCTGCAAGACTGCGGCACATAGCAAGAGTGATGCTTCGGGTGATTGTTTGCTATTCGGGGAGCACATAAAGAGAGCTAAATGCCTACCTTGTAAAACAAAAACCAGACACATCTGTCTCTGTATAAGTGAATTCTGCAGAGGAATAGTGCTATAAGCATTCATACTGCAGTGAGACTGATATAAACTGGCCTAAGTGACAGCATATCAAAAGTGTCAGCTGGCAGAGAATACAATACACTTGATGGATCGATTCGTGAAATATGCCAGCTGTATAGTGATCGGGCTACGAGTGGCATTTGAACCTGCTCAGAGTATAAGCATGATGCCTACTCTCTGACATGTGTGAAGCATGTGTGTTAGGGAGGCAAGACAAGGCATACATTACGGATGGCACAAGATGGTAGCGGGAGGAACACTAATGCTCCTTTTCTCATGCATGCTTGCGTGTCCTCACTAAGGCACAACTGTGTGGAGAACAAGACATAAGACAGGTGCCAACACCAATTAGATTCATCATAAACACCATCCCTCCAGTTACAAGCAAAGTAGGGCAACATCTCACGCTATAGAGACACAGAAAAAGAAAATGCAAGCTTCACCACACCCTTTTATTGAAGAATAATGTATATACTATTCATTTCTTATGAATTTTATATGTTATCACGCACACAGTCCTTTACTTAAATGCCCGGCTGAGTTAACTCTTTGTACAGAAGAAAGTCTAGTACTACCGTATATACTCGTGTATAAGCCGACCCGTGTATAAGCCGACCCCCCTACTTTTGCCCCAAAAATCTGGAAAAACCTATTGACTCGTGTATAAGCCGAGGGTGGACCCCAGCACAGGTATACAGCCCCCAGCAGTGTGGTATACAGGCCCCCCAGTGGTAGTATACAGCAGCCCCAGTGGTATATTAATAGTATACAGATTCCCACAGCAGCCCCAGTGGTAGTATACAGATTCCCCAGCAGCCCCAGTGGTAGTATACAGGAGCCCCAGCAGCCCCAGTGGTAGTATACAGATCCCCAGCAGCCCCAGTGGTAGTATACAGGAGCCCCGCAGCCCCAGTGGTAGTATACAAGCAGCACCCAGTGGTAGTATACAGGAGCCCCAGCAGCCCCAGTGGTAGTATACAGGAGCCCCAGCAGCCCCAGTGGTAGTATACAGGAGCCCCAGCAGCCCCAGTGGTAGTATACAGGAGCCCCAGCAGCCCAGTGGTAGTAACAGTAGCCAGCAGCCCCAGTGGTAGTATACAGGAGCCCCAGCAGCCATGGTAGTATACAGCAGCCCCAGTGGTATACTACAGGGCCCCCAGCATGCACCCCAGGGGTACCAGCAGCCCCCGGGTACCACAGGCCCCCAGGGGTACATATACCCAGGCCAGCACCCCCAGGGGGTACCACAGCCCCCGGGGTACCAACAGCCCCCAGGGGGTACCAACAGCCCCCAGGGGGGACCAACAGCCCCCAGGGGGTACCCAGCAGCCCCCTGGGGGTACCAGCAGCCCCCTGGGGGTACCAACAGCCCCCAGGGGGTACTAACAGCCCCCAGGGGGTACCCAGCAGCCCCCTGGGGGTACCAACAGCCCCCAGGGTGTAACAACAGCCCCCAGGGGTACCAGCAGCCCCCAGGGGGTACCCAGCAGCCCCCTGGGGGTACCAACAGCCCCCAAAAGCTGGCACTGTCCCCCCTTGTAAGGCCTCCCCCCCGCTGCTTATACATTACCATCCCGGTGTTCTGATCGGCGCCGCTCCTCGGTGCTTCTTCTTCATCCTCCCGTCCTCGCTCGCTGCATCCAGGATCTCCGGCGGTCGCGCGATGACGTCATATCGCTGCGACAGCCGGAGAACCCGGATGGATGCAGCGAGCGCGGACGGGAGGATGAAGACGCAGCACCGAGGAGCGGCGCCGATCAGAACACCGGGATGGTAATGTATAAGCAGCGGGGGGGGGCCCTTACAAGGGGGGACAGTGCCAGCTTTTGGGGGGCCATATGCACTGCTTCCCCCTGCCGCTGATTGACAGGGGAATGCAGTGCATATACAATGAGCGGCCCCACGTGACGGGGCCGCTCATACAGCAGCCCCCCCCGCCTCCTCCAGCCTCCACAGCCCCCGGGACACAGCCCCCCCGTATATGACTCGTGTATAAGCCGAGGGGGTAACTTTTCAGCCCAAATTTTGGGCTGAAAAACTCGGCTTATACACGAGTATATACGGTAATTCTTTATAGTCTGGTATAATGCAAGGACTTAAAAAATATTCATACCCTGTCAATTTTTCAGCATTTTTTTATATTACACTCACAAACTTAAATGTATTCTATAAGGATTTTATGTGTTATACCACCAATAAGTGGCAAATATTTGTGAAGTGTAAAGAAAATGATAAATAGTTTTATAAATATAAAAACATTTAAATCTGAAAATCGTGATGTGGATTTGCATTCAGCCCCCCTGAGTCAACACTTTGTAAGATCACCTTTTAGTGCAATTTCTGCCGCAGTCTTTTGGGGAATGTCTCTACCAGCTTTTCACATCTAGAGACTGAAATTTTTGCTCATTCTTCCTTGCAAACTAGATCTAGCTAATTGTGATTGGATGGAGGAGTCTGTGAACCGACCGAAACTTAAAGCTGCTGTTTGGAGAAGGCACCTTTAAATATGAGAGACCTGGAGTAGTTTCCCAAAGAAAAGTGGTTAATTAGAAAACCAAAAATTATCCACTAAGCATAGTATGCAAAAACTCCCAAATATACCATGAAACCAAAAAATTGGAGATATAGACAGACTATAGTAAATTGGAAATCCATTTATTAAAGGCAGTAATATAAAATATATGTGTTACACTTTATTAAAACATGATAATGATAGCAATAAAGGGAAGTACCGTATATACTCGTGTATAAGCCGACCCATGTGTAAGCTGACCCCCCTACTTTTGCCTCCAAAACCTGGGAAAACCTATTGACTCGTGTATAAGCCGAGGGTGGACCCCAGCACAGGTATACAGCCCCCAGCAGTGTGGTATACAGCAGCCTCTCCAGTGGTATATACAGCAGCAGCCCCAGTGGTAGTATACAGCAGCAGCCCCAGTGGTATATACAGCAGCAGCACCAGTGGTTAGTATACAGCAGCCCCAGAGGTATATACAGCAGCCCCAGTGGTAGTATACAGCAGCCCCAGTGGTAGTATACAGCAACCCCAGAGGTAGTATACAGCAGCCCCAGAGGTATATACAGCCCCAGAGGTATATGCAGCCCCAGAGGTATATACAGCCCCAGAGGTATATGCAGCCCCAGAGGTATATACAGCAGCCCCAGTGGTAGTATACAGCAGCCCCAGAGGTGTATACAGCAGCCCCAGTGGTAGTATACAGCAGCCCCAGTGGTAGTATACAGCAGCCCCAGAGGTATATACAGCCCCAGAGGTATATACAGCAGCCCCAGTGGTAGTATACAGCATCCCCAGAGGTATATACAGCCCCAGAGGTATATACAGCAGCTCCAGTGGTAGTATACAGCAGCCCCAGAGGTATATACAGCCCCAGAGGTATATACAGCAGCCCCAGTGGTAGTATACAGCAGCCCCAGAGGTATATACAGCCCCAGAGGTATATACAGCAGCCCCAGTGGTAGTATACAGCAGCCCCAGAGGTATATACAGCAGCCCCAGAGGTATATACAGCAGCCCCAGTGGTAGTATACAGCAGCCTCAGAGGTATATACAGTAGTCCCAGAGGTATATACAGCAGCCCCAGTGGTAGTATACAGCAGCCCCAGAGGTATATACAGCCCCAGTGGTAGTATACAGCAGCCCCAGAGGTATATACAGCCCCAGAGGTATATACAGCAGACCCAGTGGTAGTATACAGCAGCCCCAGAGGTAAATACAGCCCCAGAGGTATATACAACCCCCCCATCAGTATACAGGCCCCCCCTTGCTGCACAATCCTGTAAAGGAATACATTAGTATACTTATCCCTGCCGCTGTCCTGCTGCCGCTGTCCCGTCGCCGTCATCGCACTCCTCCGTCTTCATCCAGCGTCTTCCGGCTTCCTCCTCTGGCGCCAGACAATGACGTCATTGCCTGCGCCCACCGGAGGAAGCTGGAAGAAGACGACTGAAGCCGGAGGAGCGCGATGACGGCGGCGGGACAGCGGCAGCGGGACAGCGACAAGGATAAGTATACTAATGTATTCCTTTACAGGATTGTGCAGCAAAGGGGGGCCTGTATACTGATGGGGGCGGGCGGCTGTATACTGTATACATTGTATACAGTATACAGTGACTCACGTATAAGCCGAGGGGGGGACTTTTCAGCCCAATTTTTGGGCTGAAAAACTCGGCTTATACGCGAGTATATACGGTACATGAGAAAATGAAGAAAAGTTGACTAGTATTATATAGAAATAATCAGTAAGGCTAGGTTCACATCTGCGTTTGTGCTGCGTTTATATGCAATGAGTTTTCCTGCTGCGTTAACGCATACAAAACGCATGCAAACACATGCGTTAACGCATCCAAAGACTTATATGGTAAACACATTGCAAACACAATGCAAAATGCAGTTGCATTTGAAACTCTGCATTTTTCCCGAGCGCACAGAAAACGTTGCCAGCAATGTAGGAAAAATGCAGTGTTTCAATCGTAACTGCATTTTGCATTACGTTTGCATGCGTTTCTATGCATTAATGCAGCTGAAAAATGCATTGCGTTCAAACGCTGCACAAACACAGTTATAAACGTAGCCTGAGGCTGTGGTCACAGTACCATTTTTCACATGCATTTTTGGAGACCTGCGTTTTCAATAACGCATGTAAAAAACTCACCCATAGGCCCCCATGTTAAAAAACGCATGCCCTAATAGCCAAAAAGCATGTGTGACTGTCCCATGCGTTTTTGGAGCATATCCAAAAACGCATGCGTTTTTTAATAAGGGGCCTTATGGAAAACGCATGCAAAAACGCATGTACAATTAGTGTCATTCAAAAACGCATGCGTTTCCCATAGGAGCCCATGTTAAAAAAACGCATGCGTTTGTGGAAACGCATGCGTTTTTTAAACATGGGCTCCTATGGGAAACGCATGCGTTTTTGAATGGCACTAAAAGGTACTAATTGTACATGTGTTTTTGCATGCATTTCCGAACGCATGTTATAAAAACGCATGCGTTTTCTACAAAAACGCATGCGTTTTTCAAAACGCTCAAAAAAATACTACAAGCACTATTTTTATGTGCAGATTCAAAAACGCAGCCAAAAACGCAGGGAGCCATCAGAGACCTTAAAAAACTCATGCTCACATGAAAAACACATGTAAAAAAGCATGCGTTTTTAAAAGGCACTAAAAAAACTGTGACCACAGCCTTACAGAGTGTCTTACTTTGTATATACCTATAGATGGTTATAGGCAGAAAAGTAGTTCAGCAATGTTATAAAATGCAGTCAAGATAAGGGGTTCCTAGTAGAGATGAGTGAATGTCTGGATGTTTAGGTTTCGAGACCTGCACATTGTTCCTCGGATGTTACTGATTGGCTGTTCGGCATTTCTGCCCATGTATCGCCAGACAAAAGCAAAAGACTTCTGGGGGTGGGAGGGTGTAGTTTTCCAGTTTTTTTATTTTCCAACCACACCGCAAACCATTCTGCAGAATTTAACCCCACTGCGACTGATGTCACACTGCCAGCAGCTCGCACTGGCCTGACTATCCACTGTACCGGAGAACAGCGATCCCGGCTTCCAGTACTTAGAAGACAGAATTCCTCCAAACTTCAGACCCGAACAAGTCTCGAGCTGTTCGCTCATCTTTAGTGCCTAATACTACCCAATTAAAGTCAATAGGTTGTGGGTCTAAATGTCCCAGAGGGTCCTATATAGATATATGTATAGGGGTATACACATAACTGAATCTGAGGGGTTACCTGCTGTCATGCTGTAAGACACAGGAATTATCTTCTAAGGATCTGTGAGAGATCTTCTAGTAGATTTACGCAAGGGGCATCACAAACATTTTCCAGGTTGAGGGCCACATGTGACATATTGAACCATGCCCAATAAGCCATAATAAAACATTTAGTGAAAAATATAAAAAGTTATTCAGATCAGCCCTCTGTGGTCTTCCTTTGGTCTCAATAGATCCAATTCCTGGTGCTCAGGTATACGCCCATGGTTTCGGGTGGCAATAGAACTTGAAGAAGAGGAGCAATCTGTATCTGAAACACGTAGGATTGCACCCTGGTGGTCTTCACAGGGCCCTCTGTGCTGCACTATGGTTTAATTGGACTTTGGTAAAACTTGCCATTTTGTCATATAACGGCTTTTTGTCAGTATCAGATTGCTTCTCTTTTTCAAGTGATAAAACATTTCTCTACATGCCAGTGGGTATCTGAAGGTACACCTAGGTTTTATAGAGTCCAGGACTCCAACATATTGGGTAATAGGGCCCTGATTGTCTCATCTCTCCATAAGTGAGTAGAAAATTCCTGCATGTGGCTTTCTATGTGTAGAATATCTGTACAATGTACAGCAAGAAATATCAGGATTCTAATTGGTAGAATTTTGAAGCCCACATGCAAAAAAGATACCTCTAACTCAGACCAAACTCTACAACATGCTTAGACCCCATTCTCCTGATACATGGGAAATCACAGATGATTACTTGTTCCTGAGGTACGTGCCATTCCTCTTATTAACAAGAGCAGCGACATGCAAGCACTTCTGTATCCAGATGGTTGGGTGCTTCACAGTATGGTATTGAGGGCTACATGTGGCCTTTGAAGGACAGATTTTGCTCTCCAGATGTAGTCTATACAGTACATTTTTCGTCATAATAACAGAACCGTATTTTCTTCTGGTGGATACGAGTCCAGGCTTAGAAGAACAGATCAGGTTGGTAACAAAGACTGCTGTTGTATATTGTTTGGAGACTTTAATACTGGCTCACATCTTGACTATTAAGAGTTTTATGACTACGGTGAAACAGAAATTGGTCTCTCATCTCTTTTCAGTTCGACATAAGCCCAATAAGCAGCCTCTAATGAAAGAAGCAAGTGAAGCATATGTTTTACAATATAAACTGAGCTCATTTTACATTATTGGTGTCTTGACTCTTGATGAGTTTAATAAGGTTAGAGGTATATTACTCTTGAAGAAGGTAAACATAATTTATAACTTTCTCAGTTAATCTTAAGATCCTGGGCAAGCCATTTAATGATGTCTGACCTGTAGTTTCATGCATGTTTCTCTCTGTGTGGGATTCTTCAGTAATTTGATTGACGTTTTTCACCATCAGTGTGAATCCGTCACTAAATGGATGCGCCCGCATCAGTGTCCTGCCCCATTGACTTTCAATAGGAGCGCAGGCAATTGCAAGTGCATCCAGTTGTGTACGGTTCGTCCTGGATCCAGGTGGATACAGATGTTCACAGATTTTTCATGGAGACAAAATCTGCATTTAGTTGCTATTTGGTGTCCATGAAAAAAAATGTGCAGCCCCGGATCCACCCGGACCTGGGGCACCACGGATACAATCTGAACAGGTGCTTATGTGACACTGATTCATCCAGACTCCGGATCCCGTTGGATCCAGATTTCCAGTCCGTGTTCTATGAACTGCACATGCACACCAGATCCAGGAAAAATATGCAAACAGCTGCTCCCGCATGGAGATTTTCCTGCATGCCCCTGGATTCCAAAATATGCAAGTTTGAAACTAGCCTAACAGCAACTGTAGTAAAACAGCAAAAATACCATCTGATATTGGATATAATGAATCCATATCTTTATATAACGTACTATTTTATTTATAGCATGTCTCAGTGGTTCATCAAAAGCACATAGCAAGCAGCAAAAGAATAGTTTACTTTATCTATATCAATAGAGAAAATAATCTTTGTTTTCCAATGAAATAAGGTTTCACCTAGCCATAATGGGGTGTTTTGTTGTGATTACTTTTTGCAAAACCACAAACATACCATAGAAGAAAAAGGTTGACTGCTATGGAGCCTTTGTAGGGATGAGACTCATTGCTGGATGGTCCCAATGATTTACTAATGGGCGGAAAGACTTTTTTGCAAAACGTCCACAATCACGTGATCGCTAGCAGCCACCTGATTGGCCAGATGGAAAGGTCCTCTCAGGTACACCGAGGACCTTTCCATCTGGCCAATCAGGTGTCCGCTAGCGATTACGTCATTGTGACGTAGCGGCATCTGATTGGCCAGATCTCTCCCAGCCATCTGATTGGCTGAGAGAGTGAAAGGTCCTTTTCCATGAATAGACGTGCATCGGCCGGTCCGGGTACAGCCGTCGGTTAAGGTGAGTATCCGATTTTTTTATTTTTTAACCACTTTTTCTCTCTTTTACAGGACTTTTGCAGTGTATCTATTGATACACTGCAAAAGTATTCGGAATCACTATACTCGCAACGAGTAGCGAGTACCGCTACCTACTCGTTGCGGGTATAGCGATTCCGAATAGTAAGGTATTCGCCCATCCCTAATCACACCCTGATGATATCCCAATTTCCAGTACGCTCCTGGATTTTCAAATCTGCGTGATACTCCTTCCTGGTATGATACTACGGCTGCATTCATTTCTGGTCCTGAGCATTGTGAGGGAGTAAGGCTAGGGTCACACTTGCATCATGCATCCGCTAACTGGATTCGTTTTTGGCATGTGGAAATGTGTAAATATGCATGCGTTACGCAATCCTAGACTCCAACGCAAAAAACGCAATGCAAAAGTGCATTGCGTTTAATTCATTACATTTTTTCTAGTTGCGCTAAAAACATGATCTGCCACGTTTTTGGGTGCATTTTCAAATAGGCATAAGTTTTGTTAACATGCGACCCTATGGGCAATGCATGCGTTAACGCATAGTACATATATGTACCTAGCGTTAACGCAAATGTTAACTGAGGCAACAACTATGCTCAATGCCAAGGAAATGGCAAGTTAAAAAACTGGATCCATTAATGCATCCAGTAAACGGATGCATGCTCCCAAGTGTGACACTAGCCTAATTTGGTGTATTCGCCGGCTTCAGAATACACACTGTGCATGCTACGGAGCCAGCCAGTACACCCAATTGTTACTCATGGGCCACTGCTATGTGCTTGCCCCCAGGCTAGAACTTGCCAGCCCCTGATGCCTACTGTTGTGTATTCTCAACATACCAGTTCAATTCATTTGTATGCATATATGTGTACTCATGTAGATTTTAATTCAGTCAATAATGGTGGCTTCACACCTGGCGACGTCGCTAGCGACATCGCCGAAAAAGTGACGTATCAGCGATGTCGCTAGCGACGTCGCGCTGTGTAAACGAGTGGCGCGACCGCGTTTTATCGCCGGTCGCAGCTTGACAGGTTTACGGGAAGAACCGTAAACCTGTCAACCTGCGACCTGCGATAAGGCTGGATCGCGCCGTGTGACATCGCCAGAGCGATGTCGGCGGCGATCCAGCCTATACCGCAGTGTTGCTGCTGATCGCTCGCTGGGCTAAGCCCAGCCCAGCGAGCGATGTCACCGCCCGCATCGCTGCGGTGTCGCCGGCCTCAGCGATGCTGTGTGACAGCTGGCCAGCGATGTCGGAAGCGAGCGGGCACCCGCGCATCGCTTCCGACATCGCTGGCCAGGTCGTGCTGTGTGACGGCACCATAAGGGGTTAACAAATATGGAAATCTTTGACATGATAAAAAGAATAAAAAATGTACATATTAGTAGTTTATTAATTGCAGTTTCAACCTATAATCTTCATCTCTTCATACTTTTTAGACCCCCAGATATGCACTTTGCTTTCTGATTCAATTTTCAGATTTTTCTCGTATATGAGTGTTTCCCTCTCTCTAATCTGTGAAGATCTGTGTACAGCTCTTTACTTCCCTGATAGTATCTCTAAAGCTGGAGTCACACGGTTGTTTAAGGTATGTGAGGGTAACATCAAAATGTCCGCACTGGCCATTGGCTCTCCTGACCTGAGCATGTTAGTTGCTTAGAAATGCATTAAGCTATCATGCTCGGGTCAGAAGAGCGGCGGCTGCCACGGGCAGAGCGATGCAATCCCCGCACAAGTCATATGGCAGTGTGCCTCCAGTCTAAAACTTGAATATAACAAAACTGTCTAGGGGCAGAAGCGCTTATGATTTCGTAATATTTCTTCAACACACTCTGCTTGATAAAGGACTTTGCATATTTGCTGCATTGTTTTACACGAGAGCTCATCACAAACCAGGAGTGGTACAATCAGAGGAAAAGTATAATAGAAACAAGTCACCACTTCTGTATTTATCACCCACTGCCGATTTGTGATGAGCTGGCACATAAGAAAATGCAGCAAATACGCAGCAAATACACAGCATGTGAATGCACCCTTACAGACGCCCTGCAGCAGCAAATTGGTAGAATGTTTTTAATGATGATTATTTAGACGTTGGTTAGCTTGGCACTTAGAAAGTAAATGAACAATAAAAATAATGGTACAGTCTTTTTCACAATCTATGATTCATCAGTAATTTTCTAAGTAATAAGAAAATATAGTAAGGCTAGGGTCACACTTGCATGTGTTTTTTAGAATGCTTTTTTCCAACCTGTGTTTTTGGGCTGCGTTTTTGCTGATAGGTGTGGGGCACCCTTAAAAAACGCATGCAAAGACGCATGTACCATTTAGTGCCATATAAAAACGCATGTGTTTCCCATAGGGCCCCATGTTAAAAAACGCATGCGTTTTTGGAAAAGCACCAAAAAATGCATCATGCAGTGTTTTTTGGTGCTGAGCCAAAAACGCATCCAAAAAACGTATGACCCTTTAGACATGCATTTTTGGCATTGGGGCATGCATTTTTAACATGGGGGTCTATGGATGCGTTTTTCCATGCATTTTTCACAAAAGTCATGTGTCAAATCTGCATGGAAAATCTGCAAGTGTGACCCTAGCCTAAGGCTGCTTCACACTGCTGTTTTTCCTGATCAGGTTCCATCCAGTTTGTGTGGCAAAACCAGGAGTGTCTCCAAAACTCAGAACAGGTGTCAATCTTTCAATTATACATTTACTCTGTAAGTTCCTCTCCTGGTTTTGGCACACAAACTGGATGGAACCTGATCAGGGAAAAAACTGCAGTGTGAAACCAGCCTAAGGCTGGAAACACACTGTCCATGTGATATACACTGTTAGAGTAGTGTCAGATCATTAACCCTGAACGACCTCTCCCTGTCAGTAACTCCACACTCCCGTCCTGACAGGGAGAGGTTGTTCAGGGTTAATGATCCGACACTTATCCGAGTGACTGGTATATCACATGGACAGTGTGTTTCCAGCCTTAACAGACCACTCACAGACTGCACAAAATCTGTGATTATGATGGACCTATAAACTTTGATTGGCAAGTGTGATCCATGCCTCGGCACAAAATCAGGCATGTATATGAGTTCTGGTGCAGACTAGAGCACTCAGGTTGCCAAAAAACATGGACAGCAGCCCTATAGATGTTAATAGGTACGAATTCTATTTTTTACGTGAAAAATGTACATCTGAGTGAAACTAGAGTCATCCCACAGGACAATGTGGAGGAGCAATAATACTGTAATTAACATTATTTACATTATTGTCCAAAATTACTTGAGACTGCAAAAATTCCACATAGAGGTGATTTCATAGAAACTTAAATTACTTCATGTATTTTGAGTAGAAAATTCCTATTACCAATTATTATACAGAGTTGCAAAGTGCGTGAAAAATTACATTCCTACTACTTTAATGGCATTGCTGAGGAATACTACTGTACAATGAGTGCTTTCCTTCTAGTAAAAATGAACATGATACTATGCAAGTCACCTTTCCTTATAACCAACAATCAGGGATCCTCTCAGATGCTTTTTTCTTTGTGGAGATACAGGATCTCGTGAGTGTTATATTCAGCAGCCCTACAATGAAGGATGTACTCCATATGTTTGTTTCCGATGGTAAATGTTATGTTGCTGTTGTTGAATTGGAGGACAAAGTGTCTGCATACAATTATCATTGAACGTTTGTCTGACACATCCATAATCTTCACAAATTGTACTACTCGCTTCCTTATAGTACATTCTTGACTTGATTTTTTTGCTTAGCGCCATATACCATTTATCAGGTATCACGTAGAGGTTCATTTTAGGGCTCATACACGACTGTATATAAAGGTACATATTGGTTTTGGTTGAGAATGAGATGGTATAGAACCCCCCTTACTCCTATTTATTCCATGCACTCCTTCCGAAGGTGATATGTGAAGCATAAGTCAAGAGGCGCCTGGTGATATTTGTGTGATGGTATGACTTCTTATGTATGGCGTACAATACAAAATAATATTGTGGTACCATGTTAGCTAGAAAAATCAATGTAAATACTTAAGTCCCCAAAAAATTGAGAAAAGTATTCTAGGTGTATGGTGTAATACCTACTGCTGCCACAAATATGTAAGTTTGTACAGGACACGTTAGGCTTTGGCCATGCTATCTCTATAAACTACCTGTCTATGTATGAATTAAGTTTTCTTTTTTGTGATCTTGACTATTTGTATACTTCTTAAAGACCTTGGCACTTTCTATATATAAAGCACAAACTCCCTACCCTGTTAGGGAAAATATGTGTGGTTTATAGGATTAACATCTTGTCAGTGTCACTTTGTAGATACCCAACACCTTAGCAAATGCTCAATCCTCATCCTTGGATTTAATAAAATGCTGATTGCTCTCAGTGAGAGAAACAAAATAATCTTGTGGTTGTAATACCTTTTAATGGCTAACAAAAATAAAATAAATGATGTTATGAGGTGAGCTTTTGAGATGTCTTAGGTCCCTTCATCAGGCATGGTATGACAAAATATTGAAATAAACTCAAAATATATACATGCAAAACTAGAATGAATGGACATTTAACTAAATAAACAAAACAGAGCCTGGAAAGGATCCTTAATTAGCCAGGCGTAGTGATGTCAAAGATTTATGACACTTAGGCGGCCGTCACACGGTGAGATATCTATAGCGATATTGTAAGCGATCACGTGCACGCGCAATCGCTTACAATATCGCTCACATCGCTGGTGAGATGTCACACAGACAGACTCACCAGCGATGTGGATCCGCGATCTCGCTGGTTACTAAGGTACACATCGGGTTACTAGGCGCCGCGCGTCGCTTAGTTACCCGACGTGTACCATAGTTACCATCTCCCAGCATAGCCTCTGCACTGGGAGATCGCTCATCGTGGTGTCACACACCACGATGCAGGAGATCGTGAAATCGATCATCGCTAGATCTGAGAACCGGAGCTCAGATCAGCGATGTCACGATCAAGCGATTTCAAATCGTAAATCGCTTGATTACATGCAACGATTTCTTGCCCGATCTCGCTTAAGCGATCAAAAAGGAGATCGCTTAAAACGATATCGGGCAAGAAATCGTTCCGTGTGACGGCCGCCTAAGTTATATGAAAACCTTGGGTCTTAAGACTTCAGTTTCTTTGAACATCATTCTTCAGATCTTATAATGAGCCATAAATCCATCACTTAGCCCATCCTGGATACAGTTGAATGTTCTAATGAATTTGGATTCACACACCCTTCCATGTTTTTAATGTCATGTCCTTGACTAGAAAAATGTTTGGCTACTGGAAAAAAGATTTTTTTTTGTGTGTGTAAATGTGTGATGATGAGCCTTCATCCTTACTCTTAGTCATTGTCCAGTCTCACCAACGTAAAAAGTACCCACAAGACAGAGTGCACAGAATTAAATACACAACATTGGAAGAGGAGCATGTGAATGTTCCAGGAATCTTAGGGTAAGTGCACACTTACCCGGCGGTTTCGTCGGCGGCAGCTTGCGGAACCCGCCAGGAAGCTCCGGCGCCGTCCACCGGCTTCCTGGCGGGCATGTGCGGCGGGAGTCGGGCGGTATCCGGCGGCTGCCCAGCGGGTTCTCGGCGGCGATTCTGCAGCGGCTGGAAGCAGCACATGATTCTGCTTGCAGCCGCTGCAGAACCGCCGTTTTTTAGAACATGGTCATTCTCTGCTAACCCGCTGGGAAACCTGCGGGTTAGCAACGGATGACGCTGGGTAACCGCCGGTCTGTGCACAGCCTTGGGCTGTTTACATTAGTTTTAATGTTAATCTAAACGCCGGTTTGGATTAACATAAATTAACATAAAACTAATGTAAACAAAACGGCGGTTTACACAGGTAAACCGCCGAAAACCCGGCCAGTGTGCACTTACCCTTATAATCCTGTTGTGAGTTGGAGATCTGAATTCTGTCTCTGGTCTCTATGTGAGCACAGGTCTTGCAGCTCTTCACATTGCATGGATAAGTTCCTCTTGGTGTATCTGAGGGCATCAAACTTCGGACTATGATGTTTCTTAAATTGGGAGGCTGCCTGTAGCACTGCAAGGGAGGGTCTTTGAATAAAAAGTTTAGGCTAGGGTCACACTTGCATGCGTTTTTTAAGGTTGTTCCTGACAGCCTGCGTTTTTTGGGCTGCGTTTTTGCTGTTAGGTCAGGAGCAGCCTTAAAAAACACATGCAAAAATGCATGGTACCATTCAATGCCATGCGTTTTCGGATGCATGACCCATAGGACCCCATGTTAAAAAAACGCATGCGTTTTTGGAAAAGCACCAAAAATTCTCAAGAGACGTTTTTTGGTGCGGAGCCAAAAACGCATCCAAAACACGCATGGCACTTTAGCCATGCGTTTTTGGCATTGGGGCATGCGTTTATGCCATTATATCCTATGGATGCGATTTTGCATGCGATTTTCACGCATACAGCCCTCAAGTGTGACCCTAGCCTTAGTTGGTCATCCTTGTGTAGGATATGGTGACGTTTAGTACTTAGTACCTCAAGCTGTGGGTTGTAGGTCACCACCAGAGTAAGGCTAGGGTCACACTTGCAGGGTGGATGTGATTTTCCATGCGATTTTCACACTTGGATTGTATGAAAATCACATGCAAATTAGCATCCATAAACCCCAACGCCAAAAACGCATGGCTAAAGTGCCATGCAATTTTGGTATGCGATTTTGGCTCAGCACCAAAAAACGTCTGAGACATTTTTAGGTCCTTTTCCAAAAGCGCATGCGTTTTTGTAACATGGGGCCCTATGGGTCACGCATGCAAAAACGCATGGCACTAAATGGTACCTTGCGTTGTCGCATACGTTTTCGCATGCAAATTTTAAGGCTGCTCCTGACCTAACTGCAAAATCTCAGCCCAAAATCGCAGGCTGTCAGGAACAACCATAAAAAACGCATGCAAGTGTGACCTTAGTCTAACTTGATGGTTCTCTTCTTTTTCTCTGTATTGGAGTGCTTGACTTCTAGGGATCCTTGTGGCTTTAATGATCTGATCCTCAATGAAGGTGTGGTGGTAGCCTTGGTTTAAAAATGTCTTTTTAAATGGTTTAAGTGTTCATCCCTTTCCGCTGGGTTAGAGCAAATATGATTATATCTGAGGGCCTGGCTGTAGACAGTGGACTTTTTAATGTGTTTCGGGTTGAAACTGTCCCATCTGAGGTATGTGGGACGGTCAATAAGTTTCTGATATACCGATGTCTGGAATGAACCATTTAGAATTTTTATGGAGGTATCCAGAAAGTTGATTTAAATGGTCCAGTGTCAGGTTTATGGTGGGATGAAATTTGTTGAAATTGTCATGGAATTTTAGAAGTCATGGTACCTTTACACGCCGCTACAGGATGGTGGAAACAACCGGGTAGATGAGAGAAATGTATCTTGCACCGCCAAATCAACCCGAGGTAGCGGCGTGTGAAGGCGGTTGTTGCCACCCGTCACTTGCGGCACCTGTTTCAGGGCAGTGCTCTAAAACAGGTTGATTTCAAGGCGATGGTAGTGGTCTGTATCGGCGTGTAAATAAGGAACAAGAGGGTTGTTTCGACACCTTGCTATCTACCTGGGGCGTGACACAGGCTCCGAGAAACCGCCCCCCTTCAGCGATCATTGGAGGAAGCTCCTGCGTTGCGATTGGTAGTCGCTGCACAGGGCGGCATATTTAGTCACACTACACAATTGCTCGAGCGTCATGTATTAGTCAGCCTTCCTGCACTGCCTGGCCAATCATGATGCTATTGCGTTGTCCTATCAGCGTACGAAATTCTCGTAATCCACAATTCTGGCACGCCTATGTGTTGTCCCTGCTGCCCCAGGTCCTCCCATATTACCCTCTCTAGTGGCGTGTAAATGAGGTAAGGTGCTTTTCAGAAGGTAACTTTAGGCACCCGGCGGTGCATCCAGAGATAGATTCAACCTTCTGTAAAGCACCTTATAGCGGCGTGTAAAGACGGTGCGGGTACCGTTTTCAACCGTTTGTGCGTGCTCGTGCACGTGAAGCACCCGGTTGTTTCCACCATCCTGTAGCGGCGTGTAAAGGTACCATTCATGTTCAGTCTCAGTCCAGATTATTAAAATGTCATAAATTAATGTTCAGTCTCAGTCCAGATTATTAAAATGTCATAATACAATGCAGCAGATCGCACTCCTTATGCCAAGTACGCAACTGAGCTGTCAGAAGATTGTACCAAAAAGTACGAAATCCGTGGCACAAACCGCGGGAAAAACGTTGCGATTTTTGTGCTATTTGTTTAGACCAGAAGATGAAGATGAACACCTTGGACAAAGTGCATGCAGTTTCAGGCCTAAATTGCACCAAAAAGCATGAAATAGGCTGTGGTCACAGTTGCCATGCGTTTTTTTTAGTGATTTAACAAAACTCATGCGTTTTTTCATGTCAGCATGAGTTTTGTAAGGTGTCTGATGGCTCCCTGCGTTTTTGGGTGCGTTTTTGAATCTGCACATAAAAATAGTGCTTGTAGTATTTTTTTGAGCGTTTTGAAAAACGCATGCGTTTTTGTAGAAAACGCATGCGTTTTTATAACATGGGTTCCTATGGGAAACGCATGCAAAAACGCATGTACAATTTGTACCTTTTAGTGCCATTCAAAAACGCATGCGTTTCCCATAGGAGCCCATGTTAAAAAAACGCATGCGTTTTTGGAAACGCATGCGTTTTTTAACATGGGCTCCTATGCAAAACGCATGCGTTTTTGAATGGCACTAATTGTACATGCGTTTTTGCATGCGTTTTCCATAAGGCCCCTTATTAAAAAACGCATGCGTTTTTGGATATGCTCCAAAAATGCATGGGACAGTCACACATGCTTTTTGGCTATTAGGGCATGCGTTTTTTAACATGGGGGCCTATGGGTGCGTTTTTTACATGCGTTTTTGAAAACGCAGGTCTCCAAAAACGCATGTGAAAAATGCTACTGTGACCCCAGCCATACACAGCAAAACCGTGGGAAAAACGTTGCGGTTTTTGTGCTTTTTTGGCCCAGGAGATGCACATGAACACATTGGGCACAATGCATGCAGTTTCAGGGCTAAATTGCACCAAAAAGCATGAAATCCATGGCAAAAACCATTGGAAAAACATCACAGTTTTTGTATTTTTTTTGGCCCAGGAGATGCAGATGAACACCTTGGATACAATGCATGCAGTTTTAGGCCTAAATTGTACCAAAAAAACATGCAATCCACAGCAAAAATGTTGCAGTTTTTGACATGATATCATGATTTTTGGTGCAATTTAGGCCTGAAACTGCATGCATTGTATCCAAGGTGTTCATCTGCATCTCCTGGGCTAAAAAAAGGACACAAACCGCAATGTTTTTCCTGCAGTTCTTGCCACGAATTTGATGCTTTTTGGTGCAATTAAGGCCTGAAACTGCATGCACAGCTTTTAAGGTGTTTATCTTCATCTCCTTGGCCAAAAAAAGCTAAAAAAATGCAACATTTTTACTGCAGATTTCTTGCATTTTGGTGCAATTTTCATGCTTTTTGGTGCAATCTCAGTTCAGTGCGTAATTGGCATAAGAAGCGCGATCTGCGGTATTGTAACAGGGGAGAAACTGGAGTCACCCAAGGACAGCTTAGGTGGCATGACCTGAGCAGTCCTCGGGTGACATAAGCTAACCCCCCTTACGATGCCGCAGCACTCTTGGCACTCCTTCAGGGTCCAAGGGGATAGAAGCTTTGTTCATCCCCTTGGTCTCTGATTAAGCAAACAAAACCACTACTATTGGTCTGACACTAACCCACAGTGGATAGATCCCTCCAAGACTTTTGGAACACAAAAATTGATGGTATGGTGTCGTATATGGGGTACAAAGATAGAGGGGCCATTCTTTATCAATGGAAACCTCAATGCCACTGGATATCTGAAATTGCTATGATTCAGATATCCAGTGGCATTGATGTTTTCATTGATGAAGAATGGCCCCACTATATACCACACCATACCATCAATGTTTGTGTTCCACCAGTCTTGGAGGGATATATATGCACTGTGGTTAGTGTGAGACCAATAGAGGTGGTTTTGTTTGTTAACGTCACCATTCACAAAAAAGTTTGCCTCATCATTCATCTGAAGGCAATTGTCTATACTGTGAAGATACGAGATGTGCAGCATCTGAATCAACGTATACTGGAAGCCTGTGCTAGCATTTCTTCTGCTGTGTTGCTATCTGTGTGTCAAGAGTGGGAGAAGAGGGTTGACAATCCAACACAATGGGCAGCACTTTGAACACTTTTTATAAGTGGTCATAAACTTGTAAATAACTCATGAAAGAATAAAGTTATGTTAAAACCAAGCACACCATTGTTTTTGTTATGAAATTCTCAATACATTTTATGTGTCACATGATCATCTTCCCTTTGAAAAAAATTAAGTTGGATCCAAAATGGCCGACTTTGAAATGGCCGCCATGGTCACCACCCATCTGGAAAAGTTTTCCCCCTCCCATTTATTAATGTGCCACAAACAGGAAGTTGATATCACCAACCATTCCCATTTTATTTTGTAGCATCTATATAAATGGCCCACCCTGTATAACTAGGACTTCTGGATGCATCTAGGAACTGTAGGTAACTGTCCATCAAAACGTAACAACGTCACTTTTTATACATCTGTTTTTTTTTCAAGCTTCACAGAGAACCCTAGAGCCATATGACTTGCACCCAGGGTCGTGAGGTACTCGGAACCGGGCTGGTTTGGTCTCTCGGGGGGAGGCACGAGGGCTGAGACCTGGCTTCGTAGCCCTGCGGAGTCGCTAAAAATGCAGGGGAAATCATTTAGGGATAAAGGATTGTGATGCCACCAGCGGTATACGGCTATTTGGGCTGACGTTGCCAGACGGGACCACTGGGGATGATGGATGGGCAGTTATGGTGGTATTGCTCCCCACAGGTAGAGTGTATCCCCAGGGCAACCGGGAAAGTCTATGGAGTTGGAAGGCCATTGGGGTGCAGGACGGAGGGCGCGGAGTTACACATAGATTCACGGTTGTTGTTTCCTCAGGTCTTTTACTGATGGTACTGGTGCAAGCCGGGACATTGACAGGTGATGTTACTTGGAGTCTGTGCAACCCGGAAGCAACTTGGGGTTCTCCCCACCAAGCAAGTTCTGAGGCCTCCCTGCTGCGCTCCTTCAGCGGGTCTCTGCTGCTGCCTAAAGCTGAGCTGCAGCCCTCTCTCTCTTCCTGCGTTGTGCCGGTATGGCAGGCTTGAGCCCTTCTCCGTTCCACTTCACTAGCGGCTGCTTCTGGACTCTCTATGCTGCTTTGCCTGCAGACACTGTGGTGTGGCTGGGAGACTTGGAATCTCCCACCCTCCGGTATTGGCTGTCAGGACGTTAGGCCCTGCACAGCCTAGGACTCCATTGTCTGGATCTGGCACTCTGCACTGGGGTGAGCTTGGTACTGCTCCACTCCCCAGGTTCTCCTCGACTTCCTCAGACTCTTGCTTACGGGTCCCTCAAGCTAGATTTCAGCTACCCTGGGACGAGCTCAAGTCCACAGGATGTCTTCCTCAGTACTGCTCCGTACTGAACTAACTAACTCTGCTCCAGGCCAGAATTTATAGGGGAGCTGTCCTGAACCTGGGTTTAGCTCCCCCTTCAGGCCTGGAGGCAGAAAAGGTGTTGTGTGCTTGGCTCACCTGGTGTGGATACCCTTCGTTGCTCTCAGGTATGACACTACCCCCTGAGGGCGGCAATGACATTGTGGCATCCACACTCTGGGGTGCCACACATAGAGCAAAAATGCTTAAAAAGTGCACAGTTCAGCAGCATCTTTAGACATACTGAGGGCAGAGATTTCATGAAATGACACCCACTTTCTATGGAAATTTAGGCCACGTTCACATGTAGTGTACTTCTACATTCACACTGTGCATTTTTTTTATCCGTTTTTTGATCCATGTTTTGCAGTGCCACTCAAATGACATCCCAGCAAAGTCTATGGGTTTTCATTTTTGCCATTCATACTGTACTCTTTTAAACTGATCCGTTATTTTCACTTTAAGAGAGCTCCGTTCTTGAAAAGGACATGTAAATTTCTGTTGCTCTTTTCTTTTGGGTTTTTCCCTTTGGAGCCCTTCAAAGTGGGGAAAAAAACAAAGCAGTCAAAAATGGATCAAATAGCACATCCAAAAATGGATCCGTTTTTTTTTACTATTCAAAAAATCTGATTCAGTTTTTCTACAGAATTCAACAAAAATGTAGCACAAGACAAAGAGAAAAAAACGCAGTCTGAATGTAGCCTAAGTCTTGGTTTTTTTTCTGCTGCTTTTTTGCACAGAAATTCTCCAGTAGTTAACTGTTCAAGCAAACTGGATGAGATTTTGAGAAAACGGCACCCACAGACGCTGCTGAACTGTGCGGTTTGGTGCACATTTTTGTGGCACCCCTGCAGGGGATTGCCACAGGATCCACCGATGCAAGGAGGAATTTACACCTTGGTACACACAGCACATACACCTTCCACCGCAGACCTGAAGGGGGAGCTCTACTGGCTGCCTTAAGCCAGATCCCTATATAAGATCCAGGTCTGAGGGGAGGAGTCAGTTGGTCCAGTGAGAAGCAGTTGGTTCCAGTCTGTAAAGAGAGCAGGAGTGAGGAGCTGGTTCCTGGGAACGATCCAGGTCCAGGACCAGGGAACACAGACCCAGCTGTGCTGCACCCTTGGGAGAGGGTCAGAGGCCAGTGGAGGAGTAGGATAATTAAAGAAGAGAACATACCAGGTTTCCCTGTAGTACACCAGGACACCAGAGTCTGACTCTGCCAGCATCCATTGCAGCAGTAAAAGCCTGGAAGGACCAGGAGGACCAAATCCCCCTGAGGTGAATAGAAAGAGACACTCAAACTGACCAAACACAGGACCAGGGGTCAAAGGAGGAATAGGGACCCCGCAGAAAGACCTCATTGTCAGGGATAGAGTAAAGCCCTGGGAGGGAGAAGGAGCAGTGAGTTCAGTTACATGCAGTACTTACCCCAACTCACAGTACATGGTGACAGAAGAGGCCTCACAACTCTCCAAGGTGAAAGACCCAAATTGAACTGGGGACCTGGTTACTTCTCTGGACTGTACCTGTTACCCTGTCACCAGTAACAGGTACCGAAACAAAGACTACTGTGTGTGCGTGTGCCTGTTTAACTGCCATCATGCACAGCATTAACTGCAGAGACGCTACTACGACTCCCCTAATCCATCCCCGCTGCCCTGAGGTAAAGCTCCACCTGTGGGGAGCTGTACTACACTGAACTGCACCTCCATCGGCTCAGTGGCCGGCCGCAGCTCTGGTATACCCGTTACCAGGTACCACAGGTGGCGTCACGTAAACAATCCCCCTTCACCACCATCATCCCCACCATTCCCCGCCATTGAGGGTCCAGGGCACGGGAACGGGGACCGACTAGCCGTGATTCCCCATCCAAGTCAGCCCAGGTACCCGAGTACCCCTACCCTGTCAACCACCTTATTTTCAATAGAGACTGTTATGTAGAGCGTTAAAGGGAATCTGTCATCTCGTTTATGCCTCCCCAGCTATCACTGTCTGTCCCTGCAGCTTCATAATACTAGTCTAACCATCCCTGTCTGAGCTCATAGTGTAATGCTAAAGGTGAAAAAAATCATTTATACACTTACATTTTCTTACGTAAATGAGGCAGTGGCTACACCTTGGAGGATGCAGTTTTTCTGGCAGGATAATAGTTAACATTTCAGCTGAATTTCAGAACATGGCGCTTGACCTGTGTGATGTCACAACCATGTGACTACAATAGGCGGAGTTAAGTCTTCATAAAACACAATGATATGGCTTGCTTAGCTCCACCCACTATGGTCTCATGATCGGGACATCACACAGGTTCTTTTGTATAGATAAGTTGGAAATGAGTTAACTATTAACTACTGGAACCTGTCACCCCATTTGGGCATTCTAATCTGTGCCCACCAGCTGTAACATACTGTAATTGGGCCACAGAAAAAAACAGTATAACAAACGTGTAGAAGTACATTACTATAAAAAGGTAATAATAAAAAGCAAGTGTTTAGTAAAAAACAGTATCAAAAACAGGGTACTTAGTTAATACGTTTTTTGCAAAAAATGTACTAATGCCGTTCCACCTCGCCACGGTGACCCTTATCAGAACAGTCCTATCTAATTAATTTAAAACCTGATCCTGCGTAAATATGCCTCATGGATGCAGGGTGAAGACGGGCCAGAGTCCAATATGGACACAGTGCAGCAGACGGCACTTTATGTGCCTGGCTCAGAAAAGGAAGGGTGTGGCACTCCTTGTCTTGCTAAACAAGAGAATACAGTTTTTCATATTGTAATTGGGTTCCTGTAACCCCTCTATCTGCCCAGACATCCCCTGCATAACTCAGAAATCAACCTTTATTCTCTCTCATTCTGTATGTAAATTACTCCTAAAAAAGTCTGGGGAGTCTGCTCTCTGTAGTCCTCGCCACCCCATGCCTTAAATACCCGCCTAGAGAAATCAACCTTTATTCTCTCTCATTCTGTATGTAAATTACTCCTAAAAAAGTCTGGGGAGTCTGCTCTCTGTAGTCCTCGCCACCCCATGCCTTAAATACCCGCCCCACTCTAGTGAAATTGTTGCCCTTCATGTGTATGCATTTTGGGTGACGGGCAGTACTCTCACGCCTGCACAGTGGCACGGGTCACCATGCTCCATTAAAGATGCACAGTGTCCGAAGTTTAGCGAGATTTGTGAAGTCTCGCGTCTGTGCAGTAGAATCTCGTGAGACTTCAAGCACTGTGTATCTTCAAAGGAGAAACTGCACTACTGCGCTACTGCACAGGCGTGAGAGTACTGCCTGCCACTCAATATGCCCATACAGGGAGGATAGCAGTTTCAATAGAGCGGGGAGGGTATTCAAGGCAGGGAGGCCGCAAGGACCACAGAGAGCAGACCCCTCAGACCTATTCAGGAGTCATTACCATACAGCGCAGGAGAAAATAAAAGTATTTCTGAGGTATACAGGGAGACGTCTGGGCATATAGAGGGGTTACAGGAACCCTAATCACATCATGTTATAGTTGGTGGGCACAGTTTAATACACCCAAATGGTGTGACAGGTTCACTTTAGCTTTGCACTATGAGCTCAGACAGGGAGGATTAGAGTAGTATTATGAACCTGCAGGCTCAGACAGTGATAGCTGGGGGGCATAAGCGAGCTGACAGGTTATCTCTAAACAAACACGTAAAAAACTGCAGTAGTTTTTTAGGTGCAGAATCAAACCTTTTCTGTTTTATAAAAACCACATTAAAATACTGCTTCAAATCTACACCAAAAGAATCATCAAATAACAGGGAACATGCATAAAAAATGCAGCAAAATGCAATAACCAGAGATGATTGCTTAGTGTGAACACTTGCAGAAAACATGTAACACAATATCTATGCAATACGTGAATACGGCCTATGGATATGTTCACACACTGCTTTTTTGCGCACGCTTTTGTGGCACCCCTGCGGGGGATTGCCACAGGTCCCACCGGTGCAGGTAAGGATGTAGACCTTGGCACACATAGCACACAACACCTTCCACCCCAGACCTGGAGGGGGAGCCCTACTTGCTGCCTTAAGCAAGATCACCTATAAGGATCTAGGCCTGAGGGGAGGAGTCAGTCAGTCTGCAGTCTGCAGTGAAGAGAACAGTCAGTTCAGTTAGTTCCAGAGAGACAGTACAGAAGAAGGACTGGAAAGAGCTGGTTGCTGGGACCAAGCCAGGCCCAGAACCAGGGAAGACTGACCCCAGCTGTGTAGCGCCCTAGAGAGAGGGACAGAGGCCATTGGGAGAACTAGGAGAATAAAAGAAGGGAACTTAGCTGTGATCCCTTAAGCCCACCCGGACACCAGAGTACGAAACTGCTATTAATCTAGTGGTAGCAGAGAAAGCCCGGACAGACCAGGAGGATCTAGTCCCCCTGAAGAAAAGAAAGCAAGACACCAAACCTGACCAAGCATAGGACCAGGGGCCCAAGAGGAGAATAGGGATCCCCACAGCAAGGTCCTCATTGTCGGTTGTGGAGTAGCATCCTGAGAAGGAGAAAGAGCAGCAGGTTCAGCTCCAGGCAGAACTTACCCCAATTACAGCACACACTAACAGAGGAGGCCTCACAACTCTCCAAGGTGGACATCCCAAACTGCACTGATAACCTGGTTACCCTCCTAGACCGTGCCTGTTACCGAACATCAGTAAAAAGGTACCGAAACAGAGACTATTGTATGTGTATGCCTGCTTCACCGCCGCTGCCTGCAGCATTCACCACAGAACCGCTACTACTACTCCCCTAATCCACCCCGCTGCCCTGAGGTAAAGCTCCACCTGTGGGGAGCTGTACTACCAAAGCTGCATTCCCATCACCTCAGAGGCCGGCCACAGTGCTGGTAACCCTATTACCAGGTACCAAAGGTGGCGTCACATTACAAATCCCTCCATCATCATCAACCCCACCCCGCCATTGAGTGTCCTGGGCATGGAACCGGGAACCGACCAGCCGTGATCCCCCTGAAGTGAACCCCCTGTCCCGGTATCCGAGTAACCCCTACCCTGTCGACCGACTTACTTTTCAAAAAAGCTCAAGTTCGCGTGCGTATGACGGCAAAGTGAATGTGAAATTAATTTTGCCATTCAGACGCTGTGTAAATATACTCTGCGCTTTTATGGGAGAAAGCGCGAGCGTAAAAAGAATGACCATGTCATTTCTTTACGCACCTGCGCCCGCGCTTTCTTCCATAGGAGCCCATTATTCTCGTTGGAATTGCACATCGCCGTTCAGACAATGCGCTATTCCAGCAGGAATATGCCGGCGCTGCAGGGTGTGGTGTCACACAGGGGAAGAAAAATCCTCCCCTGTGTGACATGTGTGCCAGCCCCTTTTGGGTTTCGTTGTGTATTAATATACACTGCGAAACCCAAATTAAAGTTATCCAAATGTGTTAAAAATAATAAAAATTGAATACTTACCTCTCTGCCGGGTGTTCCGGGAGTCGGGTGCTGACCTTCATGTATTGACCTTCCAGGACCTATCAAGATTGCTGATTGGCCACTCGCGGTCATGTGATATGCGCGTTATAGCACATCACATATCACATGACCGCTAGTGGCCGATAAGCGATCTTGATAGGTCCTGGAAGGTCGATACCTGCAGTTGTGTCGGCTCCCGGGTCCCGTAACACACACTAGACATTGTGTCACCTTGTGCTAATCAAAAAACGCGCCAGAGACACCGGAAGGTAAGAGATTTGTTGACCTCTTGTTCAGCTGTCAGGTAACAATGACCTTGATGGTGAACCGGAGTCCCATGAATCGATCTATTCCCAACTGGATACAGCAGGACAGTTCCGGATTTGGGTCTATGACTTGCCGTCTTGGACATCTGCTGAATGTCCCATCTGACATCTCCTCCTGCTGCCATGGTAGAAAATAATGGTAAATGTGTGTGGCTTGCGTTATGGCGCAGGGCGTGGCCACAATAGCCACTGTCCCTCTTTCTGTTTTTCAAATTTGGGCGATATGGAAAGGGGTCATCATATCTATGCATTTATTAAAAAAGTACATCCAAAATTGTGCCAAATGTACACAAATATTTGTGACATTTGTCTTTCATTCCTCCAGAAATAAAGGTGGGTATGGTCCAGCTGAAAACGGCAATCTCCAATTTTATTGCACACAATATTCCCTTATTAATAAATGTATTAACAGTAAACTAATCTGAATGATTCCTATACGAATAATTTAATGAACCTTGTATAATTAAACACTCTGAAATGTCAGATATTTGTTATTTTGTCAGTAATATTTCACAGCTAAATATATAGTACTGCAATTCTTGCTGCTTACTATATCGGGTTATTGAGTAAATAGTTCATACAGCATTATTTATAAAGGGAAATCAATTTTGTAATCACATGCGGATGATCCACTGTGCAAGATAAGAATGTGCAACTTTTTTTGATTCCTCTCATTTCATTTAGATTGCAAAGAGTAAAGAGCCTCTCACCTCCGTACATTTTTTATTAGCAGCCCGTCAATCACTAACGAGCGGGGTGAGAGAGGCAGATTAAGCGCTTACCTCATCAGTCCGCTATATTCTCTCATCACTCCTGTTAGCCAAAAGGCACAACCCAGAGTTGTCCGTCACCTGCTTACCCCTCTGGAGTACTTTAGAAAAGGATTCAATAGCAAACTTGACATGTTTTACTTTCTCTGATAAACTATATGAATATGTCCTATTCGGATATCACCTTACACCCAGATCGACCACCATTCTACTTGCATGTCACAGCTATTTCATGCAAGGACCCTTGAGAACTGCTATGCTTGACCAAGTGTGTATTCTTGCTTATTTTGTGCCTAGATATATTGGTGCATATATGAGACCACTCTGTGAGGCAAGTTGGGTTATGTGATCTTTTTTTAAAAGGGAATCTGTCAGCATGTTTTTTGTGACATAATCTTTGAACAGCATGAACTTGAGTCCATTGATGTGTCACGTACTCAACTGCTTGGTGCATTTCTGATATATCTACAGCAGGGAAAAAAATATTGTATGTTTAAATCCATCCACATCACTGATTGTCAGCCTTCTGTTTATACTGCGAATTGCCTGCAAGCTGTCAATCAGTGGTGGGGGTGCGGTTACACAGGTTAGTCTGACTGGTCTGCAGGAGACATGTAGTCAGACAGTGATAATCTCCTGTTGATAAAATACTGATTGCATTAAAACAGCAGAACACAGCCTAGCACGACTCCAGTGTTAATTTTTTATTGCACCACAAGAGAGGTCTTTTAAATGTTAGTCATTTTCTCCAGTCTTATACTCACTGCTGCCATCTTTAGCTTAACCAATGTTACTCCAGATGGTCTCCTATGATTTGTGACCTGCTAGCTCTGCTTACTGGCGCAGATCAGTGGTCACAAATCAATGCGACTCTATGAGGCCTTATTTGGGCCACTTTCTGGCACTCAGAGTTGCATTGAGACATTGTGATGTAACTTCTGACTTATGGACAATCAGAGGCTACAGGCACAAGATGCCCTCGTGGGACTGGCGTGGTGCCGGAAAATGATAAAGCTGCTGGAAGGTGAGTATATGATGTGGCGCCCCTATGTGAAGGCGCCACAGGGAGGTACTGCACCCCAAACAGAAGGTGTAGTGCCTCCGTAGTCAGGGATGTGGGGTTTTTCACAGAGTCTGTCATAAGCGCCCATTCAATAGGCTACCTGAGGACCTGGGACCGTATATTCAGTAGGTGCCGGGGGGTGGAGCTTAGAGTACAGCGCGAGACTTAGAGTGACAGTTAGTCAGTCAGAGGAAGGGCTGCTGAGGAAGCAGCAAGGACGGACGTCAGGAGTCTGCGTCCGTGACAGGAGGGCACCTCTTTGGAGAGTGGTGATCCAGACACCGGAGGGGACAAACCAGGACCGGTTGGAGCCGGCTCGGGAGTCCGGGGTCGACACCGGCAAATCAGAGCCGAGGCAGTCAGTCGGTCTATCCCTGACTGCAAACCGACAAGTTGTGGGACCAACATAAGGAAGCCATAGCGCCACGGACTAAATCCCTACCTCTGTCCCAAATTGGGTCCAGGACACTTTAGGGAAAGGACCAAATTCCGGTGGCGGGAGGATTAACTTGTTGTCGCTCTCGTGCGTACCGGTAAGGAACCGATTGTACCTAACAGTAACAGTCCAGGGGTCTGGTGAAAGGGCTCTTCAGTGTGGTTAAAGAGAGTTAAAGAGGAATCCAGACCCAGAAACCTATTAGAAAAGGGACCACCGACAGACTCTGCAAAGTTACCTCAAAATCTGTGTCTACGTCCCCGTTAAACCAAACTCTACTGTGTACTTCATCATCTGCCCAGTACCAGTAAAGAACTTCTTGAGCTGATCTGGTGTCTGTACTCTTTTTCTCCGCCGCCCGGAGGGCTCCCACAGCATCAAAGAGGTGAGGGCTACTACTCCTCTCATCCACCCCTGCTGCCCTGAGGTAAAGCTCTACCTGTGAGGAGCTGTACTACTCTGAGCTGCACCTCCATCACCTCAGCGGCTGACTGCAGTGCTGGTATCCACGTTACCAAGTACCACAGGTGGCGTCATGTTACCATTCCCCCATCCATCATCATCATCCCCCACCATCCCCGCCATTGAGGGTCCAGGGAACGGAACCGACCAGCCGTGATCACCCCACCGAGGTAACAACCTGTCCCGGTATCCAAGTACCCCTACCCTGTTGACCGACTCAATGACATGGGACATAAAGGCACTGTACATAGAGGCCAGTTTTTGTTCCCATTTTATTCTCTCTGCTACTCTGAGCCTGGAGTTTTTTTTTTGTAAATCTGACATACAGTTCCAGAGATATGAACCGGGTAGAATTTTTATATCTTTTCAAGGGAGGTGTGGCTCTCAGTATTCTATGGGGCCAAGTCTTTAGGTTG
This sequence comes from Allobates femoralis, assembly GCA_033576535.1. Taxonomy (NCBI): domain Eukaryota; kingdom Metazoa; phylum Chordata; class Amphibia; order Anura; family Aromobatidae; genus Allobates; species Allobates femoralis. Next base: position 120,189,430 of record JARQOC010000002.1, read on the forward strand.
TCCTGCATTAATACCCTGTAAACCTTGCTCCCTTGATAAAGACCATAAATGTTACCACTAAAGGGTATGTCACACGCGTCAATATCGCCTGCACGATCTCGGCTGCACATGACGTTGCAGCGATATTGATGCGTGTGACATACTGAATCAACCAGCGATAAATCGCTGGTTGATGATCGCCAGGTTTTAGAATCTGTCCTAAAACCTGGCGATGGTCGCCCGGTGTACACGCAGCATCGCTGCGTGTGACACCGGGAGTAGCGATATTCCAGCTCCCAGCACCTCTCACAAGCGCTGGGAGCTGGTATCCAAGGTAAACTGCGGGTATCTAGGCAGCGCGCGCTGCCTAGATACCCGACGTGTACCTTAGTTACCAGCCTCCTCCGCTCACCGGCTGGTATCTAAGGTACACAGCGGGTAACTAGGGTCCCTAGTTACCCGCTGTGTACCTTAGATACCAGCCGGTGAGCGGAGGAGGCTGGTAACTAAGGTACACATCGGGTATCTAGGCAGCGTGCGCTGCCTAGATACCCGCAGTTTACCTTGGAGACCAGCCTGCTCCCGCTTCCAGCAGGCTGGCAGCGGGAGCAAGACATCGTGGAAACGATATTTAAATCGTTTCCACGATGTCTCTGATCCATTGTTCGCTGGTGAGTCTGCCTGTGTGACAGCTCACCAACGATCAGCCGTCAATGTCGTCAGCAATCACCTCACTGACGACATTGACGCGTGTGACACCCCCTTAAATAAAAAAGCCCATATCTCTGGAACCATATGGTGAATTTAAAATAAACCAAAAAATAGTCAGGGAATAAGCAAGGATAAAATAACAGTAAAATTGTACCTCTTTTGACCTATTGATAGGTGTTCTGTCAAGGGAACCAAGCAGCAGGATTTAGGGCTATAAAGTGAAGCTTTACTGAGTTCAATCATATCTTTACTTGAATTATTTCTTGTTTGATTGCAGACAAAAGTACTATAAAACTCCTGGAAAACATGGCAGCAGGTGATTGATATGTGCAGCACTGCCTCACTATTATGGGTCGTTTGTTGTTTATTACTCCCCTGTGGGCATGTCTTTCGGCTGCCAGTCAAACCTTCCCCCTTCCTTTTAAGTCTACTTTATTTTGTCAGGGACCCTGTGGCTGGAGTATAGATAGGAGGTAGGTTCAGGGGAGGGTTTGCTTACAGACAAAATGCATGCCCATAGAGGAGGAAAAAAACAACAACAACCCCAGTGCTGCACACATCAATCATCTGCTGCCCTGTTTTCCCGGTGTTTGATAACACTTTTCTATGAAATCAAGCATGGAATCATTGAAGTAAAGGTATGATTGCACTCAGTATCCCAGGGCCTGTAAGGCACTGCCTTCACTTTATAGCCCTAAATCCTGCTGGTTGGTTCCCTTTAAGGCCATGCATAACATATTTTGGTCTGCAGCAATATCTTGGTAAATACTACATGTTGTTGTGACATTTACAAGAATGTCAAAACCCAGTTTCTGGACAGATGATTGCCCAGACCATCACACTGCCTCTGCCAGCTTGTCTTTATCCCATAGTGCAGTGTTTCTCAACTCCAGTACTCAGGACCCACTAACACGTCATGTTTTCAGGATTTCCTTAGTATTGCACAGGGGTTTGAATTATCCCCAGTGCAGGTGATTAAGCTATCACATGTGCAATACTAAGGAAATCCTGAAAACAAGATCTATTGGTGGGTCCTGAGGACTGGAGTTGAGAAAAACTGTCATAGTGCATCCTACGCTGTTTCCCCAAAAATAGGGCACCCCCCGAAAGTAAGGCATGCTTGGGGGGGTGCCCTACCCCCTAATATAAGGCACCCCTGATTATAAGGCATACCTTCTTAGCATGCCACCGATCACAAGACCGGGGCATGCATCTGTGTCTTGCTCCCCGCTGTCCCCGCTGTCCGGTGCCCACCACTCTGTACCGCTCTTCTGCCGCGCTGCAGTGCTCACAGCCCAGGAGCGCAGCCGTGAATCACAGCTCCGGAGCTCTGTGTTGGTCTCCGCCCATGAGCCCTGCACCAATCACAGTGCAGTAATCATGGGCCAGTTGACGTCAGTAGCCTCTGATTGTTCCTGGGCTGTGATTGGCCCAGGACTCCTGCGCTATGATTGGCCCAGGGCTCCTACGCTGTGATTGGCCCAGGGCTCCTGCACTGTGCACCACCAAAGCAGCACCACAGAGGAAAGAAAGTGAAAAGAAAGAAGTACGGTAAGAAAGTGAAAGTTTTGTGTGTGTGTGTGTGTGTGTGTGTGTGGTGTGTGTGTGTGTGTGTACACACATGGGAGGCTGCAGTGGGATATGGTACTGGGATGGGAGGCTGCTGCAGTAGGATACAGTGCAGTACTGGGATAATGGGAGGCTGCAGCAGTGGAATACCGTACAGTACTGGGATAATGGGAGGCTGCTGTAGTGGGATACTGTACAGTACTAGGATAATGGGAGACTGCTGCAGTGGGATACAGTACTGGGATAAAGGGAGGCTGCTGCAGTGGGATATGGTACTGGGATGGGAGGCTGCTGCAGTGGGATACAGTACTGGGATAATGGGAGGCTGCTGCAGTAGGATACGGTACTGGGATGGGAGGCTGCTTTTCTGTCAATTTTTTTTTGGCTAATATAAGACACCCCCCAAAAATAAGACATAGTGCACCTTTCGGAGCAAAAATTAATATAAGACAGTGTCTTATTGTCGGGGAAACACAGTATTGTCTTCTCTTCCTCGGTAAAGTGACATATATGTGTAAGGAGGTGGCTGATGCCAGAGAGAGGTTCCTGCTCCTGAAGACTGTTACTGTTTTTATATGCCCTTTTATATGATATATAGCCATGTGTATAAGTGATGTTTGTTAATGTAAAATATAATGTAAGATAAGATAAAATGTATAGAACTGTTATAAAAGTATAGATGGAGCAGAGTTAGTTGTATTAAGCAAGTACAAAAATATTGCTCTGTAGGTGACTTAAGATGGGTCTCTCAGCAGCCTAAGGCAGGGCCTGCAAGGGTTAAAGATAGGTTTAGCCCCTGTGGGTGGAGTTTAGAGAGTTAAGCTTCTGGGACAGGAAGAAGGAAGTTAGTGGGTTGGGCCTAGAATGTATGTGCTCCTTCCAGGATTGTGGGTGTGTCTGGCTTGGATGTTTCCTCCTATCCATTATGATGATGTTTTGCCTTTTTCCTGAACTTCCCTCACCCCACCTGGGGATCTTACCTCACACCTCCACTTGTATTATACACAGCACCATGATCACGTGGAATTAAAAAAATGTTTATTCCATCATGAAACATCCGTCTGCAATTTGAACACGCCCCTATCATGTGATAGAAATTACACCATACCTGGAAGGAGCCCATACATTCTAGCATCTACTGATGTTAGTGAAGAGAAGGCTGTAGTGTGGAAAGGACATCAAGTTCTGTGTAGTACTTGGGTCGGACTGACCCTCCACAGGCAGGTTTTCCTGGTCATCTAGGCAAGAAGTCCCAAGTATGGTGGCCCGGGAGCAGCACCTGAACAACCACGAATGAATAGGGGAACAGATGAGGGGCTGCTGGATGCGAGAGGTACCAGACCCCGGAGGCACTAGAAACCCAGAGCTGGAAACTCTGGTTAATGAGAGATCAAGTCAGGGCAATGCCACTCTTGGAGGAGAGAAAGTAGGCAGAGTGAGAGCAGACATAAGTAATGTGCAGGAGGCCGATCCCAGACTAAAGTAAGCCCCTTTAGAAGAAGTATGGAACAAGTGGGCACCCCTACCCCAGCCCGTGGAAAGCGGACCAAAAGGACAGTGGTAAATCAGTTTTGTCACAGGACTTCCTAGAAAGGGACTTGAGGCCTCCATGCCACAGCCTTGCAGGGGGTTTCTAACTGTAGTGATACAAATTGACCCATGGGTATCTTGGAAAAAGCAGCACAGAGCCTCCCCAGCTGCCAGATAGCTAGCGGGACATAGTCTGCACCTGAGCTTTACGGTGGGCCTGTATGACGATGACAAAGTCTGTACTCTCACTCACCTGTGGTGAACTGGGTTTGGACTGTGCTGCAAGTAAAGCACAAAACATTTTCAACTGTCATGGACTCTTTCTTGGTAAACTGAAACCTGGAAGCTAGCAGATAAAATGGGCCTACAGCCAAGATGTTCTGATGCAGCCAGACATGGTGAGCCTCCCATCACGACCCGTGTCTGTAACATACCAGGGCAGGGACGCCGATCCCCTACTACCAACTGAGGGATGATGACTGCCGCCATCCCTGGCGCACAGGTTCCTCTTTGTCCTCACATTACACATACACATGGCCAGCTATAGATTAAAAAGAAAGTACTGTTCTCAATGCAAAAACTTGCTAACAGATTTCCTTTGACCATCCTCTTCATTGCATCAAATAGACATTGGAAAATGCTCTCTGCAATGTTGGTGGTATTCTAGAGGGGGCAAGGTTTGTAAGAATGAAAATGTGTGAAGCTCTCCTCCAAAAGCTCCCTGCACAGCTTCAAGGTAACACAATAAGCAGATGTGCCAGGTGAACTTAGAATCCAGGTCCCTGCACCTTCCAAGCACAAAACTAGGTCATGGATTCTAGAGGAGAGGCTGAGAGATAGTTATGGAAGAGTGAACGTCAGCGCTCTCAGCTAAGGCATTAGAAATAAGCCCTTCATGTTTGGTAAAATGTAATATACTTCTTCAGAGAAATTAAACAGAATCTGCTGCTTTATTTATACAAGATGCAATTTCTGGGCTACACAAATAGCTGCTGACTGGCCATAGTTATTTTAGTTCAGGTTTTTGAAGGATTGTACTGATCTAAATCACTCATAGTGCATCTTTTTGCACTTTGGGCCTTATGCATAAATTGTGGAAGGTATCATATGCTGTCATGAGGTCCTTCTCTGGTATCACACAATCAGCAGAGTCAGAGATGTGTGAACAGCCCAAGAACCTTTATTGCTTGAAAACATTAAAGCCAGTAAAACATTCCAGGAGAAAAAAATCCTTAAAACAATCAAGAAGCATACTGTATATCCAGGAAATCAGTGTGTCTCTCCAGTTTATTTGAGGAGCTGGTCTCAGCTTCAGCACCCCACACAAAGAATCATATTGTACTGCCTCTACTCCCCCAATAACCTCTCCATATCCAAACAAGGGCCCGGCAGACAGGTCTATTTACACATACCAGAGGGTGAGTACAAACATTTGCAGGCAATTGGGCTAGAATGACCAAATAAGGATATGTGCACAAGAATTCAATTGTCAGACCCTCTGGAGTGTAATGACTAAACAGGATGGGAGGAAGGGGAGAATACACAGTATAGCAATAACACTTGTAAACCCAGTATATGATATCCCACCATCACAACCCCTACCCCCTTTCAACGAGTGAGCATGCTATGAGGTCTACCCAGACCTTTGGCCATCTCACTTTAGTCTACATCACTTAATTGTTAATAAGTCCTTGCATAATGATAGGGTAGGTCGGCCTAAAGGAGTCTATGGTTTTTCTTGTCGGGACAGTCCATCAGCCTTCTGGAGTTGGCTGCCTCATTTGTATTGGATGGAGAAACTGTAGAATTGTAAGAACAAGCTCCACCGCAGCAATCGTCCATTGTCCCCTGATACACGATTCAGCCATGTACGTGGGTTGTGGTCTGTCAGAATTGTACATTCTCTGCCATACAGATAGGGCTGCAATTTTTTTAGTGCGGATACAATGGCAAGACACTCCTTTTCAGTGATGGCATAGGCAACTTCCCGATCCAATAGTTTCTGACTGGCAAAAACCACAGGATGTCCCTCCCCAGCAGCGTTCACCTGGCTAAGAACTATCCCAATCCCAAATGTGGACGCATCTTTCTGCATGAGGAACCTGCGCTTATAGTCCGGGGCGCCCAGGAGCAGTGATGAGGGCGGTCTTTAATGCTGAAAAGGCATCAACACATGCAGTTGTCCATGTCACATTCCTAGGCATGTTCTTGCGGGTCTGGTCAGTTAGAGACTGAAATTAGAAACAAATTTTTGATAGTAATCAGCAGTTTCCAAAAAAGCAAGTACCTGTTTCTTAGTCTGGAGTCTACACCAATTGGAAATGGCTTCCACCTTGGCAGGCTCAGGCCTTAATGTCCCACCCCCTACTCTGTGCCCAAGGTACTGCACCACAGCCATTCCCATGTGGCATTTATCAGGGCAAATGGTCAGTCCTGCAGTCAGGATATGGTCTGCCTAAGATGTTCCTCCCAGGTTGTACTGAAAATGGCAATGTCATCTAAGTAAGCACAGGCAAAATCTTGACATTGTTCCAACAATCAATCTTCCAGTCTCTGGAAAGTAGCAGGGGCATTTTTCATCCCGAAGGACGTTCCCAGGAACTCAAAAATTCCAAATGGAGTAATGAAGGGTAAGCGCTTCTGAGCGTCCCTTGTTAGGGGTATCTGCCAGTACCCCTTGCTCAAGTCTAACATGGTTAGAAATTGGGCGCTGGCTAGTCCATCCAATAGATTATCAATCCAGGGCATGGGGTAAGCATCACTATTGCTGGCATCGTTTAATCTCTGGTATTCAACACAGCAGGGATTATATTCCTCTCCAACCGCTTCACCAATGCCCCTATCCTGTGCCAGTAATTGCACTAGCTGCCCATCCGCTACAGAGTACAATATATAATTATCACTCTCACCCACAAAGCACTCCACAGTTCTGCACCGCCCTACATCTCCTCCCTCATCTCGTTCTATCTCCCTACACGTGCCCTCCGTTCCACAAGTGACTTAAGACTGACATCATCTATAATCTGAACCTCCAGACTCCAAGACTTCTCATGAGCTGCCCCAATTTTCTAGAACGGATTACCAAAAACAATTCAATTAATTCCAAATATCCATAGTTTTAAGCGATCGTTAAAAACATATCTCTTTAGACTAACCTATCATCTCACCTATGTAACTGTTCCCATTCTGTCCTTTTTCGAAATTTGGCCTCTTGTGCCATCTGTCTACACCCCCCATACACTATATAACACTTTATCTATACTTGAACAGATCCCGGCTGGTGACTGGTTCATGTCACACTATGTAAATCCCCTATTTATTATATAGACCATATGTGATGGCCCTTTTTACCATTTACCTTTTGTGTCTCCCCTATTTCCCCATAGACTATGTAAGCTTGCGAGTAGGGCCCTCACTCCCTACAGTATCTGAATGTTCATTTTTTTTGTATTGTCTCATATTGTCTGTATTGTATTGTAGTGTATTATATTATATTATTATATAGTGTTTTATTGTATCCCCTCTAAATTGTAAAGTGCTGCCGAATATGTTGGCACTATATAAAATTATTATTATTATTATTTTGCTGATGGATCCTCTGCAGGGCATGGCTGACCTGGACTGGGAAGATGTCGTCTTCCTAAACATCCCAAGCTCAGAAGGTGGTTTGGCAGGACCAGACCCAGAGTGGCATCAAGGAGAGGAGATGGAGACATATGTCAGCTGGAACTCTACCGCACTTCCCAGTTTGGGCCTCATCTGGAATGAGGTGCGGATCCAATCCTGGGCTCCGATGCAAGATGCGGATCTGAGGAGTGAGTCCCAGCAGTCAGATGACATTTACCCTATGGCATCTGGGACCGGGAGCACCACATGTCAGACTGCAGATGATCTGGCAGCATGTCTGGTTAGATTTCAGCTGCAGCCATTGCCCAAGTGCTACTGGATCCCATTCCCCAATACCACAAGGACCAGTACCAGAACCTATATGGGGAGCCTGAGGACGATGAGCACCTAGAAGACAATGTTTGCCAGCTGTGCGGATCACCCTTCCCACCTCCAGAGGCATTCAACTGGGACAATGTCATGTGGGGACCCCTACTCCGTCCAAGCAACTATCCAACAAGGCTTCATCCAACCCGTCCTCCTGTGTCCTTTATTGGGGAGGTTCGACATGTAGATGCCATTGCCTGGGCACTGGCTAATGGCTTAATCAACCAATGCACCCAAGGCAAGGTGGTTGCATTCCAACAAGATAAGGGGTATGGGTTCATAGTGGAATATGGCACTAAATATTGGTGCTATGTCAACCGCTCCGTCGTGCAGCGTGACAATCTTCCCCAAAGACTACATACCATCTTTGTTGGGAACGAAGTCACTTTCATGAAGTTGTGGAGCATGAAGGTGTGGTTTGTGGTTGGCTTATGTCTGGTTGGCACCACCTCCCAATTTGAGAAGTGGCAGGAGGTGGTCAACCTGGAGAGAAGTTGAAGTCAGTCCGGCCAAAGTGTATGTTGGTTGGCCAGCTAGATGCACCCAAACCCACAGGGCATGTCGATGTTCCCCAAGGTGGTCTTGGTCCTGATCCTGTCTGTCCTAGAGGATGTGGTCGTCCCCTAGTTCATCCATCATCCTCTCCAGTGGTGTCGATGATGGAGTTTGTGGGGGGCAGGAGGTGGCGGAGAATGTGCCTAGAGCCTCAAGGAGCCCCTGCAAGCCCCCAAGACTGTCCAGCACCAGAGTACCATGAGAAAGTGCAACAACCATCCATGGCATGGCTGAAAATGTCGAGAGACAATGTCACTGGACCTTCCTAAAGGCATTTTGGTAGGTCAGTGAGACAGTGACATGTCAATTAGTTGGCATTTTGGTCAGAGAATGACTTTTGGGACTTGTTTTTTTTTTTTTGGTTTTTCATTGACCTTAACCAAGACATGTGTTTTTGTTAAAGTTTTAGTTAAATCTTCAAAACATCTGCGCTGTTTGCATTTCCCCCTACTTGGCTTTCATACAGTGTTTGGGGTCAGCTGATCTGATCACTTGACTTGATTACTATGGTGACAAGATCAGCTGACCCAATCTGGTCAGATGAAGCGATTGCTATGGCAAGATATGTATTTGTAGTTTTATTTCTAATAAAAAGTTTTCTCCCTGTGTTATGTATTCTTTACTATCTACTTGAAATTTCTAATGGCCATGTCTAACATTGGCCCAACATTATGAACTTTGGGCTTAATGCCAGCTGGCAATACAAAGCTGGCACTAACCCCTTATTACCCAGTTTACCACAGCCACATGGCAACTGAAGGAGTCGGGTAAGGCACCAGGAATTGGTGCTCCTTATGAATGCGCCAATTTCTGGGGTGACTGCAGGCTGCTATTCCATAGCATGGGTGGGCCCAATAACGGTGGGTCCTCACCATGCTGAGAATACCAGCCTCCAGCTGCCTTGTTTTACCTTGGCTGGCAATTAGAAATAGGGCAGAGCACTACGCATTTTTTTGCTAACTAAGGTAAAAATAGATAGCTGACAGTGGCAGCTCACATCTGTCTGCTTTATCTGTGCTAGACAGAAAAATATAGCAAAGTTCTTTGCATTTTATTACAATTTATTTATTTTAAATACTATTACGCCAGGATGGTTGTAATACAATAATATGTATGACAGCTAAACACAGATATCATTCAGATTGTGGAAATGCGGTCTGAGTGCACTGAGCATGAGTGTTTGTGATTGGCTGTTCCGCAAATATGCATGAGCCTTAATGGATGGCCCAGGAAGTAAGTGAGCAGAATAGCGGTATACCCGGAAGCAAGCAGCGAGACTGGTAAGATCAATCTGTGTGTGTCTGTCTGTGTCTGTCGGGGTCCCCCAAGGTTTGGTCCTGGGACCCCTACTTTTCTCCATATACACTCTCGGCCTAGGGCAACTCATTGAGTCCCACGGCCTCCAGTACCACCTCTACGCCGACGACACCCAAATCTACCTGTCCGGCCCTGATATCATCTCCCTACTCTCCAAAATCCCACAATGCCTTTCCGCTATCTCATCCTTCTTCTCTGCTCGCTTCCTTAAACTCAACATGGACAAAACTGAATTCATAGTCTTCACCCCAAGAAATTCCCCCCCACTTCCCAACCTATCCAGCTGCGTCAACGAATGCGCCCTCTCCCCAGTACCCCAAGCCAAGTGCCTCGGGGTAATCCTTGACTCCTCCCTATCCTTCAAGCCCCACATCGAGGCCCTCACCACATCCCTCCGGCTCCAGCTCAAGAACATCTCACAGATCCGCTCCTTCCTCACCCACGACACCGCTAAAACACTCATTCATGCTCTTATCACCTCCTGCCTTGACTACTGCAACCTCCTTCTCAATGGCCTCCCGGCTAACACCCTCACACCTCTCCAATCTATCCTCAATTCCGCTGCCCGACTAATCTACCTGTTTTCCCGCTACTCCCCTGTCTCCCCCCTCGGCCAAGCCCTTCACTGGCTCCCTGCCTCCAAGAGATCCCAATTCAAAACACTAATCATGGCGTACAAAGCCATACACAACCTGACCCCACCACACATCTCCGACCTGGTCTCCCGATACCTACCCTCACGCAACCTCCGCTCCACCCAAGAACTCCTCCTCTGCTCCCCCATCATCACCTCTTTGCACAACCGCGTCCAGGACTTCTCCCGGGCATCTGCCTTACTCTGGAACTCCCTGCCCCAACACGTCAGACACTCTCCTACCCTGAGAAGCTTCAAGTGTCACCTGAAGACTCACCTATTCCGTCAAACCTACAACCTGCCATGAGACCCAGACGACCGCCCCATACCTGACATTCCCCCATCCTACTGTATCCCCACCCGCCCCTCGTAGACTGTGAGCCCTCGTGGACAGGGTCCCTGCCCCTACTGTACCTGTACGTCCCGATCGCCTAGATTTAGTGTACTTGTTCTTGTCTCCCTTATCCTCATGTAAAGCGCCATAGAACCTAATGGCGCTATATAAATAAATAATAATAATAATCATAATAATAATATGAGCTGTGTTTGGCAGCTTTTGGATACTTTTGAAGGTGTTTTCTATGCATTTGATGTTGCTTGCCATTGATTTCAATGGTATTCCGGAGGTTCAACAGACTGTTCGGCTAACAATTAAGTGAACACCCCAGCATTCGGCGAACCAAACTGAATCCAAACACTCAGGTGTTCTATCATCTCTACTGATGAGGCGTCTCTGCCGATGTCATTTCGATTGACAGCCAGCTCTCCACTACCAAACTGCGGGGAGCTGACTGTCAATCAACAAGAAATCTGCAGACTCCTCTTCGATAGAGCACACCGGAATACAAGGTGCTGTTCTGTTGATGAAGTGGGAAGTGAAGTATGGGAATCGCCTGAAGAGCAGTCAGAGATCGTGCCTGTGCAGAACAGGCAGATAGGTAACAACTACATGACAGGTAATTCTTAGCCCCGTATGTTAAAAAAAAGTAAAAGTCCTGGAAAACACCTTTAACCCAGTTGTTGTCTTCGGTCAAAAATGACCGATTTTGAACTTTAATATTTTTTAAAATATTCAAGATGCGATTCTGAAACTTGTGGTTGATTGACTTTTCCTCATTTGAGGGGTTCTTACTATGCGTATTTTTATATATTTTTTTTTATGTTTACTTTTTGCTCCACAATTTTTTATACACTTGTAGTCTTCGGTCAAAAATGACCGATAGCCTTTTATAGTGATCTCCAGCCATTTTATGAGTAAAATAAAGGAGCTATAATCTCATTTTGGAATATATATTACATCTACTACTATTTATCAATTTATTTAGGTCCTTTTGGTCCATGCAGATTTACACATACATACATTTTCTCATTACAAAACTGCTGATGGATTACCTTCCAGTATAGTTATGTGCCAAATATTTTTACCCTGGTGTTCCTATAAAATAGTTCAATTCAGTTCTGCATTCGTGCTATGGAAGGAAATAGACCCAAATTGGAACAAAAATAAACTGTGTAAGTGCCCTTTCACATCAGCGTTTTTTGAAATTCGCGGCAGATGCGGTGAAAAAAACGCATCTGCCGCGATTACCGCATACCGGCTGCACTTGCGGTGCGGTTGCGGTAAACGCCATACTATGTATAGGCGGACTTGCGGCAGGTGCGGCAAGTGCGGTTTTGGCACTTGCGGCAGGTGCGGCCGCGAAAAAAAAATACTGTCAGCCGCGGTTTTTTTCGCGGCCGCACCTGCCGCAAGTGCCAAAACCGCACTTGCCGCACCTGCCGCAAGTCCGCCTATACATAGTATGGCGTTTACTGCAACCGCGCCGCAAGTGCAGCCGGTATGCGGTAATCGCGGCAGATGCGTTTTTTTCACCGCAACTGCCGCGATTTGAAAAAAACGCTGATGTGAAAAGGCCCTTAGGGTCCTTTCACATCAGCGTTTTTTTTAAATCGCGGCAGTTGCGGTGAAAAAAACCGCAACTGCCGCGATTGACGCATAACCGCTGCATATGTGGCACAGTTGCGGCAAGCCCCATGCAATGTCTATGGGGCTTGCGGTAAGTGTGCGGCAGGTGCGGCAAGTGCGGTTTCGGCACTTGCGGCAGGTGCGGCTGCAAAAAAACCGCGGCTGACCGCGTTTTTTTCGCGGCCGCACCTGCCGCAAGTGCCAAAACCGCACTTGCCGCACCTGCCGCAAGCCTGCATATACATTGTATGGGGCTTTCCGCAAGTGTGCCTCAAGTGCAGCCGTTATGCGTTAATCGCGGCAGTTGCGTTTTTTTCACCGCAACTGCCGCGATTTAAAAAAACGCTGATATGAAAGCAGCCTAAGAGAAGACTTTTTATAGAGGAGTTGGGAAAATCACTAGTTAGCCCATATATTGAAGAACGAAAGGAAACACCCAGAGCTGATGGAGCGGCAGCCATTGTCCACAGAATCCAACAGCAAGATAAAGAAAGTGAACCAACAGCTTACACCAGCACTGCTACAATACCCACGGACGCCACCAGCAACGCAGCAATGCAACCAGCCTAAAACGGAAACAATGCGACTTCTGTCCAACATCAAGCAATTACAAATCAAATGTGATATGTTACAGATGTGAAAAATATTTATGCAAAAGACGTGTCAATTATACCTGTGACAATTGCAAACAGTAAATTTTGCACCGTATGACTTATTTATCATTTTACATTAACAAAACTGAACTGTTAATTTTTTTTATTTTTTTTTGTTGGAAAATAATATAATTACATTTAGTTTATTGTTATTAGTTATTGACTCACCGCGGCCGGGACTCCGGTTTACACAGGCGATGCTTCCTCCCTCCTTGTCACGGGTGGACCGCGCCTGCCGGTAGTGGGGCCCGGTGTAGTGCAGATCAAAAGTGTTGAAGACGTCTTGCGGGAACAGATTAAAGGGGTTTTTAATTTATTCGTGACACCACCTATGAGTAGTTTCGGTAATCGTTACCGACGCTGCGGAACCTCCGGGGGATGGACAGCAGCAAGATGGAACGCTCCCCACAGGCTGAGCGGTGATCCCCGGAGGCTGGAGCTGCTTAAGATGTTGTGCGGCAGCTGCGGTTACCTCGTAGTGCGGACGGACAGTTCATAAGGAAGCACGGACACAGAAAGTCTCTGCAACGGGTCTTTACTGTAACCAGCAGGCAGTACATGGTATACAGTTCACGGGTAGTGGACCGGGTAGACTCAGCAATGATGGTGTCCCTTAGAAATCCGCAGTGTTCCTCCATTCTAACTAAGTGATTGCCAGTGTCGCCCAGGAATACCAGATCGGGTACGGGGAGGCTGCTTGAATGCCCTACCCATGATGTACGTTCTGGATGTTTTGGGGAGCCTTGGATCCCTCAGTGGGTACACCGCTGGTTAGACGACTGGAAGTTGGCTGGTGGTGGGGTGCTCCTGTGAAGCTGCTCCTCCACGCTTCTGGTTCGCGTAGCAGAGGTGAACTGCTGCCAGCTTCGGTACCAGTGAACCGGCTGTGAAGTTGTGGGCACAGGAGTCTTTTGGGAACCCGTGTGAATAATGCCCAATCCCGGTTGGTAAGGCCTCAGGTGCTGACACCCGACCGGTGACGGCCCGGGGGCTGCACGGGGTGCGGAGCCCCCGCTCCTACTCCAAGTTCAAGTTCTCGACACTGTTCTAGGCTCTGTTCTAGACTCTTGTGTAGACTATGTGTCTGTTCTCCTACTCACTACCCTAGCACTCCGCCCACCAGGACCTAGGATTGGCCCTCTGTTCTAGGTGATGCATGCAGGATTGGATTTCTAAGTTAACCAAATCATTGCTGGGTCAGAGAATATTGCGGCTGCATTTATGGCTGCAATACCCTCTTGTGACGCACTCGTTGCGGGGCGCCACACTCCCCCTTGGTTGAATACGCTTGTCCCCAAGCGTCACACTACCCACATTACAGAGGTTTTTTTACATTTTATAACAGGTAATAAACACTTTTATTAATGACAAGTCATTGTATGCATAAAAGTGAAACGGTGAATAAACAGGTTAACACATTGCGCGGACCCGGCGGGCGGTCGGCTGTCCTTAGGTAAAAGTTCGGGCTGTGGCCGCCAAGTCGCTGTGTTATTTGCCAACAGGAAGAAGTCTCTTAGCAGGAAAAGTTCAAACAACAAAGTCACTTATGGAGGGCAGTGTTCCGGACTCGTATGGCGAACCACCCGTCACAGCATACATATCGCTCATAGGTTACAATGTCACCTCTATACAAGTCTTGGTTTGGATGCCCTCGCGGTAGGTGCGATTACACATCACGGCGCCCCACGAACACTTCAGTACTCACACCCTCCTCCCTTACGAATCCCCACCCGGTGGATAAGTTGAAGGTGCTTACCTGTCCGGTTTTACGGAATTGTTCAGGCAATGGAGATTGGCGGCAGGCTTCAGCGCGGGCCTGCATATTGGCGTGCAGCCGAGTGTGCCACTCCTCCCTTCGGATACGACGTACCTCTTCGTCGGAGTGGTGCGGCGTGTGGATACAGTCACTACGCCGTGATGGTTGTTGAACAACTTGAGTTTGGTGGGCCGTCTGTAGAAAAGCCCGGTTCAACGGAACCGGAGAAGATGTTGTTGCGGCGGCACCCGACCAATGTACCCGAGCGGATCGCCCGGCAGAAGGATTCTTAGTGTCTCCCCAGGCGAACCCGGTGTAGAGGTCCTCAGCTGGGCTGTAGATCTCGTCGTCATCCTCCTCGACCTCTCCTTCGATGACTACGTTGGGCTGCTCGGCTGACGGAGATGATGGAACGGAATCCTCTGGGTCGATGGGTGGCTGTGCTGCAAAGTTCTCCTCGGGGTCGTTGTGCAGGACTTCCAGGCTGCCTGTCTCTTCTTCTGTAGCAGCGGGAAGTGGTGTTTCGATCCCGGTCACCAGGTAGGCCTCGGTATTTGCAGAGGAAGCCTCCGGTTCAGGGGAGAAACAGGCGACAGTCTCAGTGGTGTGGAAACTAGTCACGGGTTCCGCAAGTGGAACCAGGTATGTGTCGTCTTCTTCTGTGGAGCATATTGAATTATATAGCAGGATATGAATTCTCCCCAATGATCTTTTATATCACTTACCGGGAGATGATTTCGTCATACAAGCTTAAGCATTAATGGGAAGTTAAGAGGTTAAAACTTAACATTTAATCAATTATTCTAAAAGACAAGATTGTCCCACAAACTATACATATAAATTATAACAGTGCCCAAGTGTCACACTATTAAAAAGCTCCGTCTTTTTTCAGGAGCTGTCACTTGCCCAAAGGTGTTATCGATAGAGCTCAATCTGCCCTTCAACACAGTTCACCTCCAGACCTTGATGCTAATTACATGTAGGATAATATTATCTCTTACATCCCACAATAACTAGCGCACTTCCTGCATATGAAAATTACACAAAGCCCACTTCCCCTTATAAAGGAAAGATCTCACCGGCTTCTTCTCATCAAGGCAGGTTTACACTTAGAGTTACTTCCTTCCAGGATGTCCTTCTGCTAATAACAGCCTGGTATAGAACTCTCACAGTTTTCTACACATCACCACCATGTTCCACTCCCTACGCGTTTCAGATTTTAATCCTCATCAGGGGATATGTGGTTTGGATTTCAAGGGGGTCCTAGCAACAGGTACCCCTATGATGGTACATGCCTCTGTGGAACAAGACATTGGGTATTATTTCTTATTAGTTATGCCAATTGGTGCAAAGCACCACAATCTACACATATAGTTCCAGTCCCACCTGGCTCCTATTGCCCTCCGGGTACTTACCCAGCATAGCCTGGTGTGGTCTGAATATGGAGGACGCCGCCGCGGCCATCCCGCAGCTTTTATGGCCGTGTTTCCCGGTCCCCTTGCGTCCCCCGCCTCCCGGAAATGACGCGCGTATCTTCCCGCGATGTCATTTCCGGTCCGGCGCACCGTGGAACGCAAGCATGCGTTCCACGCCTCATTCCCGGCCCCGTTCTCAGAGATGGGTGGAATCTAGGGCTCATTAATTCCACCCCCCGGGCTCTGAGGTCATTGGAAGAGGCAGGTTCTTTCCCTCGATCCTATGCCTCTTAGCAAAGGAGTGTTTACCACCATGCAAAAACTCCCTTTTATCCAAAGTTAGGTGAAGGTTTTTGTTTCCTACCACTTATGTTCTACTTATGTTTTCTTGAACAAGGATTAGTCACTTTGACAATTATTCAGTGTCTCCTCATGACGGAGCTTGTAATTTACATATGGTATCTGTTGAATTGGTTAAACCACATGATCAAAATAGACCTGTCGCATGTAAGAGACACAGGCTGATTGATGATACAGGATAATCAATTTGACAATCGTATAGTGTCCCTCAAATACAGAGCCATTTACTACCAGTGGCGTTTTCCAATCATTTTTACTGCATGATCACACTATCCCAAAGGGGCAGATATATCACATACTATGGACAAAAATTGGATAATGATGTTTCCTTTTTCGATTTTAGGGGGGGGGGGGGGGGGAAATACAGATTTTTCCAGCGAGCTTTTGAATAAAGGAGAAGGTAAAGTTAGGACAGGTCATTATTAGAGAGCAACAGATCAAGTGCCATCTAAATCTTCCTGCGCTCCCCCCTCTGTCCCTGCCTATCTGCGGGGGTTGGCACCCTACAGTACCCCCACCCCGCCCGTGGCGCCCCCGCTCACCGTCGACTATCCCTCCTATTCTTTCCCTCTGCTATCGTGTTTCAAGAAATGGAGAGAAATGGAGAGAAAGAAAGTGCCTCATTCATTCCCTTTGGGGCCACTGTATTCAGGGTGTAGATCCAAAAGACCTATTTTCTAAGGACTTTATTGTCCCAATCCCCTCCCCTAATGGGTGGTGGTATATGATCGATACCTATGAATTTTATGCAGTTCTCATCTCCCCCATGATAGGTGTTGACATGTCTAGCCACTGGTTTGTCGCGTTTGTTGCGGATATCGCTCCGATGCTCCCCTATCCTTTTTCTTAGTTCCCTGGTTGTCTTCCCCACGTACTCTAAGTTACATGGACACCTCGCCTTATATATCACCCCCCTCGTCCCACAATTGATAAATGATCTTATATCGTAGGTACGATGGGTCACACTACTGTCAAAGCTTTTAGTGGTTATAACCTGACTACAACTTACACAATGTCCACACTTATAGCTCCCCTTTATTGTACTTTTTATCCAGTTTTTATTCTGTGTCACAAGGTGGCTATGCACCAGTCTGTCTTTGAATGATCTTGGTTTCTTATATGTGATATTTGGGGTGTTGGTTAAATATGGACTTAGATCCGGGTCCATTTGTAAAATTGGCCAATACTTGTTCATGATTTCTCTGATTTTATCCGCCCCATTTGAGTAAGTTGTGATCATGCGTATTTTTTCTGTCTCCTCAACCCTATCCTTCTGTTTCGGTGTAAGAAGTTTAGTTCTCTCCATACCTTTAACCTCTCTCCATGCCTGTTTAATCACTCTCTTTGGTATCCCCTTTCAGTCAAACGCTCTGTCAGATCCTCTATCTGGGTTTGAAAACTGTCCTCCGAAAAACAGTTTCTCCTCATTCTGATCATTTGACTCTTTGGAATCCCCTTCTTATGACTATTGGGATGTCCGCTCTCCCATCTTAGGAGTGAATTCGTCGCAGTCTGTTTACGGTACGTACTAGTTTGTAATCGTCCTGCATCGTCCCTTTCAATTAGGACATCCAGGAAAGGGATTTTCTCTTTCTGTACCTCATACGTAAATTTCAGACCCAGGTCATTGTTGTTTAGGCTTTCTACTGCGCTTCTGAAGCTTTCTTCTGGTCCCCTCCAAATGACAAACACGTCATCTATGAATCTTGTCCATAAGATGATTCGGTCCATGTCAATTGTAGTGTTCTCCCCAAACACAACGGTTTCCTCCCACCAGCCCAGGAGCAAATTAGCATACGAAGGGGCCATGGAATTCCCCATAGCAGTGCCCCTGAGCTGGTGGAGGTACTGACCGTTAAAGGTGAACACGTTTTTGGTCAGGCAAAAGCTCAGCAGGTCCATGACAAAGTCGTTATGTTTATCATACTGTCTCCCCCTACTCCTCAGATAGTATTTCACCGCTTCCAGCCCCCTCTCATGTGGGATTGATGAGTAGAGGGCCTCCACATCGATGCTACATAGTAGCATATCCTCCTCTAGCACCACATCCTCTATCCTTCTCAAGAGGTCAGTTGTATCTCTTAGATAGGAGTTCAGAGTGATAACAAATGGTCTTAGGATTTTGTCGATATAGACGCCTAGGTTTTGTGTTATGCTGTTTATTCCCGACACAATGGGTCTCCCCTTTATCGGGTTAGTACCCTTGTGTAGTTTCGGGAGGCAGTAGAATGTCGCCATCACTGGATGGTTCGGTAATAGAAAGTCATATTCCTTCTTATCTATAACATTTTCAGAAAGACCTCTATCTAAAAGGCATCTCAGCTCCTTTTTAAAGTCCTTCATGGGACTACAGCTCAGGTTTCATAACTACCACTATCCTTCAGAATTAAATTGCACATCTCAATGTATCTGTCTCTATCCATTATCACCACATTGCCGCCCTTATCGGACGGCTTGATGACAATGGATTGATCTCTCTCAAGCTCACAGACACATGCCATCTCATCCTTATTGAGATTGTGCTTCCCGCCCCTTAGGTTGTTTAAACCACCCACCTCCTCTGAGACCAAGTTGACAAACACGTCAACTGCACTTAGATCATTTGTTGGTGGTGGCATCCTTGAGCTTTTACTCTTCAGGTCGGTAAATGGTCCCTCCCCTGTTAAAGTGTGGTCAGTCTGCCCTAGATGGAAGAGGGTTCTGATGTCCTCCAAGAGATCATCGGGGACCCCTAAACTTTTACTGTTTTTTTTGTCCTCTTTTATGAAGTGTTTTTTCCACCTCAATTTCCTTGCAAATAAATTGAGGTCCTTGATTGTTTCAAATATACTGAGGTCAGAGGTGGGAACAAATGATAGTCCCTTACTCAACACCCCCACCTCTATCTGTCAAGTTTTTAGAGGACAAATTTACAACCTGTAATTTTTTTATGCTATAGGGGTTTGTGCGGGTACTACCGGTCCCGGGCGGTTTCTTAGTTGGTATCCTGGGTCTAAAAAACCAGTCCCTGGTCCTGGTCTAGGGTTATTGTTTGGTTGATTCCGGTTTTCACCCCTTCCTCTCCCTTTTCCCTTCTTTTTCTTCTTTTTATTACCAGTTTTTTCCGGTTCCTCTCCCCTCTGCCTCTGATGTATCCGTCCCTGTAGAATAGTCCTCAGGTCCTGTGTCAGGTTGGCCGCTGGATGACCCTTTGGGTGTATACACATATGCTCTATTATTCTTGAAATCCTGCAGATCCCTCAGATAGAATTTATGCTTTCTTTCCTTAAGATGGTATTGAAATTTCTCTAGGGTACTCTGCAAAATAGTCTCCTTTGAGGTAAATTCCGCTTCCCCTGAGAATTTCTTAGTAATTTCTTTTTGTTCTTTGAGGATCTCATCCAGTTTCCCCAACTGTTTTCTCTCCTCCTCTAGCAGCAATTTCATTAGTCTAATTGAGCTCTCTGTTGCCTCCTTCTCCCATCTTGTGGCCAACTCCGGATTTTTGTATCTATACCCCGGTGTAAGAGTGATTCTCAAGTACCTGGGGACTATCCCTTCTCTTATATAACTCTCTAGGGACTGAACTTCCCACCAGGAGATAATTCTGTCCTTGTAAATTTTAGTCAATTCTTTAAATGCTCCTGTTAGGGTGGTGGAATACTTTTTTTGTACAAACTCCCTCTCTGAAAAGACCTCTTTTGCCTCTGCAACCCATTGTTCAGTGTTAAAGTCGCCTGATAGGAAACCAGCCATTCGCCTCTCTTATTAATTAATCAAATTATATAGCAGGATATGAATTCTCCCCAATGATCTTTTATATCACTTACCGGGAGATGATTTCGTCATACAAGCTTAAGCATTAATGCGAAGTTAAGAGGTTAAAACTTAACATTTAATCAATTATTCTAAAAGACAAGATTGTCCCACAAACTATACATATAAATTATAACAGTGCCCAAGTGTCGCACTATTAAAAAGCTCCGTCTTTTTTCAGGAGCTGTCACTTGCCCAAAGGTGTTATCGATAGAGCTCAATCTGCCCTTCAACACAGTTCACCTCCAGACCTTGATGCTAATTACATGTAGGATAATATTATCTCTTACATCCCACAATAACTAGCGCACTTCCTGCATATGAAAATTACACAAAGCCCACTTCCCCTTTATAAAGGAAAGATCTCACCGGCTTCTTCTCATCAAGGCAGGTTTACACTTAGAGTTACTTCCTTCCAGGATGTCCTTCTGCTAATAACAGCCTGGTATAGAACTCTCACAGTTTTCTACACATCACCACCATGTTCCAGTTGTAGTCAGGTTATAACCACTAAAAGCTTTGACAGTAGTGTGACCCATCGTACCTACGATATAAGATCATTTATCAATTGTGGGACGAGGGGGGTGATATATAAGGCGAGGTGTCCATGTAACTTAGAGTACGTGGGGAAGACAACCAGGGAACTAAGAAAAAGGATAGGGGAGCATCGGAGCGATATCCGCAACAAACGCGACAAACCAGTGGCTAGACATGTCAACACCTATCATGGGGGAGATGAGAACTGCATAAAATTCATAGGTATCGATCATATACCACCACCCATTAGGGGAGGGGATTGGGACAATAAAGTCCTTAGAAAAGAGGTCTTTTGGATCTACACCCTGAATACAGTGGCCCCAAAGGGAATGAATGAGGCACTTTCTTTCTCTCCATTTCTCTCCATTTCTTGAAACACGATAGCAGAGGGAAAGAATAGGAGGGATAGTCGACGGTGAGCGGGGGCGCCACGGGCGGGGTGGGGGTACTGTAGGGTGCCAACCTCCGCAGATAGGCAGGGACAGAGGGGGGAGCGCAGGAAGATTTAGATGGCACTTGATCTATTGCTCTCTAATAATGACCTGTCCTAACTTTACCTTCTCCTTTATTCAAAAGCTCGCTGGAAAAATCTGTATTCCCCCCCCCCCCTAAAATCGAAAAAGGAAACATCATTATCCAATTTTTGTCCATAGTATGTGATATATCTGCCCCTTTGGGATAGTGTGATCATGCAGTAAAAATGATTGGAAAACGCCACTGGTAGTAAATGGCTCTGTATTTGAGGGACACTATACGATTGTCAAATTGATTATCCTGTATCATCAATCAGCCTGTGTCTCTTACATGCGACAGGTCTATTTTGATCATGTGGTTTAACCAATTCAACAGATACCATATGTAAATTACAAGCTCCGTCATGAGGAGACACTGAATAATTGTCAAAGTGACTAATCCTTGTTCAAGAAAACATAAGTAGAACATAAGTGGTAGGAAACAAAAACCTTCACCTAACTTTGGATAAAAGGGAGTTTTTGCATGGTGGTAAACACTCCTTTGCTAAGAGGCATAGGATCGAGGGAAAGAACCTGCCTCTTCCAATGACCTCAGAGCCCGGGGGGTGGAATTAATGAGCCCTAGATTCCACCCATCTCTGAGAACGGGGCCGGGAATGAGGCGTGGAACGCATGCTTGCGTTCCACGGTGCGCCGGACCGGAAAAGACATCGCGGGAAGATACGCGCGTCATTCCCGGGAGGCAGGGGACGCAAGGGGACCGGGAAACACGGCCATAAAAGCTGCGGGATGGCCGCGGCGGCGTCCTCCATATTCAGACCACACCAGGCTATGCTGGGTAAGTACCCGGAGGGCAATAGGAGCCAGGTGGGACTGGAACTATATGTGTAGATTGTGGTGCTTTGCACCAATTGGCATAACTAATAAGAAATATTACCCAATGTCTTGTTCCACAGAGGCATGTACCATCATAGGGGTACCTGTTGCTAGGACCCCCTTGAAATCCAAACCACATATCCCCTGATGAGGATTAAAATCTGAAACGCGTAGGGAGTGGAACATGGTGGTGATGTGTAGAAAACTGTGAGAGTTCTATACCAGGCTGTTATTAGCAGAAGGACATCCTGGAAGGAAGTAACTCTAAGTGTAAACCTGCCTTGATGAGAAGAAGCCGGTGAGATCTTTCCTTTATAAAGGGGAAGTGGGCTTTGTGTAATTTTCATATGCAGGAAGTGCGCTAGTTATTGTGGGATGTAAGAGATAATATTATCCTACATGTAATTAGCATCAAGGTCTGGAGGTGAACTGTGTTGAAGGGCAGATTGAGCTCTATCGATAACACCTTTGGGCAAGTGACAGCTCCTGAAAAAAGACGGAGCTTTTTAATAGTGTGACACTTGGGCACTGTTATAATTTATATGTATAGTTTGTGGGACAATCTTGTCTTTTAGAATAATTGATTAAATGTTAAGTTTTAACCTCTTAACTTCCCATTAATGCTTAAGCTTGTGGAGCATATTGGAAGCTCCGGCTCAAGAACGGGGTCGGCTGCGGTTTCGACCGCTGGAACGGGTCGAGCCGTGGCCCTCACAGGAAGAGATACAGTCTATGGGCTCCGGTGACGAAGCAGGACAGGTGGTGGGCGACGGTGAGGCGGTTGAGAAGCTGGCGATGTCGTCTGGGCCTGGAGAAGCTGTACCCGGTCGGCTCTGCTGCATCACATGATGGAGTCTTCTGCCTAGGGTCGCACTCCAGCTGCGAATCGTCCATTCCACAGTCTCTAGTAACCGCACCCGGAGGTCTTGTAGAGCCTCTAGCCAAAAGTCGGGGCTGCCGTCTATGGTAAGGGCAGGACCCGGACCCGGTTGGCCGATGGCTGCTCTGGCCTCCGCCTCGACCTCCCGCATTAGGTCTTGGAGTCTCATGCTGGCCATTCTCTTCTTCGGAGGGAACCACACCCGTTCAACCGGTAAGCGTTCTGGTAGAGCTGGTGAAGAAGGTCTGTGACACTTCCATTTCCTCTGGGCTTTTGTAGTCCAATGGTGGGAAAAGTCTTTGGGGTCCGCCCCCATGGTTGATTCAAGCAATCAGGGCGGACAAAGAGTTTGGCGCCTTTTGTCTTTAGCCCTCCCACAATGAGGGGGGGTTGACTCACTCCTGGGCTTGCACGTGGCGGATTCTTGTGGCGGGAACGCCATCTTGGGCGCCATCTTGGCCCACGGTGTAAAGGCGGGAAAGTTCTTTTAGGGACTAACAAAGTCCAATTTGTAGACAATAAAGTCATTTTTAAGCACATTATACCCGTTGGGTAACGGGCCTGCTCGTATCCTGTTCGTGACGCCATTTTCTGACTCACCGCGGCCGGGACTCCGGTTTAGACAGGCTTCCTCCTTGTCACGGGTGGACCACACCTGCCGGTAGTGGGGCCCGGTGTAGTGCAGATCAAAAGTGTTGAAAACGTCTTGCGGGAACAGATTAAAGGGGTTTTTAATTTATTCGTGACGCCACCTATGAGTAGTTTCGGTAATCGTTACCGACGCTGCGGAACCTCCGGGGGATGGACAGCAGCAAGATGGAACGCTCCCCACAGGCTGAGTGGTGATCCCCGGAGGCTGGAGCTGCTTAAGATGTTGTGCGGCAGCTGCGGTTACCTTGTAGTGCGGACGGACAGTTCATAAGGAAGCACGGACACAGAAAGTCTCTGCAACGGGTCTTTACTGTAACCAGCAGGCAGTACATGGTATACAGTTCACAGGTAGTGGACCGGGTGGACTCAGCAATGATGGTGTCCCTTAGAAATCCGCAGTGTTCCTCCATTCTAACTAAGTGATTGCCAGTGTCGCCCAGGAATACCAGATCGGGTACGGGGAGGCTGCTTCAATGCCCTATCCATGATGTACGTTCTGGATGTTTTGGGGAGCCTTGGATCCCTCAGTGGGTACACCGCTGGTTAGACGACTGGAAGTTGGCTGGTGGTGGGGTGCTCCTGTGAAGCTGCTCCTCCACGCTTCTGGTTCGCGTAGCAGAGGTGAACTGCTGCCAGCTTCGGTACCAGTGAACCGGCTGTGAAGTTTTGGGCACGGGAGTCTTTTGGGAACCCGTGTGAATAATGCCCAATCCCGGTTGGTAAGGCCTCAGGTGCTGACACCCGACCGGTGCGGAGCCCCCGCTCCTACTCCAAGTTCAAGTTCTCGTCACTGTTCTAGGCTCTGTTCTAGACTCTTGTGTAGACTATGTGTCTGTTCTCCTACACACTACCCTAGCACTCCGCCCACCAGGACCTAGGATTGGCCCTTTGTTCTAGGTGATGCATGCAGGGTTGGATTTCTAAGTTAACCAAATCATTGCTGGGTCAGAGAATATTGCGGCTGCATTTATGGCTGCAATACCCTCTTGTGACGCACTCGTTGCGGGGTGCCACATTATAGTTTACAGTTGGATGAATAATTATTTTTGTATGTGCAAATATGACAATATGCATAAATATTCCAATAAAGCCATGTTAAATGTTTTGACACAAAAAAAATAAAAAGTACCGTATTTTCCGGCGTATAAGACGACTTTTTAACCCCTAAAAATCTTCTCCAAAGTCGGGGGTCGTCTTATACGCCGGGTAAAAGGAAAAGAGAAAGGCCGGCAACTACAGGGGGCTCGCCGTGCTTAACATAAGAGCCATGGCAGGCAAAAAAAAAAAAATTGATACTCACCTCTGCCGCCACTGTGGCTTCCCGCTGCCACTGCCGCCACTGCTTGATGTCACCCGTAGCCGCCGGGTGCCGTAGATGTACGATAATAAGCCATCAACCAATCAGGCGGCTGCTGGCGTCTGATTGGCCGCGGCATTACCATACATCTCCTATACGGAGGTCATCTGCGCCGCTCAGCAGAGATGTACGGTAATGCCGAGGCCAATCAGACGCCAGCAGCCGCCTCATTGGCTGATGGCTTATTATCGTACATCTACTTCGCCCGGCTACATACAGCGGCGGGGGCGGTGGCAGCAGTAAGCAACTTTACACAACTATGTTTATCTATGGCCAGCTAGTGATTGTAATGCAATCTGCAGCCTCCAAAGTGCAGAGGCAGTGTGTGTGTGTCTGACTGTGTGTGTGTGTCTGTATCTGACTGTGTGTGTGTGTGTGTGTGCTGTATCTGACTGTGTGTGTGTGTCTGTATCTGTCTGGGTGTGTGTGTGTCTGTATCTGACTGTGTGTGTGTCTGTATCTGACTGTGTGTTTGTCTGACACCATGTGTATGTGTGTGTGTGTGTGTGTGCTTGTCTGACACTGTGTGTGTATGTGACTGTGTTTGGCTACTGGGGAATGATGGGGGCTGCAGAGGAATATTGGGGGTTCATGGGGGCTGTACTCCCCCACCACCACTGGCACGACCCTCTCTCCAAGTCACCCTTCCCTTGACGCTGTCACGTCCCCATCTCTTTGTCTCTTAAACCCCCCGCCCCCCATCTGGAGCTGGCCTGTCCCCCTCTCCGTGTCACCTACACTTCCCAGCCATCCCAGTACTGGCACATTACCCTCTGTATTTATAGTATATGGAGGACTATGGGGTGCAATATACTATATGGAGGACTATGGGGAGTGCATTATAATATATGGAGGACTAGAGGGGTGCATTATACTATATGGAGCACTATGATGATGCATTAGAATATATGGAGATAATTATGCTATATGGAATATTATAATACTTGGAGGGCTCTGTGGGAGCATGATAATACTTGAAGGGGTATGAGGTAGCCTCTATATTTTATGCACGGCTATTTGAGGGCTGTGTGGGGTTCATAATACAGTGTGAAGAGATGTAGGGGCCATTATTCTATACTTAGGTCCATTATACTGTATGGAGGACTGTGTGTCACAGTGAGGATCATACTGTAGAAGAGAGGTAGTCTTATACGGCGAGTATATTGCAAACTCTATATTTTAACTGGAAAAGTTGGGGGTCGTCTTATACGCCCAGTCGTCTAATACGCCGGAAAATACGGTAAGTTTTTCTTTCCATTTTTCATTTGTTTATAAACAACCAGGTTCACATACAATATAATACTGCAAAAATTATTCAATTAAAACACTTAAATTAGCTAAAAATCAAGACTTTATCATGTCTGGTCAAAAATGACCGGAGGATAACAAGTGTATAGTGGTAACGAGGAGAATAGCAGGGTTAACCAAGTAGCAGAGATCTCCATAGTCTCACTGCTTTTACATAAAGAATCACCACCTGTGACTAGGATAATAAATCCTTTTTTTCCTCTAGATCAAACATGAAATGTCAAATACATTGAAAGACAAAAACATGGACAAAGTCACAGGCCAACCCAAATAGTGCTCCATACAGAAAAATGTACCCCATATAGTCCTCCATGGAGAATAATGGGCCCCCACATAGCCCTCCATACAAAATAATGCACCCCATATAGAATTATGGGTTCCACATAGCCTTTTATACAGTATAATGGGCCCCACATGCAATACAGTATTGCAAGTCTCACCTAGTCCTTCATATAGTATTATAGTCCCCACATAGTCTTCAATATAGTATCATGGGCCCCACATATTCCTGTATATAGTATTATGAGCCACATATAATCCTTCATGTAATATTATGGGCCCCATATAGTCTTCCATGTAGTATTATGGATATTATGGGCCCCACATAGGCCTCCATATAGTAATATGGGCTCCACATAGTCCTCCAAATAGTATTATGGGCACCATATAATCCTCAATATTGTATTATAGGCCCTAAATAATTTTCTATATCATATAATGGGTCCCACATAGCCCTCTATATAGTATTATGGAGCACATATAGTACTGCATATAGTATTATGGGCCCCATGTAGTCCTCCATATAGTATTGTGAGTATTATGGGCCCCACATAGATCTCCATATAGTAATATTGGCCTTACATAGTCCTCCATATAGTATTATGGACCCTATACAGTGCCTACAAGTAGTATTCAACCCCCTGCAGATTTAGGTGGTTTGATAAGATGCAAATAAGTTAGAGCCTTCAAACTGCAAACGAGAGTAGGATTTATTAACAGAAGCATAAATCTTACAAACCAAAAAGTTATGTTGCTCAGTTGAATTTTAATAAATTTTAAACATAAAAGTGTGGGTCAATTATTATTCAACCCCTAGATTTAATATTTTGTGGAATAACCCTTGTTTGCAATTACAGCTAATAATCATCTTTTATAAGACCTGATCAAGCCGGCACAGGTCTCTAGAGTTATCTTGGCCCACTCCTCCATGCAGATCTTCTCCAAGTTATCTAGGTTATTTGGGTGTCTCATGTGGACTTTAATCTTGAGCTCCTTCCACAAGTTTTCAATTGGGTTAAGGTCAGGAGACTGACTAGGCCACTCCATCACCTTGATTTTTTCCCTCTTGAACCAGGCCTTGGTTTTCTTGGCTGTGTGCTTTGGGTCGTTGTCTTGTTGGAAGATGAAATTATGACCCATCTTAAGATCCTTGATGGAGGAGCGGAGGTTCTTGGCCAAAATCTCCAGGTACGCCGTGCTATCCATCTTCCCATGGATGCAAACCAGATGGCCAGGCCCCTTGGCTGAGAAACAGCCCCACAGCATGATGCTGCCACCACCATGCTTGACTGTAGGGATGGTATTCTTGGGGTCGTATGCAGTGCCATCCAGTCTCCAAACGTCACGTGTGTGGTTGGCACCAAAGATCTCGATCTTGGTCTCATCAGACCATAGAACCTTGAACCAGTCTGTCTCAGAGTCCTCCAAGTGATCATGAGCAAACTGTAGACGAGCCTTGACATGACGCTTTGAAAGTAAAGGTACCTTACGGGCTCGTCTGGAACGGAGACCATTGCGGTGGAGTACGTTACTTATGGTATTGACTGAAACCAATGTCCCCACTGCCATGAGATCTTCCCGGAGCTCCTTCCTTGTTGTCCTTGGGTTAGCCTTGACTCTTCGGACAAGCCTGGCCTCAGCACGGGAGGAAACTTTCAAAGGCTGTCCAGGCCGTGGAAGGCTAACAGTAGTTCCATAAGCCTTCCACTTCCGGATGATGCTCCCAGCAGTGGAGACAGGTAGGCCCAACTCCTTGGAAAGGGTTTTGTACCCCTTGCCAGCCTTGTGACCCTCCACGATCTTGTCTCTGATTGCCTTGGAATGCTCCTTTGTCTTTCCCATGTTGACCATGTATGAGTGCTGTTCACAAGTTTGGGGAGGGTCTTAAATAGTCAGAAAAGGCTGGCAAAAGAGATAATTAATCCACACATGTGAAGCTCATTGTTCTTTGTGCCTGAACTACTTCTTAATACTTTAGGGGGACCAAACAGAATGCTGGTGGTTTGAGGGGTTGAATAATAATTGACCCACACTTTTATGTTTAAAATTTATTAAAATTCAACTGAGCAACATAACTTTTTGGTTTGTAAGATTTATGCTTCTGTTAATAAATCCTACTCTCGTTTGCAGTTTGAAGGCTCTAACGTATTTGCATCTTATCAAACCACCTAAATCTGCAGGGGGTTGAATACTACTTGTAGGTACTGTATATTTCTCCATATAGTACGGGTATTATAAGTCTCCCATAGTCTTTTATAAAGTATTAAGGGCCCCACATAGTCATCTATACAGTATTTTTGCCCCATGCTAAAAAAAGTAATAAATACATACTCATCTCTCCTGTTTTCCCTGCTATTTTGGCTTTGGCAGTGAATGCTCTGAAGCTCTTCACTTCTCAACACAGTGGACGCAAAATAACCCTATGTGCTGAGACATCAGATGCAGAATGATGGGGGAGGAAGCTGATTGCTTTCCTCTTCCATCATTGCTTTCAACTACATCAGCATCCAGGATGCAGATACAGGTGAATGTGAAATGCTTCAGGAGCAGTGCCCATCATCGCGGGCCAGATAACATCAGCCTGCTAACCAGATTTGGCCTGTGGACCAAACTTTGACTTATGTGCTCTAGTTATAGAAGATTCCCTCTTGCCACAGTCACAGGTCTAGGTGTAAAAATCTCATTAGAAAAATCTCTGTAATGTCTCCTCATACATTTATACATTGCAAAAAGATCAGCCTAAAGCCCTTGTTTTACCAAATAACCCCAAGTTTATTAACCTGTTTGGTATTGCAGACCACCCAGTCCACAAATAACCTTGGTCATGTTTCTCTGCACCAGCAACTAGAGTTCAGCAATGTCTTTCTTA
Organism: Allobates femoralis; assembly: GCA_033576535.1. Classification (NCBI taxonomy): domain Eukaryota; kingdom Metazoa; phylum Chordata; class Amphibia; order Anura; family Aromobatidae; genus Allobates; species Allobates femoralis. Next base: position 120,218,893 of record JARQOC010000002.1, read on the forward strand.
TACACTGGAGAACAGAATTGTACGCAGTATTCTAAGTGTGATCACACTAGTGACTTGTACAGAGGCAAAATCATGTTTTCATGAGCATCTACCTCTTTTAAGGCATATTATTATTTTATTTGCATTGGCAACAGTTGCCTGACACTGGTCACTAAAGTTGAGTTTGCCATGCACCTACAATCTTGACTTTTAAGTGCCAGTTTTGCCAAGTGTTTTTCAATTTAGTATAGTGTGTTGTGAAAGTATTTGGCCCCCTTGAACTTTTCAACGTTTTGCCACATTTCAGGCTTCAAACATGACGATATAAATTCAAATTTTTTTGTGAAGAATCAACAAGTGTGACACAATCATGAAGTGGAACGAAATTTATTGGATATTTTAAACTTTTTTAACAAATAAAAAACAGAAAAGTGGGGTGTGCAATATTATTCAGTCCCTTTACTTTCAGTGCAGCAAACTCACTCCAGAAGTTCAGTGAGGATCCCTGAATGATCCAATGTTGTCCTATATGACTGGTAATGATAAATAGAATCCACCTGTGTGTAATCAAGTCTGTATAAATGCACCTGTTCTGTGTCTGTGATAGTCTCAGTGATCTGTTTCAAGTGCAGAGAGCATCATGAAGACCAAGGAACACACCAGGCAGGTCCGAGATACTGTTGTGGCGAAGTTTAAAGCCGGATTTGGATACAAAAAGATTTCCCAAGTTTTAAACATCTAAGGGAGCACTGTGCAAGCGATCAAACGATATTGAAATGGAAGTAGTATCAGACCACTGCAAATCTAACATGACCTCTGAGGGAGACCCAGCTTTCTCACACTGGGTCCTACATTATGCTGCAAAATTTCTTGGTAGTCCTCAGACTTCATAATGCCATGCACACGGTCAAGCAGTCCAGTGCCAGAGGCAGCAAAACAACCCCAAAACATCAGGGAACCTCCGCCATGTTTGACTGTAGGGACCGTGTTCTTTTCTTTGAATGCCTCTTTTTTTCTCCTGTAAACTCTATATTGATGCCTTTCCCCAAAAAGCTCTACTTTTGTCTCATCTGACCAGAGAACATTCTTCCAAAACGTTTTAGGCTTTCTCAGGTAAGTTTTGGCAAACTCCATCCTGTCTTTTTTATGTCTCGGGGGTATCCACCATCCGCACAATCTTGTGTTGAAATCTCTCGGCAATTTTTCTTTTCCGTCCACATCTAGGGAGGTTAGCCACAGTGCCATGGGCTTTAAACTTCTTGATGACACTGCGCACGGTAGACACAGGAACATTCAGGTCTTTGGAGATGGACTTGTAGCCTTGAGATTGCTCATGCTTCCTCACAATTTGGTTTCTCAAGTCCTCAGACAGTTCTTTGGTCTTCTTTCTTTTCTCCATGCTCAATGTGGTACACACAAGGACACAGGACAGAGGTTGAGTCAACTTCAATCCATGTCAACTGGCTGCAAGTGTGAGTTAGTTATTGCCAACACCTGTTAGGTGCCACAGGTAAGTTACAGGTGCTGTTAATTACACAAATTAGAGAAGCATCACATGATTTTTCTAACAGTGCCAATACTTTTGTCCACCCCCTTTTTTATGTTTGGTGTGGAATTATATCCAATTTGGCTTTAGGACAATTCTTTTTGAGTTTTTTCATTGAAGACAAATTAAATGAAGATAATAATACCAATGAATTTGTGATTGCAATCATTTTCAGGAAGAAATTGAGTATTATCTGACAGAATTGCAGGGGTGTCAATACTTTTGTCCACAACTATATATATATATATATGTGCATATGTCCGGTTACCATATCTCCAAATAGGCAAGGGAGCAGCTTCCATAAATGTACAGAAAACACAGTGAAATAGCCTGCAGTTAGAAATACAGATTATATCAGAATTATCACAATCTGGTTTCAGTTGGGCTAGGGTCACACTTGGTAGAGTAATTGCGGTTACCGCATCCAGATCCGGATGCGGTAAGCGCAATTGCCTTCAGACACATTTTGTTTACAAAATGTGTCCGGCAAACCGCAGTGCGGTAACCAGATTGCTCAGGATGTGTAATCCGGAGCAATCTGGTTACCATATGCTTTGTTCATCCCTGCTGCCGCTGGGATGAACAAATGGTTAATGTTAATAATAGATGTGTGCAACATGTCTCTTGGGGGTGCCCATCCTCCCTAGAGACAAACTGTCCACTCAGGTGGGCATGTGAGGGGTTAATCTTGGCATTTATAGTATTGCCGACTATTGTCGGCATTTTCTATTTTATGAATGAACCTGGCGGCTCCTCGCTGTGTAGTAGTTACAGAACGTAATATACGTACTGTATGAGCCGCTAGCCTTGGTCCTGAAAGCATTAACATTAACATTAGGTCTATGGGCAGTGCATCGCTAAAGACCTAATGTTAATGCTTTCAGGACCAAGGCTAGCCGCTCATACAGTACATACATTACGTACTGTATGTACTACACAGTGAGGAGCTGCCAGGTTCATTCATAAAATAGTAAATGCCGACAATAGCCGGCAATACTATAAATGCCAAGATCAACCCCTCACATGCCCACCTGAGTGGACAGCATGTCTCTAGGGAGGGTGGGCACCCCTAGAGACATGTTGCCCCATCTATTGATAACATTTAACCCTGCGGCAGCAGGGATGAACAAAGCATACGGCTGCCACAGGCAATCACATGTGCCTTGCGGCAGCTACATGCGCTCCCATAGGAGGCCATTATAGCAAGCCTGCTGCGGTTTGCAAACCGCTGCAAAAACTGCAGCCTTTTTTTTTACAGCAGGCTGCAATTCCGCAAGCGATAACCGGATTGCATGTAGTGCAATCCGGTTACTATAATGGGCTCCTATGGGCTGCGGTTTCTGATCCGGTTTTGAGCACTTTCACTGCTCAAAACTGGATCAGGATCCGCAGTGCCCAGCCGCAAGTGTGACCCTAGTCTTAGTTTTAAAAGAATGTATGTAACACATTCCCTTGAAGAAAACTAAGTAAAAATATACCTAAAAAGAGTACTGGATATTTAAAAAAACATTTAATAGGTCAGAGTAGACTAGGGACCAGCCAAAATATTCAAATTGTCGTGGTGCGAAGTGTAAAAAAATCTTTTGACCGAAAACAAAAGCTGATGGCTATGTATGTGATCTGGTGTTAATGTGTGATTGGTGAGGACATGGTGCAGAAGAGTGGCGGTGGGATTGTAGAAGGTTTGCGGATTTAAAATGGAGCTGGGTTGGTGGCGGAAGTGGGGTGGAGTCTTGGCGGAGTTCCCGAGGGCCCCAAGATTTTGCCACTATGGTACCCTGATATTTCTGGTGGCAGCCCTCATTCCATGTCTAGAAAACTTGGTGCTATCCTTAAAAATAATGTACATCATACAAAATGCTAAATGTAGTATTGTTTAATGTGGGGTAAATTCACTTTTGCATCACCTAATTTGATAAACTGAAGATTTTGTAATGACAGCATTATTAAGCATACTTTTATGGTATTCTTATGTACTGGTTTAAAAAAAATGTTCTATGAGACTCAGTGTTGTCAAAATTTTGGAAATTGCTCTTGTAATCAGGGTAATATTAATATAAATCATACTTTTCAAAAGTAATGCTCTCACTCATGCTAAGTGCTTTATATATACAAAAACACATATTATTTATACACATACATATATGTATACAGTATACACACATGCATATACAGTATATATACATAATATGAGTGTATATGTTTACTGTGTAGATATATATACTGTATGTGTTTATATATATATACATACATATATATATATATACATATATATATATAGTCTCCAATGAGCTCAGACATTTATAAACAGACACATTTAAATATAAATTCTTGTGCGCACAGGTTTCTGCAATAGGACCTTTCTCTAGTGACATTTTATTGCCAGCTAATTAAAGGAACGTCACTGTATCCCCACACACAGATGCTCAGCGCACCCCACAAAATCTGTTTGCTTGGCACACATTAATCATCCCTTGAGTAATGTTCACCCCAGATCCCACTAGGTCCATAATTGGGACATATTCCCAGGATCTTGTATTGTATTCTCCTCTTCAATACCTGCTCATCGCTCCCTCCTCTATGCACCATTCAGGGGGGTGGTAACAGAACCACGTGCAGATTGTAGCTTGCATTGGATCAATTCCCAGTGTGTTCTGGAGTCATAGCCACACATGATTTCAGGAGCGTCATACATCATGACCGGTCTCTCACTCACTACCTTTTAACTAATTAATTGCTGTTTCAAAATAATATACTCTGTTTTGTGATCATATAAAGGGACTCTTATGTTGCTAAAATATGATGTTACACTGAAAATTCACAAAATAACATTGTGCATACACTAAAAAAACAAAGTATTAGGACACCTTACACTTTACATTTATAGGATCACTTATGACATCCAATCTATATCCATAATATAAAGTTGCAAGTTTTTCTGTAAGATTTTGGAGTATGTGGAAATTTCTACTCTTTAAGGCTTTGTTTACACATACAAATCAGTTTTTTAAGCCCTTAGAAAAACGGATGCATTTTTCTAAGGGTGCTAATAGTGTCTCCTGAGGTCCTGGACGTTTTTGGCAAATTTTGGGACTTAGTCATTTTTTCATGAAAAACGCATATGCGCTAATGCATGCGTTAACGCAGGTGCCTATATGTGCCATGTGTTAACGCATGCGTTTCCCATAGGGCTCCATGTTAAAAAAAGCATGTGTTTTTTGAAAGCACCCCAAAAACGCAGCTAGCAGTGTTTTTGGGCTGCTGCATAAAAACGCATGTGTTTTTTTTTTAAAACGTACACACATGCGTTAATGCATATGCGTTTTTGGACTTTTGGACGCAAGAAGGCAGACATTGAAGCAGAGACTGCACGCAAGAATGCAGACATTGAAACAGAAGAAGTGGAGATGGAAGCAGAGACTGCACGTAAACAGACAGAAGTTGAAGTCCAGCAGAGGAAATGAGAACACGCGGCAGCCATGGCAAGGCTAAAGGTCATCAAACTAGCTCTAGTTCTAGCTCTAGGAGGCAGCATTAGCGTGTATGAACTCGACATGGATGACTTCCTTAAGCGCACAAGAGACTACGTGCTGAGCCAAGCGAATGAACCGCTGATCGACGCCAACATACCTTTCAGCATCAATACTTTTCCAGAGCATCAAGACGCCGTTCCACCTGCAGCTTCCACCTTCACAGGTCAGTCCAATGCACCTCAAACATTCAAACCTGAACCTGCTTGATATTCCAATGCAAAGCCAGACCTTGCACCTCAACAACCCCCGTATGCCAATGTGCACATGCAACACAACAAGGCACTACACTCCTGACAACTTTGTAGTTGCGGCCCCACATGCATCAGAGACTGTTCGCACCAAACCAGTTACCCGTCTAAATGCCTACGCCACTCTGTACCTTCCCAAACTTCTGAAACAAGAAGCTATGAACTATGCAACCAGCGTCGCTCAATCAGCGAATGTGCCCTCAAGGTCAGGAAGAACAGACATGTCCGACTTTGCGAGGTACATAATACGCAGAGGCGTATTATGTACCTCGCAAAGTCGTACATGTGTGTTCTTTCTGACTTTCGGGGCACATTCGACTGAGCGACGCTGGTTGCGCTCTTCGTAGCTTCTTGTTTCACCAACTCATCAACACTGGTCTCACAAGGTTTGACGACCAGCTCGAAAACTACAGACAATGGAAATGTGCCTTCAAAACCACAACGAGTGACCTTGGCATTATTGCTGCTGAAGAGCTGGACCTGCTAATCAGGTGGCTAGGTCCACGGTCTACAGAGAGAATCAAAAGACTCAGCTCTGTTTACATCAGCGACCCAACAACTGGTCTCGCAACCGCATGGGACAGACTAGAGAAAGGTTTCGGCCGTCCTGAAGCAATTGAAGACGCATTGCTTAAACAACTATATAACTTTCCTAAAATATCCGGCAAGCATGCTTCAAAGTACCAGGATCTCAGTGACCTGCTGTCTGAGCTCCAGCTGGCCAAGACACAGACACACATCTACCTGGCTTTAGCTACCTGGACACCGCTCATGGGGTGAAACCCATTGTCGCCAAGTTGCCTTACAACATCCAAGACAAGTGGACCACATGAGGGTCAAACTACAAGAGACAATACCAATTATCCTTCCCTCCATTCTCCTTCTTGTGTCACTTCATCAAGGTAATTGCAAAGTGCAAAAACAACCCCAGCTTCTGCTATGAAGAACCCAGCGGCTCTGCATCATCTCCTAGGTACAAGAGTTCACGCTCTCACGACAGAAACTGCAGCAGTCTGGTGTCTCCAAAAAAGACAGAGGTTCTGCATTCACCGACATCGTCACCTGATAGAAACCGCAGCGGTCAGGTGTCAACGAAAGAGTCCAAAGTTCTACCTACAATGACGTCAGCGCTAGACAAAGTCAATGAAAGTGAGAAGGTAGAAAATCCGAACCGCCAGTGTACTATTCACAAATTGCCGCATCCTCTGTAGAAGTGCATCGGCTTCAGGAAGAAAGAACGGATGGAACTCTTGAAGAAGTTTGGAGTATGCTTCAGGTGCTGTGCCTCTACCGAACACATTGCTAAAGACTGTGTCATCACTATCAAGTGTAAAGAGTTCGATAGACCATGTACACGCGCTCAATCCATCACAACTGAGGCTGTGGTCACAGTTGCCATGCGTTTTTTTTAAGTGATTTAACAAAACTCATGCTTTTTTTCATGTCTGCATGAGTTTTGTAAGGTGTGTGATGGCTCCCTGCGTTTTTGGGTGCGTTTTTGAATCTGCACCTAAAAATAGTGCTTGTAGTATTTTTTTGAGCGTTTTGAAAAACGCATGCGTTTTTGTAGAAAACGCATGCGTTTTTATAACATGGGTTACTATGGAAAACGCATGCAAAAACGCATTTACAGTTAGTACCTTTTAGTGCCATTCAAAAACGCATTCGTTTCCCATAGGAGCCCATGTTAAAAAACGCATGCGCATGCGTTTTTGGATATGCTCCAAAAACGCATGGGACAGTCACACATGCTTTTTGGCTATTTGGGCATGCGTTTTTTAACATGGGGGCCTATGGGTGCGTTTTTTACATGCGTTTTTGAAAACGCAGGTCTCCAAAAATGCATGTGAAAAATGGTACTGTGACCACAGCCTGACTCAACGTCTGCATCTTCTCCCACCACAAGCCATGATGGGGAGAGTGCAGGTCAAGCTGCAAACCATCTCACAGTATCTTCCTCATGCACCAAGGTCTGCGTAGAAAGTCTTCACGATAAGTCCTGCATGAAGATTTGCCTGGCAAGGGTGTATCCCAAAGGTCATCCAGAAAAGGTAGTCAAGGTTTACGTCAGTCTGGACGACCAGAGCAACAAATCCTTGGGCAGGTCAGAACTCTTCAACTTGCTCGGCTAAAGTCTTTGTGTTGATGTTAATGGCTAGGGTCACATTTGGCATGAGTTTTTTTAGTGCCTTAAAAAAAGCATGCATTTCTGCATGCTTTTTTCCATTTCTGCATGCTTTTTTCCATTTCAGCATGCTTTTGTTAAGGTGTCTGATGGCACCCTACGTTTTTGCATGCGTTTTTAAATCAGCACCCAAAAATAGTGCATGCACTATTTTTTGGTGCTGTTTTAAAAACGCGTGCGTTTTTGCATGCGTTTTTGATGTCAGCTACTCACATAAGTGCAAAAACTCATGCCAAAAACACATGGCACTTTAGACATGAGTTTTTGCTATTGGGGCATGCGTTTTTTAATATGGGGGCCTATGGGTACGTTTTTACATGCTTTTTTAAAAACGCAGGTCTCCAAGAAAGCATGAAAAAAAACGCAAGTGTGACCCTAGCCTTAATTGTGGAATATTTACGAGTGAAGAAATTTCCGTGAGCTCTTTAGAATAGTTTCATCAGACTCTGTGACCTGGGACTGGATTTGATAGACCTTTGGTTACAGAACTGACAGATAATCTAGAATGCAATAATGAAGGCACCACTCTTGTGCTTTTTTTTCACCATTCACCTCTGGAATGGTACTTTAAATCTAATGTCCTTGCCTCTGCTCTAGTAACCTTCCAGTGTTTTCATCTGTTATCGGCGCTGACAAAGTTCAGCAGCACCATCTTTTTTAAAAACGCACCAAAAAACGCAGCTTGCAGTATTTTTTGGTGCTGATTCGAAAATGCATGCAAAAACGCAGGTTGTCAAAAAACACCTTAAAAACACATGCAGAAATATAAAAACGCATGCAGAAACGCATGCTTACTTTTAAGGCACCAAAAAAACGCATGCCAATTGTGACCCTAGCCTTACATTGAAGACTGACATCTAGCTTGCTCCATGAAACACTGGAGCGGTTCGACAGGTCACAAACTGGAGATTGATGTGAGTTGCGTTGGCAGATGAAGATGACAGAGGGTGAGTATAAAACTAAGGGTAGAAACACACTGGAGAGAAAAAAATGCGGTCCGATTGTCGTTCCCGAGAGTCATACGAGTGTCGTCCATTTATTGGCCCGTTTTGCGTCCAACTGCTATGCAACTGTTCAACATTTTGCTCAGATCACATCTGAGTGGTGTCTGTGTGCAATCCGTTTTTTTTCTCAGCAGCTATTTACTGTATAATCATTTACAGGATCATTTTACAGTGTTCTTCATCTGCAGAATGATAATTATCAGGGAAAAAAAAAACAGATGCCTCTCGGATGGTCCATGTGCTGTCCGTGCAGGGACCCATAGACTTGCATTGGCGAGTCTCGCGCGTGAATCACATACTATCGCAGCATGTTGCGATTTGTTTCTTGTCCATCAATCGGATGAGAAAAAAAAACGCCCGACACTCTCAAATGTGCACTCGGACATTGAATAACAATGGTCTGACTGCAATGCGAGAAAAACTCGTAAGCAGTTGTCCGACTTTCATGCCAGTGTGTCCATACCCTAAGGTTACAGACACACTGGCGTGAAAGTTGGACGACCGTAGTGCACGTTTTTCTCGTATTGCAGTCGGATCAATGTTAATCAATGTACGAGCGCACATTTCCGAGTGTCGGGCGTTTTTATTGTCATCCACTTCACGGATGAGCAAGCAGTCACAACATGCTGTGACAGTATGTGATTCACGCGTGACACTCGCAAATGCAAGTCTATCGGTCAGAGAAAGCTCACGGACCGCAGTCGGACAGCACACGGACCATCCGCGAGGCATTCATTTTTTTCACTGATACATTATCATTCTGTGGCTCAGACAACTGTAAAAACTGTTCCTGTAAAAGATTATACTGTAAATAGCTTCTTAGAGAAAAAACGGATTGCACACGGACAGCACACGGAAGCCACACTGACCAAAAATCGGATGACACTCGTACGACTCTCCTGTACGACCGTTTTATTTCAGGCCAGTGTGTTTCCACCTTAAAGGTCCCTTTACACGCGGCCACAGGAAGGTAGAAACTGGCAGGCATTGGACACAATTGTGCCTGTTGCTTTGAATGGTACATTTACACGCGGCCACAGGAAGGTAGGAACAGGCAGGCATCGGACACAAATTGTGCCTGTTGCCTTGAAAAGACAACGATGTGGCTGCATGTAATTCAGGACTTTCCTTCCTGTGTCTTCCCTGAAGGAAGGAAAGTCCTGAATTACACGCTGGTGAGTCTGTCTGTGTGACATCTCACCAGCGATGTGAGCGATATTGTAAGCGATCGCGCGTGCACGTGATCGCTTACAATATCGTTCAAGATATGGAAGCGTGTGACGGCCGCTTAAGATAGCCAAAGTAAAAAAAAAAACACTCCAACTTTCAAAAATATTAAGCTTTGATATTTATGGGTCTTTTGGGTTGATTGAGAACATAGCTGTTGATTAATAATAAAAATAATCCTCTAAAATACAACTTGCCTAATAATTCTGCACACAGTGTAGTTTCTATAAGGCTCAGACTGGTACATGGGCATCTCTTCAAGTGAATTCCATCCTGACTCGACCGTAAAAGCATCATCAAAGATCCTTATATAATTAACATAATTTAGAGCGATGTCAAAACAACATTGCTGTGCACTTTTCCTATTTTCTGTCACTTCTTTTACCTGCTTCAAGGTTCGGAAATCCTGGAGCATTTCTTCGGGCGGCTTCTTCTGGGAACGACGAACAATGTCAAATTGGCTGGTGAAGTCGCTTCAGAAAAAGAGTTGCCTTGGAAAATTGGTGTGTACACATAGGTTGTCCATCATTTTCACACTAAAAAATATTGCAGCACAATGTACTTTTTCTATTGGTGGAAATTTTGGAACTGGAAACAGAATCTACTAATGGAAGCTTAGAGCACCATTCCAATATTTTTTTTATTACACCAATGGAGTAGTGCTTTAAATGTTTGTCCCCTGCCCCTTGTCTTATACTCATGATCCAGCATCTTTATCTTTTTCAGTGTCACTCCATCCCCTGGGATTTGTGCCCTGCTGGCAGCTCTAGCTGTTTATCAATAATAAAAATAATCCTCTACAATACAACTTGCCTACACAGTGTACAGCATAAATGACTATGCAGCCTATGAACATGGCCAGGGAATGTACACTGCAGGAGCAGCGGACGGGTAAACACTAAACGCCGCCTCCGCGGATCGGTCTCAATTGGGTAGGGAGTGTCACATTGCCGGTAATTAACCCAATTAATTGACACACAGTTGTGTTTAGGATCTGATTATTGGTCATTCTGTAGTCAGCTGCACATGTCCACAACACAGCGTACTCAGGGGATAGTGGGTCAGCTCATTGCACACATATGTCCATGGGATATATACTCCAATGAGCCCTCATTGGAACCCAGCATTTTTCTCACAATTGACACACATTGTAAGCAATATAAAGGGTAATTTCATTCAATAATTGCATGCGTTGCATGGATTGCACATGGAGCACACTCGGATTACAGCCGGACAGCTCTCGGATGTGATCGAGGAAATGTTGGACAGACGCATCGTAGTTACATTCAAAATGGACCAAAAACGGACGACAGTTGTAAGACTCTCGGGAACGACAATCAAACTGCTTTTTTTTCACGCCAGTGTGTTTCTACCTAAGGCCAGGGAACTTAGATTAGAAGCACCATTGCAGCCAAAACATAAAACAAAACGCTGGAGTTGTGCTTCAAGTAATGCTTATGAGGAAGATTTTCCAAATAATTATGTTCGTGTATTGTCCCCAAAATTGCATAATACTACTATACATACACCAGAAGTCTTTGTATATAACCTTCCTTGTTATTTTTTACTTGGAAACAATATTTTATTTTTTGTATTTTAGCCATAAAGCCCCCATGTCTCCTCTTTTTCATTTATATCCTTTCGATTGGCTTATATGGAGTCAGAGTTTCACTGTTACTTATCTGTAATACCCGTTTATGATAATCAATATCAACCTGTTGGATTTATGCTTTTTCAATATACCAAAAGTGGGCAGTGCATGCCACATCTGAGACCAGATGGTCCAGGTTCCTCAACATCTGACACAGACCTTGTTAATCTGGGTGATGTCAAAGGTGGCATGACTCTCTTTGATAATGACACTCTCATGTTTTTTGAGGTAGGCATTATAGTGGTAGGAGTCTCGCCCAAGGACCTCTAGTGGTACATATATATTGGTGAATGTGCACAACTACACTATAATAGCCAAAGGAAGGTAGGTATTATAGTGTTAGGAGTCTTGCCCATGGTATATGGTATATAGTAATTAATAATATTTTTCCATATGCAGGGATAAATTAAATTAGAAAGCTCCTCCCAACCATCTCAATGTAATCACGGACAGCATATGGCGTGCAACACTGGTGCCATCTTTGCAATTTACTTGAACTTCAAAGAACCATAGACTTGTCTTGTTACTTTTCATCTGTGACCCCAGTAAAAATTGACTTATCTTTGTGATTTTTGTGTGAAGAAGTGGGCTGATGCCCATGAAATGTGAAGACATTAAAGATCTTTCGGTACAGTTCTCTGTGTCCTGACTGCTCCTTCATATCTGTTATCAGCAGTGTGAAGATATAACAAATTCCTCCATCTCCCTTGTTTTATGATTTTTGTGTGGACACAGGGTCTGCAAATAAACACGAACAACCCCATCTAATATATAAAGCTGAGTGTATGTATGTATGTATGTGTATGTGTGTGTGTGTATGTATGTATGTTCACTATACACCCATATATACTATCCATATATGGTTATGATGCCCATATATGGTAATGCCCATATATGTCATAATGGCTATATATGGTAATACCCTCCATATACTACAAAGCACCCCCACATACTATAAAGCACTACCCATAGTCCTCTATATAGTATATGGAGGAGGAGGAGCTAGAGGCAGAACCAAACAACATTCCATGGAGGAGGAGGAGCAAGAGGCAGAACCAGACAAGATTCTATGGAGGGGAGGAGCTAGAGGCAGAACCAGACAACAATCTATGGAGAGGGAGGATCTAGAGGCAGAACCAGACAATATTCTATGGAGGAGAGGAGCTAGAGGCAGAACCAGACAACATTCTATGGAGAGGGAGGATCTAGAGGCAGAACCAGACAACATTCTATGGAGGGGAGGAGCTAGAGGCAGAACCAGGCAACATTCTATGGAGGAGGAGGATCTAGAGGCAGAACCAGACATCATTCTATGGAGAGGGAGGATCTAGAGGCAGAACCAGACAACATTATATGGAGGGGGAGGATCTAGAGGCAGAACCAGACAACATTCTATGGAGAGGGAGGATCTAGAGGCAGAACCAGACAACATTCTATGGAGAGGGAGGATCTAGAGCATGGGTCTCAAACTCCAGGCCTCGAGGCCGCACACAGTGCAGGTTTCAGGATCTCCATAGAATTTGACAGTGGTAATCAAATTATCAACTGTGAAATTCTAAGGAAATCCTGAAAACCTGGACTGTGTGTGGCCTCGAGGCTGGAGTTTGAGACCCCTTATCTAGAGGCAGATCCAGGCAATATTCTATGGAGGGGAGGAGCTAGAGGCAGAGTCAGATAACATTCTATGGAGGAGGAGGAGCAAGAGGCAGAACCAGACAACATTCTATGGAGAGGGAGGATCTAGAGGCAGAACCAGACAATATTATACAGAGGGGGAGGAGCTATACACAGAACTAGACAACATTCCATGGAGGGGGAGGACCTAGAGGCAGAACAGATAACATTCTATGGAAGGGGAGGACCTAGAGGCAGAAACAGACAACATTATATGGAAGGGGAGGACCTAGAGGCAGAACCAGACAACATTATATGGAAGGGGAGGACCTAGAGGCAGAACCAGACAACATTCCATGGAGGGGGAGGACCTAGAGGAAGAACTAGACAACATTCCATGGAGGGGGAGGACCTAGAGGCATTTACATTTACTTTGTGATGTTTATGTGCAAAATAAACATTCTGTTTTATTATAACTAAGAAAAGTTAGTTACTGCCCTGGGCAACGCCGGGGACTATAGCTACCGTAGTAGACTATAAAGGATACGTGAGTTTCCCAGGTAGAGACATCTGAATGAGGCCTAATCTCAAGTCTCTTAGCATTGTGTCATCACTGGTTTTGATAGCAGGTTACCTAACGTGTTATTTTACCACTATGACCACATAATGAGATCTCAAAAAGACATGTTCAACTCTGCTACTGCACAAAAAATTGTAATTGTACATTATAATAACATCATCACATAAAAAAGGCCAAAGTGCAATTGCTGTTTAGCTGCAGATTTTGCAAGAAACATATTTTTATAACATCTTGTGCGGCTCCTTAACTGGCGGCAGCTGAATTGCGAGGTGCTTAGAGCAAAGATGTGCAAGTGTTTATATTTCCTTTTATGTCATCTTATAAAAAGGCTGTTTATGTGTGATAAGTATTCTGTGCAACTAGAAGTGGAGGAAAAATCACATAAGCACTCTGGCTTTTCTATACGTTGTTCACATATGTGACACCGCTGGCATTACTAACACATGTATGGGTCAAACGAACCAAACCCTTCACCAAAGTATTGTTTTCCTCAATGACAATTCTAAATCAAATAACTATGAAAAATAGGCGGAAAATTCACTAGTCTCCCTCTGGAAAATTGCTATCACCAGGCACCTACCTTCATGGCCGAAAGAGTTGGCCCCCATGAAATTGTTACAGAAAATGAAGTATTTCTTCCAGAAAATTATTACAATTATACGTGTTTATTATTTTTGTGTATATTGGAACAACACACAAAAAAGAGAAAAAAAGGCAAATTGGACATACTTTAACAAAAAAAGAAAAAAAATGGGCTGGAGAAATTTGTTGTCACCTTCAACTTAATATGTGGTTGCACAACTTTTGGAATAAATAACTGCAATCCATCCCATTCTGTAACCATCAACAGACTTCCATGGAAGAAAGGGTACCAGTAATTATGCACAGTTGTTCAAATGAAATATAGTAGTGCCAGCCATATGAATACTCATTTAAGAACATATACATTAACACCTATACAATTGTACCAGGCAAAGCACTTATATAACTGTATCAACCTGTGACAATTGAGCTTCTGTCTGTCCCTTCTGTGTCCACTTCAGGTGGCAGGCATCATAGGGCAACAATACAGTAGCCATGCTTTACTTGTGGGACTGGTGCGTCTGCCCAGGCTGGAAGGTTGAGTGTTAACTCCTGGCTAGTAAGGCTAAGTTCACATGTGGTGTGTTTGCAGCGTATTCTTGCATTTATGCAGCGCTTTTGTGCGCTAGCGTAAATGCAGTGAAACTCAATTCAGGAAAAGCATTCCAGCAAAGCGCGTCCGCAAAAAGAATGACCATGTCAATTCTTTGTGTCTTTATTGGCACGCTTTTCCCATAGGCCACATGGGCTTGAGAAAGGCGTGCCGGAAAAAGTGCTGCGTGTGAATGCAGTCACGCTTCTTTGCACAAAACGCGCTCAAAAAAGTATCACTGCAGAAATACACAGCAAATACGTCGTGTGTAAACATAGCCTTACTGTTTCTCTCTGCTGGCAGCTGATATCTACTTAAACTACAGAAAGTCAGTTTCCAGTGCCAGTTATAGTGAATACAACTCTGGTTATCTGTAACCTGTTTGATTATGATTTGCCTATATTTATATTGTTCTGAATTAGGCCAATTTTCTGATGATTCTGCTGCCTAAAGATTCTGCTCTGGCTTTGACATTCTGGTGCTGAGCTCACGTAATTACCCTTCTTTCCACCAGATTGCTCCATCAGCCAGTAGTCGAATCATGGGCCCTGTGTAAGTCCAGATCCCTCTACAAGGGTTAAAGTGTGAAGGCCAGGGCAATCCTTTAGATCTGGTATATTGAGTGAGTTTTTGAGTTCTTCCTACCTACTCTGACAGCAACACAACCGGCTTACCCAAACACTGAATGATTGAGCCATGGGCATAAGTGATGCGCCCCAGGCTACAGTGGTTCTGGAGAGTCACAGGGGTCGAGACTCGGCTCCGTGACCATGGGTTCAGTGTCAAAAAGTACTTGGGGAAAATTATAAAGATTATTTGTTACACCACCTGTGGTTTGTGGTTTTGAGTAGCCACCGCTGCTGCACAGCCTCTGGGGACGATGGACGGGCAGCTGCTATGGATTGGCTCCCAACAGGTGGAGCGGATTCCTAGGGCAATGGATGTTGCAAGGTGTGGGGTGCAGGATGGAGTGTTGCGCATTTACAAACATACTCACAGTTTGTTGGTTCCTAAAGTCCTTTACTGCCAATACTGATTCATTACCACAGCAGATTCAGGTCTGGAGACCATTACACTCAGTGCTGTGTGCAGCTTTGCACAGGTTATAAATGAAGGCATCATGAATCCAGGACACCAGCCCCAATCACTAGTAGCCTCCTTTCTCACAGAGGGAGTGACCACTGGTTGTCCTGCAAACAGAATGGGACTCATATAGGACACTGTTCACACAGGTTTGCATAGTGCATGCCCAGCCTTTTACATTAACCCCTATCTCAGAAGTCGGGCTGTTATGGCATTCAACACCACTACCCGCTGGAACAACTAGGAACCACTAGGTCCTGAGAAGAGAGACCAGGAAAGGCCTAAAGAAAGGGGGTGTTTGGTGAACCTGACCAGCTGCTGACCGACTACCGATGCGCTCACTGTTAGAAAAATACCATGACTATGTGAACATATTACAGTGAGTAAAGCACCTGGTTAAACCTGAAGAAATGTGTGAGAGTCTTTATTAAAGGTCTATGGCTGTGGAGACCAGCATCTGAGGAGAGGTCGAGCCTGAGAGATCTGTAGGACACCTGGTCAGTATTAAGTGCACCCCTATCATCACCTCACAACAACTACACCAACCAAAAAAACTATTATCACCGGCCCAGGAATCATTCTAGCCCTCCCTGTGGAGGGCTTATCACCCAGCTACATCCCATCATCATCCCCTGGAGCTGAGACAAGCAGCAGTGGTCATACCTGGCCACATCCCACAGGGGCGTCACTGACAAACTCTTATTTTTATTTTTCCCCTCTCTACTTCCCATTACTATGTCTTGCTCCCATACTCTCTTCACCCTACTCAATAAGCTAAGCCCGTGATATTCCCGGCTCTTGCATCAACAAAAACAATGTCATACAGCCAAAAATTACTCCCTCCTTCTCTTTCTACTACTGCTCATGTCAAGCGATATTTTTCCTAATCCTGGGCCACCCTCTTCCAACTTCAACCCCCTGCCCACCTCACATAGAAATCCCACTAACCTCATTAGTATTACCTGCACACCTTCATCTCCCTCTTTTAAATGTGCCCTCTGGAATCCACGGTCTGCATGCAACAAACTTCCCTTTATCCACAACTACTTTCTCACTAACTCTCTTAACCTTTTGGCTCTCACTGAAACCTGGATCCAGGACTCAGACACTGCTTCCCCTGCTGCTATCTCCTACGGCGGTTTACACTTCTCCCATTCCCGAGACCTGGGAACAGACGTGGTGGTGGAGTTGGCTGACTCCTGTTCCCACAATGTTCTTTCCAGGTCATCCCCCCCCCCCCCCGCTCCATCACTCTCATTCCCTTCTTTTGAGGTTCACACCATTAGGCTGTTCCGTCTCCCTCCCCCTCAGAGTAGCAGTTGTTTACCGCCCCCCAGGTTCACCCACCCACTTCGACCACTTCTCCGCGTGGCTGCCGCACTTCATGTCCTCAGAATTACCAACCCTCATCCTGGGAGACTTTAACATCCCCATAAACAGCCCCAACTCCACATCTGCATCCCAGCTCCTATCTCTAACCACTTCTCTTGGCCTCTCGTAGTTCTCACCTCTGAGACACACAAAGATGGTAACACCCTTGACCTGGTCTTTACCCGACTCTGCTCTATCTCCTCCTTAGACAACTCATCTCCTTCTCTCTCTGATCACAATATTCTCTCCTTCACACTCACAAACCCTTGCACATCACAGCATAGTCCGACCTATCACACATTCAGAAATCTACAGGCCATTAACCCTCATACATTCACAGACTCTCTTCTCTCATCACTGTCCCCAATCTCCTCCTTCTCCTCCCCAATCTTGCTGTGAATCACTACAATGATACTCTCAAAAGTACCCTGGACCATGTAGCACCCCTCACCCTCAGAACCTCCAAACACAGAGTAAAACAGCCCTGGCTCACATCACAAACTCGATTCCTCCAGCAATGCTCTAGGAGTGCTGAATGTCTATGGAGGAAAACCCGCACACCAGAAAATTGTATCCATTATAAATTCATGCTCAAAATCTACAACTCTGCCCTTCACCTCGCCAAACAGACCTACTTCACCACCCTGATCTCCTCACTAGCCAACAACTCAAAGAAACTCTCTGACACCTTTCACTCTCTCCTCAGTCCAAAAGTGCAGGCCCCTATTACTGACCTCTGTGCTGATGATCTGGCCTCTTACTTCACAGAGAAAATAGAAAACATCCGTCAGGAAATCAGCTCCTAACCATCAAGTGTTGTTACTCCCATCTGTCCCTACATTCCCTCTGGCTCACTGTGCATTTTTTACTCAGTCACAGAAGAAGAAGTCTCCAGGCTCCTCTCGTCCTCACGTCCCACTACATGCACCACTGACCCCATTCCCTCACACCTATTCCAGACCTCTCTCCAGTGGTCACCACTCACTTAACCACAATCTTCAATCTCTCCCTCTCTACTGGCATCTTCCCCTCCTCCTTCAAACACTCTATTATTACTCCACTACTAAAGAAAACATCCCTTGACCCATCCTGCACAAATAAGTACAGACCTGTCTCCAATCTCCCCTTCATCTCAAAACTCCTGGAGCGCTTGGTCTACACCCGCCTCACTCGTTACCGCTCCACTCATTCTCTTTTAGTTCCATTGCAGTCTGGCTTCCGCCCCTTACACTCTACAGAAACTGCCCTTATCAAAGGGACCAATGACCTTCTGACAGCAAAACATAATGGTGACCACTCTCTGCTTATCCTTCTTGACCTCTCTGCAGCATTTGACACTGTTGACCACCATCTCCTTCTCTCTATGCTGCACTCCATCGGCATCAAAGACAAGGCTCTCTCCTGGTTCTCTTCCTATCTTTCTGACCGCTCTTTCAGTTTATCATTCTCTGGCTCCACTTCCTCCTCTCTTCCCCTCACTATTGGGGTCCCTCAGGGTTCAGCCCTTGAACCTCTTCTCTACTCTCTCTACACAGCCCCGATCGGACAGACCATCAGCAGATTTGGCTTCCAGTACCATCTTTACGCTGATGACACAGAACTATACACTTCCTCCCCTGACCTTACTCCTGCTCTAATACAGAACACCAATGATTGTCTAACCGCAGTCTCCAATATCATGTCCGCTCTCATTCTGAAACTCAACCTTTCCAAAACTGAACTTCTTCTGCTCCCACCCTCTGCCAACCTCCCTAAACCTGACATCTCTCTCTCGGTGTGCAGCACCACGATAACGCCCAGTCAGCAGGCTCGCTGTCTGGGTGTTATGTTGGACACTGATCTCTCCTTCACCCCATATATACAATCTCTCACCCGCTCATGTTGCTTGCACCTGAAAAATATCTCCAGAATTTCGCCCTTTCCTCACCATGGAAACAACTAAAACCCTCACCGTGGCCCTGATTCATTTCCGCCTTGACTACTGTAATTCTTTATTAGCCGGCCTCCCCCGCAGTAAGCTTTCCCCTCTCCAGTCTATCCTCAATGCAGCAGCCAGGATCACCTATGTAGCAAACAGTTACTCAGATGCTACTGCTCTGTGCCATTGGCTACCCATACACTATAGAATCCAATTCAAATTGCTTGTTGTCACCCACAAAGCTATTCATGGTGCGGCGCCTCCCTACCTCTCTACCCTCATCTCTGTCTACCACCCCTCCCGTCCCCTTCGCTCTGAATGCGACCTCAGACTAACATCGCATTAATCCGAACCTCCCATTCCCGAACTCCAAGACTTCTCTCAAGCTGCACCAATCCTCTGGAATGCTCTACCCCAAGAAATTAGGACCATCCACAACTTGCATAGCTTCAGACGCTCCCTAAAAACACACCTCTTCCGGGCGGCCTATCCTTCTCCCTAACAGTAGTCATTTAGACATAAGATATTCATTGTTATAAGCCCCTATACTTTGTGTTCCCATCCCGTCTTAGATTGTAAGCTCCTTCGAGCAGGGTCACCTTTACTTTTTGCCTTTTATTGTATCTCCCACATTGATTCTATGTTTACTGTATGTAACTACTGTTCTGTATTACCTACCATTCTGTATCGTATATTTTTCTTATACGTACCATTGTACTGTAAAGCGCTGCGGAATATGTTGGCGCTATGCAAATAAAGTTTTATTATTATTATTTTTCCCTGTTTACAATTATCCCCTTTTTATTTGCGGTCCCTCCAGGGCCGCGGAAATGGTCCATGGCCACCGCCGTGACATCTCCTGAAAACAGAGAAGAAGGACCAGTCCCGAGTAACCCATAGCCCTGAGGGCAATGTAGTAGAGCCTCAAAGGCTGTACTGATTGCTGTACTAAAGCTCCATACAAAGTGTACACAAGTTGCTTACACGTATATACACTGGCGGTGACAGAAAGAAAAGAGCCCCCGTGCAAAAACAGTACAGGGGAACTTTTTAGTCCAATAACTCATCAAAATGCTAAATTCTACCTGATTTGGAGGTGAAAAAGGGCCCCCTTACGTCTTGGGCCCTTTGCGGCTGCACAGGTTGCATGAATGATATGTCCGTCCCTGTGCTTATACTACATTGGCTATAATGTATATCGTAAATTGTGCTACCATGGACAATTTGTTCTCTTGCCTTTTGCATTTTTCTTATTAAAACAAATGACATCTTCTAAGGAGTCAATCGGTCATTATTTTCCTCCGTTTGCGTTAAGGAAGACAAGTTCTATATTTAAATCCGGTGATTTTTCTCCTCAATCATTTTCTTTTATGTAAAGATGACATTGTATTTTTTTTGGCAGAAGTTTATAAGAACATAACTTTGAACAATAAAATGTTTTATGTTTGAAGGTTCCCTGTGTCTACATCTCCAGGTTAGGAATTTCACAGTATATAATTATATCATGTGGAGATCATAAATGTCTAATAAAATATGATGTTGCACTGGAATTTCTGTCATGAAATTGAGATTAATTTGACAGGTTGTGACAGGGTAAGAGAAGATTGTTATTGTTATTTCACAATATCACAGATGCCATAATATATTTCACTATGAGGGCACCACTTTACCACTAGGGATCATCAGCTGCATTTAGAGGACAGAGCGAGACAGTATGAGCTTTATCGAGTAATATGTAATTGCAAAAAAAAAGCTGATTTATATATTTAGGCACCTTAAATTTAGATTGCATGAACTTGTGGTTTTATTGCTAAGAAACCACAGGCCTAAGGCACAACTCCCTCTCCACATAGGGAGCACATCAACGATTCCCCCAATGTGATAGACGTGAACATTTCAAAGCGAACTGCCAAGGGCATTCATCATGGCAGAAAACTCCTCAAACAACCATTGAAACCCTCAATATCAGCAGCCAAGGTGTGTAAGTGCATGGTTTATAGGGGAACACAATTGGATGTGGAATACAAAATGTTCCCTTGGTGAAATAATCTTACAAATGCACCCCTTCTACATACTGTTATTTGCCTTGTCCAACAATGCAGAGCTCTTCTAGTTGATGGTCAGCCCATACCACAGCTCCTGGGCTGGAGATGAAGAGATAAGTGAGCATACAGACAAAACAGAAGGGACTCACAACTGTTTGTTTGTGTGAAGGAACGCATTTCGCTTTCTGTTTTATCACAGCAGCCAGTGTTTCTGCCATTTCACCAGTCCTTTGAGCTCATCATAAATCAAATCAGTGACATATAAACTTAGTGGAGGCTGGTGCTTCAATGTCACTGAGCTGATTTATGATGAGCTCAAAGGGTTGGTGACACAGAATAAACACTGGCTCCTGTGATAAAACAAGCAGAGAAATGTATTTCTTAAGAAATTAGCAGCTGCTAGCCCCTGCTTTGTCTGTATACTCACTTATCATAGGTGACTTATGTTTCCCACCTGGTCAGGAGCTGTAGTATGTGCAAAATCATGAACAGGAGCAGCTCAACAAGATCAGACATAGCAAATAAAAGCACATCGCCCATACCAGGGGCACATTTATACAATTATCTCAGTAAAGGAATATTTTATTTTTTTACATCTAATTGTTAAACTTGATCACTGGGCAAACTCTATAAGCATGGCGCTCTTACTTGATACTAAGTAAATGTAGATGTTTGGAAAATTTTGTTTCCAGTTTTTGATCATTTGTATATCGTTTACATGTCCATCGATTCTGTGAATTCCATAGTTGCATGATTTTTTCTTCCTTGTGTAGCAATTTCAGTGTTAACAAGTGTATATTTATTAGTTGCAAATCCGTTGTATAAGGATAGGGTCACACTTCCGTTTTTTTTTTTTTTTTTTAAAAACCTGATCCGGTTTTGAGCTTTTAAAAAGCTTAAGACCGGAGCAGGAAACGCTCCTCATAGGAGCCTATTAAAAAAACCTGTAAAGCAATCCGGTTACCGCCTCTGGCTCAGCAGCCTCTGTGAAAAATCATGCAGGCTGCAATTTTCGGAGCGGTTCTAAGCCCCGCAATGCGGTAATCGCATTGTTCAGGATGTCCCCCCCCCCTAGAGACATGCTACCTACTTAGTTTGGCATGTGATAGGTTAATATCTTATGTACAGTAAGCTGACTCCTGTCGGCTCTGTACATTTTTATGAATGGGCATAATTATTATCATTAACAAAGCTTTCTTAACAGATTTTACAGTTTGCTCATCCCAGCAGCAGGGATGAGCAAACTATCCGGTAACCGGATTGTTCCGGATTACGCAATCGGAGCAATCCGGTTACCGGATTGCGGCTTCAGCAATCCGGTTACCGGATTGCGGCTTGTCTGAAACCAATTGCATTCACCGCATCCGGATCTGGATGTGGTGAACGCAATTCTAGGAAAAAGTGTGACCCTAGCTTAAGTGTTGCATCACAAAAATAATAAAGTTTCATTAGCCACTCATTGACATAGTATTGCTGTAACATTTCTAGCTATAAGGAAGTAATGGTGCCAACCAATAGTACCCCACCAGTGGTACATAGAGCAATATAGCATACAATAACATTACATATCGTCATTACATATACATGGCAGTAATGCAAGTGCTCAGGTAGGATATGGATATCCAGAACATAACTGTGAGAAACATGTAACCTACAGATATTTGAGAGGCAGCAATGGGTGAGCCTGACATTCTACACTAAGGCTGGGGTCACATTTAAAACGTGAATTGCAGGGGGCGTGTCCAGCAGCCGATGGCGCCGGTCGCATTGTGAGGAGGCTCCGCAGCACGGACCGAATACACGGCATTACAGCGGCTCTCCTGCTCCCGCTTTGAAACGAGCGACAGCCCAGCACCTCACACAACCTCCGGTCATGCCCAGGACCGGGTCCCGCCGCCGGGAGACCACGAACAAGCTCACTGATTACTTTAATCAGGAGCCCCACAGTGGATCCAAGATGGCGCCGGCCGGGAACAGCCCAGCGTCTCCCTCCAGTGCCTCCACCAGGGCCTCGCGGTCCCCTCGGTCCCCCAGACGCCAGGAACACCGAGGCAATAATGTGAGTAGAGAGGAGTCCCCTCTCACAAAGCGTAACATGCGAGAAATGCTGGGATCAATGAGGGACGCGATGCTGGGGGAGATGCGCTCCATGATGGCAGACATTAAGTCTGAAGTGGCGGCCTTAGGAGAGAGGACCACAACTGTAGAATCCAAGATGGAGGAATATGCTTCGGCACATAATAACTTGGCAGACAGCTATGACATGATTGACAGGGAAATGGGCTCAGTAAAGGCAACGCTGTGTCACCTAGAGGATGGACTCCGTAAGAACAATGTAAAGTTAAGAGGAGTCGCAGAACCCAGGATGGTGAGGATCTTCCGATGACTGTCTCAGCCTTTCTATCAGCTGCCCTCCCGGATGCTAATCCTGCATTACTGGAATTACAAAAAGCGTATAGGTTACCTAAACCTACAAAGCTCCCTAAAGAAGTCCCAAGGGATATCTTAATCTCTTTCCTACATCCTAGGGCAAGAGACACTCTACTCCAAGCGATGAGATCCAATCCCTCTCTCCCCTCACAATTCGCCAAAGCCTCAGTCTACCCTGACCTTTCTCCAGGCACACTGGCTAGAAGAAGGGAGTTTGCCCCCAGCTGCCTTATATTGAGGGAGAAAGCCATACAATATGCATGGGGCACACCAGTGTCTGTTAACTTTCGATATAAAGGAAATAGACATTCTTTTTCCTCCCCCACTATGCTACGCAGGGCTCTACGCTCCTGGAACTTATCTGCTCAAGCCGCCAGCTCCCCTCGCCCCCGGCCGGAGGAACCCCAAGGATCCGGTTCTGGAGAATGCACCTGAGGTCGACAAGGGATCGGAGGACTCCGAATCGGTCTACGTGGATTAATGCACCCTCCTTTGGAACCCATACGGACTCCCCACGTCGAGAGCCAGCACAGGTTTATGGACACTTATAACTCCCCTCACAGTGCTTGTGGATATTTCTTCACCTGTGAACCAGGACCTGGGGAAACTCGAGTGGGTTCCCAGCCTCAACCCCCCTTAGTCACGGCCCCATTGGCCTGACTACACTCAAGTTTATTTAAGTGTGTTCCCTTCCCCCCTCCCCACCCATCCATCCCCCCCCCCCCCTTCCCCCCATCCCTCCCCCCCTCCCACTCCGCAGTTCACCCAGCCACACCTCCCCCCCAACCTTCCAATTCTCTCCTAGTTGGGCATCTTTACTCTCCTAGTCCCACTCTCTCCCGCTACCCCTTCCCCCTTTCCTTTACCTTCTTTCTACTCTCATTTTTCTCCGCAGCTCATCTTGGACTGTTCTCTCCTATACCTTTCCAAGTGACCTCGCTCCGTGATCGCTGGTAGTGAGTAAGTATGAAAGGGAACGATTCGGTTCTACCGGGGACTGGTTCCTCCTTGAACCTAGTTTCTCTAAATGTTAAAGGCCTGAACTCTCCGGTAAAACGCTCCTCCCTTTGGAAGGAGGCCAGGAGACTTCACGCTGATGTGATGTGTGTTCAGGAAACACACCTTTTAGCTGAAGATAATTTTCGTGTGAAAAACTCCTCCTACCCTCACATCTACTTTGCAAATCACAATGTGAAAAAAGCAGGAGTGTGTGTGATGGTAAGCGCCAAGGTGCAGTTCCAGCTGAATTCTGCTGAAGCGGATCCGCTGGGACGGTACCTAATCCTGAAGTGTAACATATCAGGGGAATTGTATACACTGGCGACTGTCTATGCCCCTAACTCGGGCCAATTGGGGTTTCTGAGATCCCTGTTCAAAAAACTCAACCAAACAAAAGAGGGGGCCCTGGTGGTGTGTGGGGACTTTAATCAAATCATGGTGGCAAGACTGGACTCCTCAGCCCCACACGTAAGGAAAGGGAGGGAAATGGCAACACTTTGCAGTGAATTCAGGCTCCACGATATTTGGAGGTATCAACATGCGGAGGAAAGGGATTACTCTTTCCTATCTGGTTCCCATAATACCTATTCCAGAATCGACCTGTTCCTGGTTGGGGAGGAGACCCTACCATTCTGCACCTCCTCCGCAATTGGTCTGATCTCCTGGTCGGACCATGCCCCAGTATCGCTGGGAATCAGGCGGGGTCGAATGGGAACCAGACCGCGTCGTTGGAGAATGAATGTCGCTCTTCTCTCAGACCAACGGTTCTTGAAATCCCTGGAAGGGAGCCTAGAGGAGTATTTCCTCAATAACGATAACGGGGAGATCTCAGATGGCACACTCTGGGCCGCTCACAAGGCGGTTCTGCGTGGGTTGCTTATTCAGAAGGCCTCGCAACAAAAGAGGGAGAGGGAGGCCTGCTGGAGAGACTGGTCCGATCAAATAGGAACCCTTGAAAAAGCAAACAAAACCAACCCCTCCCACCAATTGACTAGTCAGATTTTTGATCTGAGAACTAAACTCAGAACACAACTACTTTATCAGCATGAACTGGGGCTTCGGAAGCTTAATACACAGTATTATGCCGCAGGGGACAGGGCAGGTAGGCTCTTAGCTAGGAGACTGAAGAAAAGAGTGGCTAACACCATGGTGACCTCTATGACTTCTAGCAAGGGTGTGACAGTCAGAGACCCGACTGAGATAGTGGAGGTTATGGCGGATTTCTACACAAAGCTCTATAACCTGGCCGGGGATCCTCTGACACCGCAACCCTCCCTGGAGGACATCCGGGCCTTTCTGGCGGGGGTGAAGCTCCCAGTAATCCCCCCTGAGATTCTCTCCGCTTTGAACCAGCCATTCATCCTCTCGGAGATTACGGATGTCATCAACACACTCAAATGCAACTCTGCTCCGGGACCGGACGGATTTGCTAATGAATATTACAGAACTTTCTCCCCCCGGTTGGCCCCCTATCTGCTCCGATTGTTTCATCACTGGCAAAAAGAGGAGAGGCTGGGTGCGGATGACCTGGAGGCTACGATCTCCACCATCCTGAAACCTGGCAAACCCCCAGATACTCCTGGCAGCTATCGTCCCATCTCGTTACTTAACACGGATGTGAAGATATATGCCAAAGTACTGGCCTCTAGACTGTCAAAGGTGATCCCACTTTTGGTGGATGCGGACCAGGTGGGCTTCGTGGGGGGAAGACAGGCCAGAGATGGCACCCGGCGAATGCTGGACCTGGTGGAGATTGTTGAGAATCGGGGAGTCCCCAGTGCATTCCTGTCTCTTGATGCTGAAAAGGCATTTGACAGGGTGCACTGGGGATACCTACGAGAGGTTCTGGAACGGTTCGGATTTTCTGGACCAATTCTGGCGGCCATACTGGGGCTTTACTCTTGCCCGGGAGCCCGGGTCTCCACATCGGGTTATTTATCCCGCCATTTCAACATCACAAATGGGACAAGACAGGGGTGCCCTCTGTCACCCTTGATCTTTGCCCTGGTTATGGAACCCCTGGCAGCCTCGATAAGAGCCAACCCGGATATTGCGGGCATACTTGTGGGAAGGAAGGACCATGTCATAGGCCTCTACGCCGACGACGTAATCATCACATGCACTGACCCAGACAACTCCATCCCAGCCATATTAAAAGAACTAGACAATTTTTCAAAGATATCTTATTATAAATTGAACATGGGAAAAACCATGGCCCTACCCATCAATATCCCTGAGACGCAATTGGCATCTCTCTCATCCAAATTCACTTTTGCCTGGGCCCCGGAGGGTATCCCATATCTGGGAGTGACCCTATGCGCCTCGAGAAACATGGCGCGTTTAAATTTAACCAAACTTATGGCTACCTTGAGAGTGGCGATGGAAACTGGTCCTCTCCCGCTGCTATCTTGGATGGCGCGCATACAAGCATTCAGAATGTTGTGGCTCCCAAAACTACTTTACTTATTTCGGTGTGTCCCACTGGGATACCCAGGCAAACTGCTGACTCTATTACAAAGACGTATAAATTCATTCATATGGGCAGGGGGCAGACCAAGAGTCCGGAGGGACGTAATGTACCTGAAGTTGAAAGGGGGAGGCATGGGGATCCCAGACGTCACTTCATACCACAGAGCCATTCTTCTAGAGGCCACGGGGGAATTATGGAGACGAAAAGAGACATTGGGCTGGACCCAATTGGAGACAGAGATTGCCCCGGAAGTTTCCCCGGGAAGGCTCCTGGCCGGGAATGCCCTGGGCCCGGTTGGGGTGGTGCACCCCCTGGCCACGGTCCGTGCTCTCCAGGTGGTGTGGAAAAAGATCCCTACTCACTGGTCAAAATTTCCCCCGGAGCATATTCCGATGGAAGCCTTTCGGGTGCATATCCCCTCTCTGAACCTCACTCCCTGGCTGAAAGCAGGTATCAGTGCTTTAGGAGATCTCCTGAAGAATGGCAAACTACTTACATTCGACGACATTTGTGAGGGAAGACAGGAATTAAGACATACCTTCTTACAATATACACAAGTTCGCCACTTCCTCTCCTCAAAGGGCTGCTCTCACGATCTGAGGCGACCTTTACCCTCCCCACTCCAACGACTGTTATTCTCAACCACTAGAATCCCGAGGGGTCTTTCCGCCTTGTACGAGGAACTAACAACACAAAACTCCCCCCCTAAACTAACATATATGGCATCATGGGAGGCAGACCTGAACTTCCAGGCAGATCAGGATGATTGGGAGGGGTCAATCAGATGTGTAACTCAGGTATCAAAATGTATAAACCACCTTGAATCCCTCAAGAAGGTTCATCTCCGCTGGTACACTCCTCCAACCAGGATAGCCAGATTCGCTCGCGGAGTCTCCCCTTTGTGCTGGAGGGAGTGTGGCCAGAGAGGTGACCTGGCACACATGTGGTGGCACTGCCCTAAAGTGGCTCAATTCTGGGCACTAGTCAAAAGCTTGATGGACACGGTAACGGACACCCACATTCCGTTATCACCCCAGTTAGCTGTTTTAAACATAGGGGGCGAAGTCTTCCCACCGATTACCCGCCATGTGATCACCTATATTCTAATAGCAGCAAGACTATGCATTGCAGCAGCATGGAAAAATTCATCCCCTCCCGCCACCAGGGACATTATCCAAAAGATTAACACTATCTTCACGCATGAATATTATCTTGCAATGGACGCCCCGAGGAGGCGATATATCTCGGATGCGTGGGACTTATGGGCAACACATCCCTCAGCGATTCACCCTCCTCCTTAGATGCACGGAGTTCCTCGAGGTCACAGCCCCTAATCTCCAACACCTAACTCTTTTACTTACTCATTTCTCTACTTCTCTTCCCAGCTATATTTGGTTTTTCCCCCCTCCCCTCCTTTCCCCCTTGATTTTCCCCCCCCCTTCCTCACCCTGCACCCTTCCCTTTCCCCCCCCCCCCTGTGTTTAACCACATTAGGCTAAAAAAAAAAATAAGTTGTTTAACCGGCAGTACGAACCTACAGCCAATTGGGGGAAGATGGCGTTTAATGTGGAACGGACGGGAGTATCGTGAACATATAGTCGGAGCACTTATCTGACTGTAGATGACGTCTATGCCACCCACGCGCTATATACCTCCCCCAAGGAACTATTAAGTGATGACTGCAGTGTTTCATGTGTACCACAGTACTCTTGCTTTAATCATTATTTCCTTGCCTTACTTTTCATCTGCACCTGAGGTCACCCCACCTTCCTCCCCTTCTCCCCCCCCCCCCCCCCCTTCCTCAGCCCCAATGCCCATGATCCCTACTCACCCCTATCCTTTCGCTTCCTTAATCAAGTAATGTTATGTCATGTTTGTTGTTTCCTTATCCCTACAACGCCTGTCATGCTTGACATATCTACTGTAATTTGTTATATTTACAATAAACATTTATTGAAGACTAAAACGTGAATTGCATTCACCGCATCCAGATCCGGATGCGGTGAACGCAATACCGGTCACACACATTTTTTTTTTCAAAAATGTGTGCAGAATACCGCTGTGCAGTAACCGGATTGCTCAGGATGTATATTCCTGAGCAGTGCGGCTACTGCATAGTTTGCTGATCCCGGCTATTGCCGGCATGAGCAAACTGTACTATGAATAGTAAAGAGTTAAATTTAATACATGAAAGCATGCTTGAGGTCTCTAGGGGGCTTAGACCCCCTAGAGACAGGACGCCCACTCCGGTGGGCTTCTTCTACAATGCCCCCATGCCACGGGCTCCTCCGAGCTCCGTGCATGTCACCCGAACTCCCTCCCCCCCATATCTCTATAGAGGGCTGCACCCCTCTGTTATCAGTCTCCATATTTGTGCCCCCACTAAGTATTACAGTACAGGAGGAGGGTTATAGTTACGTTCTTCATCCTGAAGTGTCATTATCCCTCCATGGGCGGGGCTGTGTGTTGCAGCCTCCGCCCGCTAATTCATTATGGCCGCCCCCTGTGGCTTGGATCCAGTGTTGTGAGGGCGGCCGCGTCATGAAAGGGGCGGGGCTAAATTCACGGCCTACTGATAGCCCCGCCCCTTTCATGACGCGGCCGCCCATACAACACTGGATTGGGGTGTTTTTTGCTGTGTTTTGTAGACCCCCCAGCCATTGACTATACTAACAAAAAATATGACCACAATCTGCACCTAAAATGCACCAAAAACATATGCGGTTTGTGGTGCGTTTTCCAGCCACGGGGGGGGGCAGTTCCTATAGGATCCTATAGGAAGCTTGAAAAAAAATGAATGTTAAAAACACAATTGTATGTTTAAGTACAGAATCCTGGCATTTATTCACTTAAAAATGCATTAACACTGCTGCGCCAAATCTGCACCAAGAATGGACAAAAA
Source organism: Allobates femoralis (assembly GCA_033576535.1). Taxonomy (NCBI): domain Eukaryota; kingdom Metazoa; phylum Chordata; class Amphibia; order Anura; family Aromobatidae; genus Allobates; species Allobates femoralis. The sequence goes on from JARQOC010000002.1 coordinate 120,248,852, forward strand.
AAATAACAAAAACACTATTAGGACATGTGCCGACGCTGCTTTTCTGGTGCAGATATTTTCTGCAGCAAAAATGCTGCTAAACTGCCCCCCCCCGTGGCTGGAAAACGCACCACAACCCGCATATGTTTTTGGTGCATTTTAGGTGCAGATTGTGGTCATATATTTTGTTAGTATAGTCAATGGCTGGGAGGTCTACAAAACACAGCAAAAAACACCCCAACAAGTGACATGCTCATTCTTTTGTCTTTCTAAAAAACTGCAAGGAAAAAGAAGGACGTGTGTGAGCAATATCTGTCACCATGATGTCCTAGGTATCCCAGAGAAACATGTTCATGTTCCAATAACATCCATTCATGAGGGAGAGAGCTCCGTTTGGGACGACCATGGTTGGATGCAGAGTAGTATTCCTCAAGACACCTGCTGTAACACTTGTGGAGGTCCTCAAGATCTTATGATGTCTCATCTATGCTTCAAATTTGTCATCCCCTTCTTGGCCACTCAGCTATCAGCTAACCAGACAAACAGCCAATCTCGTCCATTACCATGTTACGGTCGGTAAGTCCTGATCTCAGGCCCCACCACGTTAATGATGGTGGGAGAGTGCACGCAGACTTTGAAAAGGAGTTTTGCACCAAATGCAGTAAGTTAGGCTTAAACATCATTGCTAGCAGAACTATACAAACTGAAGCCAGCTGCTCACAGCATTAATGACACAAAAGCAAAAGTTTTGGAAAACTATCTTTGGGCAGGAATAAAGGGGATCGGTTAGAGAATAGTTAAGGTTGTAAACTTCTGTGCTGCACCACTGCTGGGGCGATTCACTGCACTAATTTGATTATATAGTTTTCCTAAGATTTATTTCTCTGTTGCCTCATTAGGTGTAGGCCTTGGTTAGGTAAATTGCAGCATATTTTGTAGAAAACTTTGACCTATATGGTTGTTCTGCACAGAGGTCTTATGGTGGGTTTACACGTCCCAATATCGGTGTCCAACTCCGACCAAAAGTCACGTGGTTCGTGCGTTGGACCCGATATCGTTCGTGCGGTGTATAGTATAAATGACCAATACGATGCACGAACGATGCCAAAATGATATCGGGGATCGAATGAGCGTGCTATTCAACGGGCCGATATTGGATGGAGGTTGTAAACGCCCAACTACGATGTGCAGTACAACGTCCCCTATTCTCTCCCATGTTAAATGGTCGTTCCAGGGTCGGCCGTACAAGGGGGCATACACATCGTAGAGACGTTGTATGCTGATATCGCGCTGTGTAAATCTCCGATGCGATCTTGGAAATCTGGGTAGAAAAAGCGCGCTCCCGCGCCGTCGGATCCAATATCGGACCGACGTTGGGACGTGTAAACCCACCATTATTCGACTCTGACTAGGTGTGTGGGAAATACTTCTATGTTTCCCTTCGTGTGGTTGTAGGTACATAAACTCAGTTTTTAGTAAAGAAATGTTTCTTAACCCCTTCACCACCCGCCGATTTTTTGTTTTTCGTTTTCATTTTTTCCTCTCCTCCTTCCAACAGCCTTAACTTTTACATTTCTCCATCAATATTAACTTATGAGGGCTTGTTTTTTGCAGGATGAGTCATACTTTCAGGTGAATATAATATAAAGATGGGCGCACACCTTTAGTGGTGGGTGCTAGCATGAAAATATATAATACTCCCTGTAGCAAATATGTATCGCAGGGACTGGGCACAGACCAGTGAGGGGGTTAAATCTCCTGCCTATCCAGGAGAGGTCAGGACCTGATACATAAACACACACTACCAGTCCCACTGACTCTGGTCTCCCCAGGGAGCCATGATGGGAAAAGCAGAGGGTGACAAAAATCACACACAGAGAAAGCTTCAAAGGGAAAGGAACCATCTCAGATAGTGATCAAAGAGACCCGCAGATGGGAAGCAAAACCAGGACACTTAGTTAGAAGACAAAGACATTTTTAAAACAAAATCTATGCATGGCTAACTGAGTGAGCGTCCAATCATAGGCCAAGAATTAGAATTCTAAACTAGAAGGCCGGTCTAGGGTCTGACCCCCCGGCTAGGTCTATATCTGGGCTCACGCAGCTGCTGCAGGGGTGTTCACAGTGATGGGTCAGTGGAAGCTGCTGTGATCATCATTCCATCTATTCCTGCCCTCCCCATCGGGCAACACAGAAGAAAAGTGTAGTTTTCTGTAAGTTTCTCCTTTTTATTTCATTGTTTGCATATGTGTATGTCATTTTATTATTTCTATTTTTATATCTTTTTATGTAAGCACTGTACTTTTTATATTAAAGCTTAAAACTTTAATAAGCTGAAACCTTGTTGTTCTAAAAGGATTCATAGCCCTAAGAAGTGTGTGATCCTGTGATTGGCTGACAGTATTATTTCAGGGACTTACCCCCTGTATGTTGGTAAGTGGTGGCAGTGAGTGTGAAGCGGGGTGCACGGTCTGAGTCGGGGTGTGATTGAGGCTCCCTTTCAGCAAAGGACAGAGGTCGAGTGCTGGATTGAGTGAGGGGAGATAGATTAACCCTTGCAGGTGCAACCCCAAGTCACGTGCTGAGAAGTGGGTACGTGACACTCCCCCACCCAGTTGCTGCTGTGAGAACCTACACATAGTCCTGTAAACTTCCTATATAAGCAGGTTTTAATTGCACACAGGGCATTATCCCATACACATATCCAGACTGCAGACATGAGGTTTTAGATAGGGCCCAGTAGAGTGAAAAAACCTTGATATCGTTTACTGGGCTTACAATGTCATGGCCATCACATTAACTAATTTTTCCCATTTAATCCTAGATAGCTTTCAGTAGCTTTCCAATATGTTCTTGGTTCCTGTTCACAAAATGCAATAATACATGTTAGCCATTGTACTTTCAGGTGAAATCATTTATTTTACCATGTAGTGTACAGTGAAAATGGGAAAAAAATTCCAAGTGCGGTGAAAAAAAAGTGCAATTAAGCGTTGGTTTTTTGGGTTTATTATTTACCATGTTCACTATATGGTACAACTGACATGTCAGTATGTTGCCTCAGGTCAGTGCGAGTTCGTAGATACCAAACATGTATACTTTTACTGTTATCAAAGTGGTGAAAAAAAATTCAGAGGTTTGAAAAAAAGAATAACATTTTTTGTGCTATTGTTCCGCAACCCTTAGCACCCTCATTTTTCAGGATCTGGGCAGGGGCGGAACTACCGTGGTGCAGCTGGTGCAGCTGCACCAGGGCCCCGACCCCTAGGGGGCCCCCGAAGGCTCCAGCGGCCGTTCCCCTTCCTGACAGGTGGGCATTCATGAGAGGACCAACACCGCCGCCCACCCACAGCTTTATTATTCTTGCCGTCAATCCTCAGCCGCCGGCCACCCGCGGCTTTATTCTGGCACTCAGTCCCGGCCCGGGGGGGGGAGGTGCCGTTAGATTGCACCGCCGCCGCCCACCCGCGGCTTTATCCTGGCACTCAGTCCCGGCCCGGGGGGGGAGGTGCCGTTAGATTGCACCGCCGCCGCCCACCCGCAGCTTTATCCTGGCACTCAGTCCCGGAGGGGGGGATGTGCTATTAGATCGCGCCGCCGCCAGCCACCCGTATTGCAGCACAGCATTCAGTGAGGCAGAGGGGGCTGGGAGAGTCGGCGCTGCTTCACTTCCTGCCTCTTCCGTGGAGGCAGGAGAAGCACACCCTCTCCAGAATACAGTGAGAAGGTGGCGGTGACTGAAGGCTCCAGCCAGGTAGGAGCCCCAGAGCGGGGGGGATGGGGGGGATGGGGGGGGGATACAGTCAAAGCCCCAAGGCACTGGGAGGGAAACTCAGCTGCATCAAGGAAGGGGGGCCCCTAGGACTCCTAGAGGCCCCCTCCTCTTCCTTAATGCAGCCAAGCTTCTCCCCTAGGACCCCCTAGGTGCAGGGCCCCCTTGATGCAGCCAAGCTTCTCCCTCTGGACCCCCCTTCCAAAGGGGGGGGGGGTCCTGGGGGCCCCAGGACCCCCTTCCTTGATGCAGCCAATCTCCCCAAGCTTGGGGATAAGCTTGGATGCATCAAGGAAGGGGGGGTCCCTAGGACTCGTAGGGGCCCCCTCCTTCCTTAATGCAGCCAAGCTTCTCCCCCAGGACCTCCCCTAGGGCCCCTCTTCCTTGATGCAGCCGAGCTTCTGCCCCAGTTAGGGGGATAAGCTTGGATGCATCAAGGAAGGGGGGTCCTGGTCCTGGGCCCCCAGGACCCCCCCTTCAGAAGGTGGGTCCTGGGGGAGAAGCTCGGCTGCATCATGGAAGGGGGGTCTCTTCCGTGATGCAGCCGAGCTTCTCCCCCAGGCATGTTGCCCGCACTTCCGTACCCGTATCCCAGAATGCACCGCTGGGACGGAAGTGCGCCTGCCGCGATATTGGATATGGGCACCGCCGCACATTCCACCACCAGTAGCTGCCATGCCCACCACCAGCCACCACCACCGGACCGCTCCCAGCTGCACATCCCACCGCCAGCAGCCGCCATGGCTAGCACCAGCCACCGGACCGCTCCCAGCTGCACATCTCACCGCCATTAGCCGCCATGCCCAGTACCAGCCACCGCCACCGAACCGCTCCCAGCTGCACATCCCGCCGCCAGCAGCCGCCATGGCCAGCACCAGCCACCGCCACCGGACTGCTCCCCGAAGCCCAGCCAGGCACAGGGGGAGCTCCAACACCCACCATGGAGACCCCCTCTGACCCTATGCTCCTCCACCATTAACCCCCTCCATCCTGCGCTGACCACCGAGCCTCCATCCTGCGCTGACCACCTCATTCCCGGTTCAAGCTTCCATCAACGATGGGTGAGACCGGAAGGGGGTGTGTAGGTGTGTGTCCACTTAGCCGCCCCCCGCATCCTGCCGCTGCACCGATCCTCGCCGTCCGATGCGATAGCATCAGGCACACATCTAGTATATATATATCCTCCTTGAGGCTGTCTTGGGCTATATATGTTATACCAGGCTATGTTGGGCTGTATATATTAACTGGAGGGTGTTTTTGGGCTGTATATATTACCTGGAGGCTGTGCTGGACTGTATACAGTGCTTTTTTTGTGGCGGTACATACCGGTACGCCGTACCGGAAAATCTGAAGACCGGCGGTACATACTGGTATGGCATACCGGAAAATGCACCGCCGCTATCTCCGTTGCTGCCACCAGGGCCTTCGGCAGTGGGCGGTGTCTCCCCGGCGGCTGCAGCAGTGGCGGGGGGGGGGCGGTCCGCCCCCGGCGGCACGTGTGTGGGGGAGGCAGCAGGGCTGTATTTACACAGCAGGTGAGCACGAGCGGTTTTTTGTTTTTTTCTTTACCTCCCTCCCCCAGACTCCATATGAAAACTGGAGTCTTTGTGGGGGAGGGAAGGTGTCGCTGCTGGCAGTGCATTGCCGCCCGGCCGCGGCGCCTGCATGTACTGTGTCCCGCTCCCGGCCCCCCAGCGCTGAGAGCGATCACGCTGACAGGAAGCCGCTGGGAGCTCTGCTGTTTCCTGTCCCGTGATGGCTCCAAGTGCTGCTGCGGTGCTGGCGGCTCCTCCACCCAGCCGGCCCCCCATGGACCCAGAGAGGTGAGGGAAACTGTGCAGGGGATAGGGGACAGGGGGGCAAAGGAGAAGAGGACAGGGGGGCAGAGGAGAAGAGGACAGGGGGGCTGAAGGACAGGTACAGGGGGAGAGAGGAGAAGAGGACAGAAGGGCTGAAGGACAGGAACAGGGGGAGAGAGGAGAAGAGGACAGGGGGTCAGAAGGACAGAAACAGGGGGACAGAGAAGAGGACAGGGGGGCAGAAGGACAGGAACAGGGGATAGAGGAGAAGAGGACTTGGGGGCAGAAGGACAGGAACAGGGGGACAGAGGAGAAGACGAGCAGCTGGAGGGACAGAGGAGAGGAGGACGGGGGTGCAGGAGGACAGAGGAGAGGAGGACGGGGGTGCAGGAGGACAGAGGAGAGGAGGACGGGGGTGCAGGAAGACAGAGGAGAGGAGGACGGGTGTGCAGGAGGAGTGGGGCTGTGTGTGGTGATAATGGCAGCTGTACCAGGTGTCTCTGCCTCCATGCGGCAGCCTCCACCATCCTCTCCACCAGGGAGAGTGTGATGAGAAGGTACAATATAGAGGACACAGTGTGAGAGGACAGTGTGATTGTTTGTTCAGGAGCGTAGTGTAGGGCAGATATTTTTATTTAGACAGAATTATAATGACACTCTTATTTTTAAGGGCACCGTGTCAGGATGTGCTGCAGAAAAGTGGAGAAGATGGAAGTCTGCAAAGACGTGAAAAGTCATCATGGCGTCAGGACAAGATAAAGAAAAGAAAAAGACGACCCGATCAGAGACAAGGTCATCTATAAGGTACCTGAGTGGAAATGATTATTTGTGATAATAACATTCTCATCAATACTGAGGTTCATGTTTGGTCTGATGAGGAATGGTAACAACAACTCCCAGTAGTTCTTACCATTAGTAAGGACATACTAGAAGTTGTAGGTTCATGAGATACAAATATGTATATGGGTTTGCCCTGACATTACAATTGATGTACTATTGATGAATGTTTTTCTAGAGATGGTGGTTCTAAGCATCTCAACCCTCATCAGTACAGAAATTCCAGAAATGTATCAGAACCACCATTCCTACAAAAACATTCATCAATAGTACATCAATAGAAGGAGCAGGGGAATGGAGGATGGAGAGACCAGGGGGATGGAGAATGGAGGATGCAGGAGGATGGAGGGAACATGGGGATGGATGGAGTGATCAGAAGTGAATGACGAGACGTAGGGCTGCACCCCTCCCCCACTCCCCAAACTCGTCCGGCGCCTGACAGCACCCCCCCCCCCACCCCCGCTCTCGCCTCGGGGAATGCGTACCAGGAAATATTTTTTTACAAAAAAAAGCACTGACTGTATATATTGCCTGGTGGCTGTGCTGGGCTGTATGTTTACATTGCTTTGTTGTCACTATGAGGGGGGGGGGCCCCCGAAAAATTCTTGCACCGGGGCCCACTACAGTCTAGGTCCGCCCCTGGATCTGGGGCTGTGTGATTGTTGCAGCTTGAGTTGACGATTTTAATGATACCATTTTTGGGTAGATGGACTGTTTTAGTTGCCCAATATTGTTGAGCCCCCTAACGCTTGTGGCCCCCCAATTGAGTTCTCTGGTAGCATATTGAGGTATCTGTTTCTTCCTAACATGTGTTTGTCATTATAGGAGCCTTAATATTCATGAGGTATTCTCATGATGGATGGTAAAGGGTTAAAAGACCCTGTTGTGAGGTAACAGAAGCAGGTGATCACTGTGATTGGCTGTCCTGCATGTCTGATAAGTTTGCACCTGATTGGTTTGAAAAGTGCGGGAGAGTGGAGTAGTTATGCCCCGCCCACAGGAATTTTCAGTCAGTGTCTCTGAGGAGATGAAGAAAAACGCACCCGCCCACCCATCCCTTTTTATTTCTGTTCCCCCTATTTCCCTGTCGTCAGGCTTTTAATGAGGGGAAAGTTCTATTTTCAAGTCGGTTGTTATAATGGTTTTAATGGACTTTACAAATTGGAGTTTAATGAGTTGAAAAAACATTATTTATGGAAAAGGTTTTAATTAATATATATGGATTATTTATTAAAGGTAACCCTATTAAAAGCCTCTCGGCCATTTCATGCCAACCAATGCCTGGTGTTATTATTATATCGTCTGTTTAGCTTATAATATCAGGAGTGGGCCTACAATCCCATGCATTTTATTACAATGTTGCGGCGACCAAAATAACGAAATTTTGGTGTTTGGACCTTTTTTCCGTCTTGCAGTTTACAGCTTTATTTAATTGATTTTATATCTTGATAGATCGGGCATTTCTGAACGCGGCGATAATACACCAAATATGTGTATTCATTTTTAAAATGTTTTTAATATTTTATTTTGAATGGCACAAAAAGGGGGTGATATGAACTTTTGAGGTTTGTATTCATAGTTTTTAAAACTTCAGCACATCCGGACATGACACAAATGTTCATTGTGAGTGGTTGGTAGCGCTTGCCAACCACACACAAGAAGTGAACCCTGATAGCATCTGGGGCCACTGCTGGACCCCGGGCTATCAGGTGATGCACGGAGATCCCGCGATCTTATCACAGGATCTCCGTTCTCGGTGGGGAATGGTGCATACCCACACGCGGCGCCTTTGGATCGCGCTGTCAGTGAATCTAGAAAATAAAAGTTTCACTTTTTCTGGTACTATATGTTAGCTAACAAGAATTCAGCACTGCTGAAACAGAACAACAATGGGGTCAGCACAGCAGGAGAGTAGTCTCCTAATTGCCTTAAGGGGGTGTCACACGCGTCAATATCGCCTGCACGATATCGGCTGCACATGACGTTGCAGCGATATTGACGCGTGTGACATACTGCATCAACCAGCGATAAATCGCTGGTTGATGATCGCCAGGTTTCAGAACCAGCTCAGAAACCTGGCGATTGTCGCCCGGTGGACACGCAGCATCGCTGCGTGTGACACCGGGACTAGCGATATTCCAGCTCCCAGCGCCTCTCACAAGCGCTGGGAGCTGGTATCCAAGGTACACTGCGGGTAACTAGGCAGCGCGCGCTGCCTAGATACCCTACGTGTACCTTAGTTACCAGCCTCCTCCACTCACCCGGTGAGCGGAGGAGGCTGGTAACTAAGGTACACGTCGGGTATCTAGGCAGCGCGCGCTGCCTAGTTACCCGCAGTGTACCTTAGTTACCAGCCTCCTCCGCTCACCGGGTGAGCGGAGGAGGCTGGTAACTAAGGTACACGTCGGGTATCTAGGCAGCGCGCGCTGCCTAGTTACCCGCAGTGTACCTTAGTTACCAGCCTCCTCCGCTCACCGGGTGAGCGGAGGAGGCTGGTAACTAAGGTACACGTCGGGTATCTAGGCAGCGCGCGCTGCCTAGTTACCCGCAGTTTACCTTGGAGACCAGCTTGCTCCCGCTTCCAGCAGGCTGGCAGCGGGAGCAGGACATCGTGGAAACGATATTTAAATCGTTTCCATGATGTCACTGGTCAATTGATCGCTGGTGAGTCTGTCTGTGTGACAGCTCACCAGCAATCAGCCGTCAATGTCGTCAGCGATCATCTCGCTGACGACATTGACGCGTGTGACACCCCCTTTAGACTTTGATCACTGATCTTAAACAGCAGGTAGGTATACTGTATCATCAAGGAGAAGAAATAATTAACTTTGGCAAACATCTTTGTTATTTTTAAAATTTGAAGTATGACGATGTAGGTAATATGTCCAAAACTCAATGCAATAAATCTAGAAGATATATTAAATGTTGTACATAACATGACACATGACATAATCTTTTCTGACTGGTTACTACTCTCAATGTATTTGTTTTCACTAATTGCAATAAGTCTATGGGTTTAGAGCTGTATGCCTGCTGTATATGCGAGGACATCGGGGACGTGTATGCACACTAGGGATAACACACAAGTAGTCATGGGCGAACCCAAACTGTAAAGTTTGGGGTCTGCACCGAACACCTAGTATTCGGGAAATCCGTGTTAGGCTACGTTCACACATCGCGCTTTTTTTTGCCCTTATTTGTGTGGGCGCTTTTAGAAGGCGTTTTTTACTATATTATTATACTTATATACAGTTGTGGCCAAAAGAATTGACACCCCTGCAATTCTGTCAGATAATACTCAGCTTCTTCCTGAAAATGATTGCAATCACAAATTCTTTGGTATTATTATCTTCATTTAATTTGTCTTAAATGAAAAAACACAAAAGAGAATGAAGCAAAAAGCAAAACATTGATCATTTCACACAAAACTCCAATAATGGGCCAGACAAAAGTATTGGCACCCTCAGCCTAATACTTGGTTGCACAACCTTTAGCCAAAATAACTGCGATCAACTGCTACCGGTAACCATCAATGAGTTTCTTACAATGCTCTGCTGGAATTTTAGACCATTCTTCTTTGGCAAACTGCTCCACATCCCTGATATTTGAAGGGTGCCTTCTCCAAACTGCCATTTTTAGATCTCTCCACAGGTGTTCTATGGGATTCAGGTCTGGACTCATTGCTGGCTACCTTAGCAGTCCCCAGTGCTTTCTCTCAAACAATTTTCTAGTGCTTTTTGAAGTGTGTTTTGGATCATTGTCCTGCTGGGAGACCCATGACCTCTGAGGGAGACCCAGCTGTCTCACACTGGGCGCTACATTATGCTGCAAAATTTGTTGGTAGTCTTCATACTTCATAATGCCATGCACACGGTCAAGCAGTCCAGTGCCAGAGGCAGCAAAGCAACCCCAAAACATCAGGGAACCTCCGCCATGTTTGACTGTAGGGACCGTGTTCTTTTCTTTGAATGCCTCTTTTTTTCTCCTGTAAACTCTTTGTTGATGCCTTTGCCCAAAAAGCCCTACTTTTGTCTCATCTGACCAGAGAACATTCTTCCAAAACGTTTTAGGCTTTCTCAGGTAAGTTTTGGCAAACTCCAGCCTGGCTTTTTTATGTCTCGGGGAAAGAAGTGGGGTCTTCCTGGATATCCTACCATACAGTCCCTTTTCATTCAGACGCCGACGGATAGTACGGGTAGACACTGTTGTACCCTTGGACAGCAGTTTGGATGTTAGTCGAGGTTCTTTATCCACCATCCGCACAATCTTGCATTGAAATCTCTCGTCAATTTTTCTTTTCCGTCCACATCTAGGGAGGTTAGCCACAGTGCCATGGGCTTTAAACTTCTTGATGACACTGCGCACGGTAGACACAGGAACATTCAGGCCTTTGGAGATGGACTTGTAGCCTTGAGATTGCTCATGCTTCCTCACAATTTGGTTTCTCAAGTCCTCAGACAGTTCTTTGGTCTTCTTTCTTTTCTCCATGCTCAATGTGGTACACACAAGGACACAGGACAGAGGTTGAGTCAACTTTAATCCATGTCAACTGGCTGCAAGTGTGATTTAATTATTGCCAACACCTGTTAGGTGCCACAGGTAAGTTACAGGTGCTGTTAATTACACAAATTCGAGAAGCATCACATGATTTTTCTAACAGTGCCAATACTTTTGTCCACCCCCTTTTTTATGTTTGGTGTGGAATTAGATCCAATTTGGCTTTTGGACAATTCTTTTTGTGTTTTTTTCATTGAAGACAAATTAAATGAAGATAATAATACCAAAGAATTTGTGATTGCAATCATTTTCAGGAAGAAACTGAGTATTATCTGACAGAATTGCAGGGGTGTCAATACTTTTGGCCACAACTGTATTATTATACTATGTTATTATACTATACAGTCATATGAAAAAGTTTGGGCACCCCTCTTAATCTTACTCATTTTTTTTTTGTTTAAAATTGGGCTTTTGCAACAGCTATTTCAGTGTGATTTATGTAATAACTGATGGACACAGTAATATTTCAGGATTGAAATGAGGTTTATTGTACTAACCGAAAATGTGAAATATGCATTATTTCAAAATTTGACAGGCGCCAAAGTATGGACTGTATGTACTATATTATTATACTTATATATTATTATATGTTACTATATTATTATACATTAATATACACTGCGAAATCAAATTTAAATAAAGGCAAATGTATTAAAAATAATAAAGAATGAATACTTACCCTTTCCGACGCCTTTCGCAGTCTCCGATGCAGAGGCAAGGCGATGTATCATCCTACCAAGGCCTTTCATGATGTCAGAGTGACGTTCCAGGCGCTGATTGGCCTCTCACAGTCAAGTGATATGTATCACATGACAGCGAGCAGCCAATCAGCGCCTGTAACGTCACTCTGACATCACGGGAGGTCCTGGCAGGACAATACATAGCCTTGCCTCTGTACCGGACACCGCAAAAAGGTGTTGGAAAGGGTATTTATTCTTTATTAATTTTAATACATTTGGCTTTATTTAAATTTGATTTCACAGTGTATATTAATACACTGCAAAATCAAATGGGGCCAGTCACAGATGTCACAGAGGGGAGGAGGAAACAGGATTCTTCCTCCCCCTCTGTGACATCAGATGCAGCAGTGCCCACCTTTATGGGAAAAAGAGCGAGTGGTGCTGCGTAAAGAATTGACATGTCAATTCTTTTTACGCAAGTGCTTTTTCCCAGAAAAGTGCGGCGTATTTTTACACACTGTCTGTACGGCAAAGTGAATTTTACATACACCTTGCCGGCAGACAAAAGGTACATTGCGTTAGAGATGGGCGAATCCTAAATTACTCGGACTCGCTAGACTGTAACGAGTCTGAGTCCAGGACTCGCTACTCGTTGCGAGTCTAGCGAGTCCAATTATTCTTTTAAAGCCAGCAGCAAAAAGCCGCTGGCTTTTAAAGAATAATAATAAAAAAAAAAAAAAAAGATTGAAGGGGGAGGGGGGAAGGGGGGGTCAGGGGGGGTGAGGGGGGAGAGGGGGGGGTGCACCGGCCCGGCCGGCTACTTACCCCTGCCTCCGCCGCCGCTGCCGCCTCAGCCGCAGACTCGCTCCCCGAGTCTCTCTGCTTCTGTTTCCGGAGATTCCCGAATGGTGACAGGAGCAGTGAATAAATTAACTTGCGTCACTCCTCGGGAATCTCCGGAGCAGAGCGAGTCTGGCTGACAGCAGAGTTCAGCTCAGGTCCTAATGCCCTGAGCTGAACTCTGACTGTTTAGTCAGTTCTCAGCTCTGCTACATCTCTGTCTGTCTAAGCACAGACAGGGAAGTAGCAGAGCTGAGATTGCGTTTTGGACTACGTCGGACGGAAGAGGATTTTTAAAATAAAGATGGAGTCCCTAATGGCTTTTTTGTTTTATTTTAATAAAAAATTTTCTCTGTGTTTTTTTTTTTATATTGATTACTGGAAATTCATGGCGGTCATGTCTAATATTGGCGTGACCGCCATAAATTTCGGGCTTAGGGCCAGCTGATAATACAAAGCTGGCCCTAACCCCTTAATTACCCAGTGAGCCATTGCCACCAGGGCCACTGGAAGAGCGGGGTTCAGCGCCAGAGGATGGCGCTTCAATGAACGCGCCATCTTCTGGGGCGGCTGCGGGCTGCAATTTGCAGCGGGGGGTGCCCAGAAAGCTTGGGCATCCCTGCGCTGCGGATTCCAGCCCCCAGCTGCTTAGCTGTACCTGGCTAGACATAGAAATTGCGTGGAGCCCCACGCATTTTTTTTTTAATTATTTCATGAAATTCATGAAATAATAAAAAAAAAGGGCTCGCCTATATTCTTGTGTCCGGCCAGGTACAAATAGGCACCTGGGGGTCGGGGGCAGCCCGTCGCTGCCTGCTGGATCTGGCTGGTTCCAGAAATACGGCGAAGCCCACGTGAAATTTTTCTGAAAAATCCATAAAACAATCCTAAAAAAGGGACTGCCTCTTTATTAACCCCTCCACCATGGTCGAGGGGTTAGTAAAGATGCAATCCTTTTTTAGGATTGTTTTATAGATTTTTCAAAAAAAAAATTACGTGGGCTTCGCCGTATTTTTGTAACCAGCCGGATCCAGCAGGCAGCGACGAGCTGCCCCCAACCCCCAGGTGCCTATTTGTACCTGGCCGGACACAAGAATATAGGCGAGCCCTTTTTTTTATTATTTCATGAATTTCATGAAATAATAAAAAAAAAAATGCGTGGGGCTCCGCGCAATTTCTATGTCTAGCCAGGTACAGCTAAGCAGCTGGGGGCTGGAATCCGCAGCGCAGGGATGCCCAAGCTTTCTGGGCACCCCCCGCTGCAAATTGCAGCCCGCAGCCGCCCCAGAAGATGGCGCATTCATTGAAGTGCCATCTTCTGGTGCTGAACCCGCTCTTCCAGCGGCCCTGGTGGCATTGGCACGCTGGGTAATAAAGAGGTTAGGGCCAGCTTTGTATTATCAGCTGGCCCTAAGCCCGAAATTTATGGCGGTCACGCCAATATTAGACATGACAGCCATGAATTTCCAGTACTCAATATAAAAAAAAAACACAACACAGAGAAAAATTTTTTATTAAAATAAAACACAAAAGACATTAGAGACTCCATCTTTACTCCAAAAATCCTCTTCCGTCCGACGTAGTCCAAAAACGACATCTTCACTGCCACAACCCTGTGCATACATATACATATCTATGCACAGGGAGTGAGCAGACTGAGAACTATCTCAGCTCTGCTACATCTCTGTGTAGGCGGGCTCTAGGACCCTGGAGCTGCCGCAGCCAGCAAGTCCCAGAGCCCAGCACAGAACACATAGCAGAAGCCGGAAGAGAGGTAAGGAGCATTTCTCCCCCCTCTCTTCCTTCGCTCCCTGCGGACTCGTTACTGACTGCGAGTCATCCCTGAGATTACTCGCAGTGTAACGAGTCGGGCGAATCCCTTACTACTCGGCGGAGTACCGAGTAGTAACGAGTAGATTCGTCCATCCCTACATTGCGTATTTTCAAAAAGCGCACAAAAATACGCAATGTGTGAAAGTAGCCTTACAGTTCGGGTTTGGACTTGGGAGCAGGGAAGCTGTAAAAATAAAGAAAATAGTTATTCATCAGCATTATACTTACCGCGTCTCGCCGCCCCGCCATCCCAAGGGGTCTACTTCCGGTGCTGCTCATTATCTAGGTATTGACTGCAGAGGGGACAAACAGCCAGTCACAGATGCTGTCACAGAGAATGGGCATCTACTAACTGAGATATGCAGCAGAGCTGAAGATGTTACCTTTGGATTATGTCGAAGAGAAGGGTTTTTTATTAATTAAAAATGGGAAACAGGGTTGTCTTGTATTTCATTTCTAAATGTTTTTTTACTGCTTACACTATGAATTTCAGGCTTAGCGCCAGAAGCCAATACAAATCTGGCATTAACCCCTTTATTACCCAGCGTGCCAACTCCACCTTGGCCACTGGACAAGTTGAGGTACAATGCCAGAAAATGGCACTTCTATGAATGTACCATTTTCTGGGGCAGCTGAGAGCATGGGCCACCCTGCACTGCGGATTTCAGCCCCCAGCTGCCTAGTTGTACCTGTCTTGAAAGCAAAAATACGGCAAAGCCCTATGTCATTTTTTTAAATTATTTCATGAAATTCATGAAATAATTAAAAAATGGGCTTTCCTATATTTTTGGTTTCCAGTCAGGTAAAAATAGGCAGCTGGGAGTAGGGGGCTGCCTGCATTTGCCTGCTGTACCTGGCTGGCATAAAAGAAAAAAGCCCCACGTCATTTTTTTTTAATTATTTTAAGGAATCATTTTATAAAAATGGCTCAACTATATTGCCGTTTTGGAACTTTTTTGGGCCAGGAGATGCAGAAAAAAACAAAATGCATTCAGTTTTTATGCCAAAATTGCACTAACAAAAGAATGAAATACGTGGCAAAAAACCATGTAACGGGTTTGGGGCTCTTTTGACCAGGAGATGCAAATGAACAAATTGAACTCAATGCAGCAAAAAAACATGAAATATGCAGAAAAAAACGCGTTGTGGTTTAAGTGCTTTTTTGCGCCAGGAGATGAGATGAACATATTGAACACAGTGCATTCAGTTTTGTGCCAAAATTGCACCAAAAGGGCATGAAATCATAGGCAAAAACTGCATCTTGGTTTTTGTGCACCAATTCTCTGTGACAGCATCTGTGATTGACTGTTGGGTCCCTCTGCATTGATTATCCATGAAGTTAATGAGCAGCAGAAGAAGTACAAGCGGGTGGATGCTAGAATGTATAATGCTGTTTAATAACTATCTTCTTTCTTTTACAGCATCCTAGCCCCCATCCCATAACTTTACATTTCAAGATCGGGGTTCGGATTCAAATTCGAGCCAGTTTCAGACTGTTTCTTAGGCAAGGTGGATACTGGGACCAGTTCAAACAGGACATCCAAATCAGACAAGACAGGTACAGGATATGCTTCATGTGCAGACAAGTGGACTTGTACAGATGGAACAGGTTTTTTTTTCGGTTTCTGGTACACAAAGGATGGCGGATGGCTGGTGCACATGGGTCAGACTCAGGAATGGGTTTTGGTACATACAGGACCACAGGTTCAGGTACATGGGCTGGTTAAGGGTAACATGATGTTTACAGGATCACAGCTGGTTCAGACAGGACATGTACAGGCAGGATATAAGGTCACAAGGACCTGACAACAAATTAGCAGGTGCAAGACACACACGTTACTGAAATTTCTCAAGCACCTCCCTGTATGGGACTGAAGTTGCTCAAGCACCTCCATGTACGTGAAGGTGCATTAAATAGCTAGTGCGTGTTCCCAGGAAACGTGAGCAGATCCTGGGAGCAGAAAGTCACAGCAGGAGACGGAGCAGGAGACACCACTTGGTTGCCGGGCCAGTAAGATTGTCAGCATCACTGCCAGAAGAATGGTTAGAAACCATAAAGGGACGCCGGTGTTACAGACACACAGCCTTGCTCTCCTGTGTGATCACACTGCTGGCATCTACTATGTTGAGTAGAGCAGATCTATGTGTCATTACAATCATCTCTTGCAGCTTTCATCTCAGGCCATGGTAAATTCTACTGTACTCTCCCTCTTTTCACACTACCTGCCAGAAGATAAAAGCTGAAAGAGGTGTTTGTAATTACATATAGCTCTGCCTTAGTATATACAGTGGCTGCCAATAGATCATGGGTGAGAGCAGGGCTGTGTGTCATTACAAGTCAGGTCAGATATTCTCTGGGGGTATGTCTTATTTTTTTACTGTATGACACCTCCAACTCATGATTAGTAAATGTCATGATGGAAAAAAGTGCTCACCCCAGTGAAGACTTTCTGCAAACACGCAAATAGGCGAAAATTAGAATCTAAACTTTGCAAACTAATATTTTTGCAACGATAGCTCTGCAGTCCCCATACCGTTATTTGGCCTGTTTAGCATGCTAAAACTGATGAAAGGCCCTCCTTAAACATTAATTATTCCAATATTTTTTATATCTCTTTATTGATTCATACAGGCAAGATTTTAGTGATTGTAACGCACGATGTTTGGGGTTTCTCTTTCCATGTATGACAATATCACTAAGTGACAACAAAAATGTTCTCTCATTTAGTTTCCACTTTTCATTACCTGCTGGATAATGGGTTTCTGGATGAACGTGTACATCAAAAATAGTCCGTGGTTTCTGCACTGATGTGATGTCTAATATCTTTGTAGGTCTGCCAGTAACTTTCATTCGGAGAAAATATAGTCAAAGAAATTCAAAGACTTTTTACTCCATTAAGGTAACAGTTTTGTAATCTCCTAAAAACTTGTTCTATGTTATTGTGTTCCTATTGAGCGGTCTCATATACAATAATGTCATCACTCACAGTGAAGGCTCTGGGTTTGCCAGCTGGAGTCCCAATGATGACATTTTGAAAAATATCTGCAGTAGACAAAATATAAAAAACTGAGTTTTTGAGTCTGTAAAGCCTTTCACAAGTGCTTTCAGCTGCTATATATTCTAACTTTAAGAGAACCTGAAGATAAAAGACTTAAAAATATATTCTATTCTCTTTTATTTATATTTCTGTTTGTTCTTACAACAATAAATAAGTGTGGCATCTACTAAAGAAATAAATTCTGATTCCAGTCCTTCATCATCTAAATCCAAAGACCATGGCCCAGATTCATCAAGACTGGCGATGTGGAGTTAGATGGAGTTAGATGCCTCTAATAGAATCAGGAGCTTCTGTCAGGTGGCATGAACATCACCCCAATTCTTACTCCAGTCATCATGAATTAAATGAGCAGTGGGGATATACTCCATCTTGCCCCATCTTTTTGGTGGAAGTGGGCTACACTGTTGTGAAAATGACAAATTTTAAAATTTCACAAAAATGTTGTGATTTTTCAAAGCTTTTTCAGTTTTTTGGTGTAACACCTTTGATAAATTGGGGCCCATATATTCTACTCCTTAATTATTACATCTTGCACCCCCAATTATTCAATGCAACCAATTTTTCCATATTTAAGTCTTTTTTACACAGCGGCAATATACATTTTGAAAGGTAGTAAACACACTAAGTGGCACATTACACTTGATGGTTACAGTTCACTATGATAAGTTTTGATCTGTGTGGCAGTAACCTCTCACAATACTATAACTGCCATTGCATAATTGGTGCTTGCTATTAACAATAAAAGGCACTACATACCAAAAATACAATCCAGCAAGTGCAACAACTCTCATTTGTTGATGATCAGAATTGGTGGCACTGGCCACTTTAACCTTGTAGAACATACAAGTAACTTTACAAACTTTTGAAAAGTAGGGGTTAACCTTCACACCTGGCTTTTCTCTGAGGACCGCCTTTGAACCAACCCCTATCAGTCTTCTGTTCACTCCATGACACCATAAGAATGACCTATCAAAGCCACTTGACAGCCCTTGGATCAGGCAGTCAACTGCTACCGTGTTTCCCCGATAGTAAGACACCCTCGATAGTAAGACATAGTGGGGGTTTTAGGGGGGTCGGCTAATGTAAGACGCACCCTGAAAGTAAGACGTAGTAAACTGTATGTTGGAAAAATATAAGCCATAGTACCGGGATTCGGCCGGTTAGAGCGGGATGCGGACGGTTAGAGCGGGACGCGGACAGTTAGAGCGGGATTCGGCTGGTTAGAGCGGGATTCGGCCGGTTAGAGCGGGATGCGGACCCATCAGTGGTATACAGGGCCCCCCCTTGCTGCCGCACATCTGTAAAGGAATAGATCATCATACTTATCCCTGTCCTGTCGCAGCCGCCGCTCTCTGACACCGCGCGCTCCTCCGGCTTCATCCGGCTTCTTCCTGCTGTGACCGGCGGGCGCAGGCAATGACGTCATTGTCTGTGCGCCGGAGGAGGAAGCAGGAAGAAGCCGGATGAAGCCGGAGGAGCACGCGGTGTCAGAGAGCGGCGGGTGCGACAGGACAGGGATAAGTATGATGATCTATTCCTTTACAGGTGTGCGGCAGCAAGGGGGGGGGCCTGTATACACCACTGGGGCCTGTATACACCATTTGGGCCTGTATACCACTGGGGCTGCTGTATATACTGCTGGGGCCTGTATATACCTCTGGGGAGGCTGCTGTATACTACCACTGGGGAGGCTGCTGTATACTACCACTGGGGAGGGCCTGTATACCAGTGGGGAAAGGCTGTGTGGGATACTGTATGTTAAAACAAAAATCAACATTTTTTTTTTCCAATATAAGACATACCCCGAAAGTAAGACATGTCATCTGTGCGTGCTGTTTTAACATGCAAAGTGCCACTACCACAGCCAGTATGTGCCATCTGTCACAGATTATTTGCAAACAGGATGACAGTATGCAAAAAAACTTTAACAGGGCACAACAATATTGGAAGGTTAGAACAAAAATACATCTACAAGCACCTGCAGGATTCACTGGTTGCCTGAATTTTTAGCTGTACGTATAGAAGTGATTGAGGACATTTACTTCAAGTAAAGATATTTTTGCAATTTATAAAGAGGTTCATAGAATTTGGGGTTTTGCATTGTAAATAAAGTTAGTGAATATATGTATAAAGGAGGACAGATGTATAAATTCAGAAGTACTATTGTACACATAATGAACTCTTCTACATTTTTTCACAATACACCCACATATTTTTATATGGATTTTATGTGATATTCCAACACAAAGTAGCAAATATTTATGAAGTGTAAATGTAATTATTCATGTTTTTTTACATTTAAAAAATAAAACACTGAAAAAGTGACGTGCATTTGTATTTAACCACCTGAGTCAACACTTTGTAGGAAGATCTTTCACTGCAATTACTGCTGCAAGTCTTTTGGGGAATGCCTCTTCCAGCTTTTCACATCTATGGGCTGGTATTTTTAAACATTCTTCTTTGCAAAATAGCTCTTGCTCAGTGAAGTTGGATGGGGGCATCTGTGAGCAGCAATTTTCAAGTATTGTCACCGATTCTTAATGGGGTTTAGATTTGGAATTTGACGGGATCATTCACACATTTAAATAGCCTTTGATCTAAATCTATATTATTGTATCTCTGGCAGTATGTTGTCATGCTAGAAGCTGAACCTACACCGCAACCTCAAGTCTTTTGCAGCCTCTAACAGGTTTTCCTCTAGGATTACCCTGTATTTAGTTCCATCGATATTCCCATCAAATCTGACCAGCTTCCCTGACCCTGCTGAAAAAATGCCCCCAGAGCATTATGCTGCCACCACCATGCTTGACAGTGGGGATGGTGCTTTTAAGGTGATGTGTGGTGTTAGTTTTCTGCCACACTTACCACAGGCCTCGAAATAGAGTCGGGGGAATAGGCAGGAAAGCAGAGCCAAGACCTGACTGTTTAAACACCCCTTTTTGAGTTGTGCAGTTTGTCTATATAGCTTTCCAGGGACATGTGTTTAAATGGTGAAGTCTAAGTCCTGCTCTGCCCCCTTCTATTTTGAGGCCTACTGGCTTGCATCAGGGTGATCTACTAGAACTACTACATGGGATGGCATTTAAGTTCTTTTTATCAAAATAGTGTCATCTAAGTACACTGCTATTTACTTGTACTATTGCTATATATTTACTTACTGCAGGGTATTTGCTCTTTGTTTTTATCCTTTTTTTATAAATTAATAAACATGAGTGCATAAATATAAATATTGCAATTAATAGACAAAACATAATAACCATATAAATATTAAAATTGTACAGCACCTGAAATTAGAATACAATTAAAGAATAAACGATAATATAGAATACTTATACTGAGATGAGTAAATGTAATAAAGAAATTAATTAAAAGTCTAATGTCTCATTAAATGTTAAAACAGCCTGCTCAAAAATGAAGAATAATCATTTCCAACTTATGTTCTATGGAACAGTAATAGATAAAGTGATTGTGTTCATTAGCATTACAAAAAGAAGTATAAGTATTAGAATAATTCATAAAATACCTGTAGTTATAATTTATATATCGATAATGAGGCAACTCATATCCATGGGGTGTTGTCCAAGATTGAAAAAACCTATCTACTTTCTTCTATAATCCCCACATCTGTCCGAGGCTTGGGCAATTAGATAAAGAAACTTCCGCATGAAATTCTTTCCTTTTCTTTCTTCATTTTACCCAAAAACTCTGACAGGATGGAGCAGGTTAGAAGAAAAAACAGGTCTTCTTGTCATCGCAAACAAACCATTGAACTTCTCTTCAAAAGTTTATAAAACAAATCAAGAAGAGGATAGAGGAGGATACCAGTGGACTTCAGGAGGTGCCGAGCAGAGAAGAATGATAAGATATGATGGAAGATCAGAGAGGCAGTGAGGGAAACCAGGACGGAATGAAGACCCATCTGACCCGTAAGTATGAATTTACATATGTAGCATATTGGCATGTATAATTAACAATGAGTAGTGATGGGCGAATCCTAAATTACTCGGAATCGCTTGACACTAGCGAGTCCGAGCCCAGGACTCGCTACTCGTTGCGAGTCTAGCGAGTCCAATGTTAATGAATGGGGAAGCGAGTAATAGCGAGTAGGTGCGATTTACAAATCACAGATGTGTCTCGGAAGCTTCAGACTGAAGCAATCCTAGTTTTGCCATTGATTTGCATTGGACTCGTTTACTTTGCAAGTAATCGCTGGGAAACTCGCACAGATAAGAGTCCTGTCTGCTCTGTGTGCTGGCTGCCGCAGCTCCAGGGTCCTAGAGCCCGCCTGCTGCCTGATGTAGCAGAGCTAGATTGTTCTCAGTCTGCTCATTCCCTGTGCATAGACATCCTGATCATAGCACATGGATGACAGAGAGACATCGGTTTTTGACTGCGTCGGACGGAAGAGGATTTTTTTAATTAAAGATGGAGTCCCTAATGGCTTTTTTTTTTATTTCTAATAAAAAATTTTCTCTGTGTGTGTTTTTTTTAAAACAATTTAATAGAAATTCATGGCGGTCATGTCTAATATTGGCGTGACCGCTATAAATTTCGGGCTTAGGGCCAGCTGATAATACAAAGCTGGCCCTAACCTCTTTGTTACCCAGCATGCCACCGCCACCAGGGCCGCTGGAAGAGCGGGGTTCAGCACCAGAGGATGGCGCTTCAATGAACGCGCCATCTTCTGGGGCGGCTGCGGGATGCAATTTGCAGCGGGGGGTGCCCAGAAAGCTTGGGCATGCCTGCGCTGCGGATTCCAGCCCCCAGCTGCTTAGCTTTTTTTCTGAAAAATCAATAAAACAATCCTAAAAAAGAGACTGCATCTTTATTAACCCCTCGCCCATGGTCCAGGGGTTAATAAAGATGCAGTCCCTTTTATTTACATTGTTTTATGGATTTGTCAGAAAAAAATTTCACGTGGGCTTCGCCGTATTTCTGGAACCAGCCGGATCCAGCAGGCAGCGACGGGCTGCCCCCAACCCCCAGGTACCTATTTGTACCTGGCCGGACACAAGAATATAGGGGAGCCCTCTTTTTTTATTATTTCATGAATTTCATGAAATAATAAAAAAAAAATGCGTGGGGCTCCGCACAATTTCTATGTCTAGCCAGGTACAGCTAAGCAGCTGGGGGCTGGAATCCGCAGCGCAGGGATGCCCAAGCTTTCTGGGCACCCCCCGCTGCAAATTGCAACCCGCAGCCGCCCCAGAAGATGGCGCGTTCATTGAAGCGCCATCCTCTGGCGCTGAACCCCGCTCTTCCAGCGGCCCTGGTGGTGGTGGCACGCTGGGTAATAAAGGGGTTAATACCAGCTTTGTTATACAAGCTGGTATTAAGCCCGAGATTCTTAATGTCAGGCCACGTTTGACCCAGCCACTAAGAATCTCCAATAAAGGGTTAAAAAAACACAACACAGAGAAATTTTTTTATTAGAAATTAAAAAAAAAGCCATTAGGGACTCCATCTTTAATTAAAAAAATCCTCTTCCGTCCGACGTAGTCCAAAACGCGATGTCCTCTCTGCTACATCCCCTGTGCATAGATATAGATGTCTATGCACAGGGAATGAGCAGACTGAGAACAATCTCAGCACTGCTACATCATCTCTGTGAGCAGGCGGGCTCTAGGACCCTGGAGCTGCGGCAGCCAGCACACAGAGAAGACAGCTGGACTCGGCTCGCAATGTAACAGCAGTTACTTTACGAGTTTCCCTGCTATCACTGGCACAGTAGCCGAGTCTAATGCAAGACAATGGCAATCCTAGTTTTGTCAGCGTTTGCCATTGATTTGCATTGGACTCGTGCGAGTAAATGCTGGGAAACTCGCAGAGTACCGAGTCCTGCGAGTCCCTTACTACTCGCCGAGTAACGAGTCCTAGCGAGTAGATTCGCCCATCCCTAACAATGAGTTCATATTAGATATGTTGTACAAAGTTCTGCAATGACTTCGTCCAGATTAGGGTTCACCAAAAGCTAAGTAAAGAAAGAAACCGGGACTTTGTAAAAAAGACCCAGGAATCTGAGAGAGGTGGAGCTGAGAAGGCTGAGGAAGAAGAAGCAGAAGCCTTTTCTGTGGGAGTCGTGGTCCTGGTCTCACTGTGTCCAAGGAGAGAGAGGATATGCCTGTTTCCTGTGACGTGTGAAGCTCCCCAGGGCTAGTGCTAACAGTGTGCCCAATGAAGAACTGCTCATTATGAGTAATAGGGTGTGATCGGTCATGGCACAGATAGCTAGGGAGAGGTAGACAGTGATTGCAAAAGCTGCAGAGAACTTTCTTGTGTGTAACCCTGCTGGTGAACTGACTAGTTATGATTTAGAAACTGTGAAAAATCTTGCAAACCGAGACTTTGAACAATTGTATTATACAGAGAAGTTTTATTGTGGATTACAAAGGAAAACAGAGTACTACCCCAATTCCTGGCGCACCAGACTGTGCTGAAAAGCATGGTGAGAGAAAACAACTGAAATTGAAATTATACTGTGGCCAGAGATTAAAGTTAAACAATAGTTAGATTGTTAAGTGTGTGTGTTATACCAGTTTTTAAGAGGTATCCTTTTGCTCCTGCAGTAGAGAGAATTGAACACTGTGTAAATAACTTGTGATTACTATAATTGGTTATAAAGGGGAATACGAGGGTATCCTGGACATATTGTAAATAGCGTGAGAGGAGGTTGTAGGATTATATGCCTGAGGGGAACAAGTGTTGCGGCCGTAGTAAAATCCTGGGTAGGCCCCTTACTGAGTAAGTGCGGGGTGGCAAATTTCTGGGGTAGTCGTGTCCCTCCCTGCGAAACTGGCACTTGAGTTCCCTCGGGCTGCGTAAGTTGTATTGTGTTTTCGGGCTGTTGTGGCCCATAGCTGTAGATAGTGCAACCCTGTCATTTGTTTTATAAGTTTCCATAAAAGACTTAGTTTACTACTATACTGAGTCACCGTCATTCATAGCAGTGCCGTATCTTCTATATTCAAACAACTAGCGTCCCAGTCGTTACACATACAAGGCGGAAAAGTTTATAAAGTAATTATTTAGGTGTACAGGGGGGTAGGTTGATTATAGCCACCTTCATAAAAGCAGCATAGTCACTGCTGAAGGTGCCACTTTTAGTTTAAGGGTGGAGGCACACTAGGGGCGTGAAAAACGGAGCATTTTGTACGCTAGCCATTTCGGCAACTACGTCTCGTATTTGTCCGCGATCACGGTGCGAGTTGTGTGCGAGTGCGGTGCGAGTGGGGTGCGTTTGCAGTGCGAGTGCGATGTGAGTGCGTTTTTTCAGTCACAAACAGCTATCCGAGTGTAAGGTGTTTTTGAGGCATGGAGGCATGTAGGTGCACTTCAGAATTGGAATCAGCTTGTACTTCCTGTTCTGCTGATCACGTACAAGCGTATTTCGCGCATGTAACTCACATGGTGTGCTGCCTTCATGCGAGAAAAAACCGCCGCCATAGACTTGCATTGGCCGTACGTGCGCAGGAATCGCACACATACGCAGCATGCTGCGAGTGTAATCGCATTGCCGGTGACATGCGAGAGGCGACTGCGTAAAACGGACCACTGTGCCCTGGCCAATTTCTTAACATCAGTGCAAGTTACATGCGATTTTTACAAGCGTGAGACTCGCGTGAGTCTCACGCCAGTGTGCCCCCACCCTAAAAAGCAGAAAAGAGGTGACAGGTTCACTTTAAGGCCTCATTCATATTGTTTGATTTTTTCCATACAAACCCATACAGATGCCTATAAAGGTACCTTTACACGCCGCCACAGGAAGCAGCAACTGCCGGGCACTGGGGACAATTGTGCCTGTTGCCATGAAATTGCTACGAAATGGCGGCATGTAAATAGGGCAGTTCCTCCCGGTGTCCTGCAGTTCCTTCGAATACCTGTTGATGAGCCGTGCTCAAAAACAGGAAGGCACAATTGCTATGCTGGTGGTGTGTAAACGGGGCACAGGCAAGGTATTTGCGTGGCCTACGAATTCCCAGGGGCGTGCCACGACGTCATGGATACCACGCCCCATCAGCGATCATTGATGGAGGCTCCTGCGTTACGATTGGTTGTTCCTTCACAGGGCACCATATTTAAGGAGCTATCCATTCACAGTCCACAATTGCAATGGCGTCATGTATTAGCCAGCCTTCCTGTGCAGGCTGGCCAATCATGACGCTATTTCGTTGTCCAATCAACGCTTGTGAATCACGGAATACACAACTCTGTCACGCCTATGTACTTACGGCGCGAAATATGTACGCCCATATTCCTTTGTGGTAGCGGCGTGTGAAGTAGCGAAGGCATTCCACAGGCAGTAAGCCGCGGCACCCGTCTGCACTTCCGGGGAACAAAGATACCTTCAGTGGAGAACATAATGGGGCATGCATATGCGGCATCAGCGATCGGCATCCACATGCGGTGGATACCTGTTGCTAGCCAGAGTGGCAGCGTGTAAAGATACCTTAATAGTGAATGAGGTCATTCACATATTCGTGATTTTCACTGACCAAGTGGTCTGTGCAAAATCATAGAGACATATCCGATTGTGATCTAAGTGTTTGATCAAAATTGGCAATGCAAGTCTATGGGTCCGTGAAAAAAATCGGACAGCACTCAAATGCCATCCAAGTGCAGTATGATTTTCATGGACCACTAGATAGGAAACAAATATATTTTTTTAGTTGTTGTTTCACATGCAAAGAAAACTGATGACACGAACCAAAAATTGGTCCATTTTCTTCATGTATAATTTCTGAATAAGGTCTTAGTCTGAACCCATGAGAGCCCTACATTAATAAAACAAGGACCTAATTTACTGTACTGTATTAATCAGGTCTGCATGATTACAGTTACACCAAACTTATAAGGTTTTTTTTCGTTCAATCTATTTTTATTAAAGTAATACAACAATATCCAAGTACATTACACACAAGTGAAAATCTGTTATAAATCATATGAAGGTAACAAAAGTTCTTCATCTGCTTGTATGTCCACAAATAATCAAGCTAGTAAATCTTTTGTAAAATGTTCACTTCAAAATATTCCGAGTCATCTAAGCTTAATACAGTTTAAGCTTTTATCTATTCGTCAACAGTACGAGTCTTCTTATTAACTACAAAATGTTCATCAACAAGAACCATCTAGAATGCTAAACCAGTTAATCTTAACTAAGCCTAACAATAGGGATGGGCGAATCCTAAATTACTCGGACTCGCTAGACTCTAACGAGTAGGAGCCCGATACTCGCTACTCGTTGCGAGTCTAGCGAGTCCAATGTAAATGAATGGGGAACGAGTATTGCAGCGATCCCTCTGCTGCCGGACCCTATAAGGGGTCTGGCAGCAGAGGAAAAACCTGCAATTCCCCATGTTATTCTTTTAAAGCCAGCGGCAAAAAGCCACTGGCTTTTAAAGAATAGTAAAAAAAAATGGATTGAACCGGAGCAGGAGCAGGGACTCAGGACTCAGGCGGGGAAGCCGGCGGTGAAATTTGCTCACTGCCGCTTCCCCCACTGAGTCCTGACCAGGGGTGGGCTTGGGGGGGGGTGAGTGCACCGGACCGGCTGGCTACTTACCCCTGCTTCCGCCAGTGCCGGCCGCAGACTCGCTCCCCGACTCTCTGCTTCTGTCTCCGGAGATTCCAGAGCGGTGACAGAGCAGTGAATAAATTAACTTCCGTCACCGCTCGGGAATCTCCGGAGGCAGAGCGAGTCGGGCTGACAGCAGGGTTCAGCTCAGGTCATAGTGACCTGAGCTGAACCCTGACTGTTTAGTCAGTTCTCAGCTCTGCTACATCCCTGTGTGTCTAAGCACAGACAGGGATGTAGCAGAGCTGAGGTTGCGTTTTGGACTACGTCGGACGGAAGAGGATTTTTTAAATAAAAATGGAGTCCCTAATTGTGTTCTGTTTTATTTCTAATAAAATTATTTTTCTCTAAGTTGTGTTTTTTTTTTCTGTTGATTACTGGAAATTCATGGCGGTCATGTCTAATATTGGCGTGACCGCAATAAATTTTGGGTGGCTCACTGGGTAATAAAGGGGTTAGGGCCAGCTTTGTATTATCAGCTGGCCCTAACCCCTTTTTTACCCAGTGAGCCACCTGGCACCAGGGCCACTGGAAGAGCGGGGTTCAGCGCCAGAAGATGGCGCTTCAATGATCGCGCCATCTTCTGGGGCGGCTGCGGGCTGCAATTTGCAGCGGGGGGTGCCCAGAAAGCTTGGGCCTCCCTGCGCTGTGGATTCCAGCCCCCAGCTGCTTAGCTGTACCTGGCTGGACATAGAATTTGCGCGGAGCCCTACACATTTTTTATTTTATTATTTCATGAAATTCATGAAATACTAAAAAAAGGGGGCTCCCCAATATTCTTGTGTCCAGCCAGGTACAAATAGGCACCTGGGGGTTGGGGGCAGCCTGTCGCTGCCTGCTGGATCTGGCTGGTTACAGAAATACGGCAAAGCCCACGTCATTTTTCTGAAAAATCAATAAAACAATCCTAAAAAAATGGACTGCATCTTTATTAACCCCTCGACCATGGTCCAGGGGTTAATAAAGATGCAGTCCCTTTTATTTATATTGTTTTATGGATTTTTCAGAAAACAAATTGACATGGGCTTCGCCATATTTCTGTAACCAGCCGGATCCAGCAGGCAGCTGCCCCCAACCCCCAGGTGCCTATTTGTACCTTTTCCCTGTGGGCCGCCCACTCCTCCGGCCGCATCTCGGCTTTAAATCATTTGCGCCGAGCGGCCAAGGCATGCAGAGGGTGGAGCCACGGACGTGAAGGGACAGGGCCGTTTACCCAAAGCAGGGCCCCTCTTAAATCAATCAGGATGACAGGTGCAGGTCCCAGGCCCTCCCACCATCTTCATCATATCCCTGATCCCTCCTTGAGCTGATCATGTGACCCCTGATGCCTCCCCTCCATGTGACATTATCACAGGTGCTATATGTGAGTATCATGTCTGTGTCTTTCTGTCTGAGTGTCTTTCTGTCTGTCTGTGTGTTTGACAGTGTCTGTCTGTGTGTCTATCTGTCTCTACACAACACTATACAGTATATACAGGTCCACACTACATGCTGTAGTGTGCCTATATACTGTGTATATATAGTGTGGACCTCTATATACAGTATAGTGCTGTGTATAGAAGATATACACCAGCACTCTCAGATGTGCCCAGAGCCTGCAGTCTGTAATGTGCACAGAGTCCGCAGTCTGTAATGTGCCCAGAGTCCGCAGTCTGTAATGTGCCCAGAGCCGCAGTATGTAATGTGCATAGAGCCCGCAGTCTGTAATATGCATAGAGCCCGCAGTCTGTAATGTGCACAGAGTCCACAGTCTGTAATGTGCATAGAGGACGGGGGGGAGAGGATCATTTCAAACAGTATGTCCCATCAACTTCCATATCATAAGTTTTGCAAGAATCCTTTTGGAGGTTTCAGTCAACGGGGTTAAGTATAAAGAGTCCCAAGTCAAAAATATTGCAATGAGAAACCCATGGGTTCAAGGAGACCACTCCTCTTTCTCTCTTTTAGATGTGAGAAGGCCTCAATTCTAAGCTACAGCTTCATTAGTCTCCCTCAGCGAGGGGGAGTCTTCCTCCTATTCTCCTCATCCCGGCAGCAAGATACGCCCCGGGACTTTAGGGTAAATCCTCAGGGGCCCCCATAGGAAACTAGGGCCATCTGTCTATGGACATCATGGGAAGATCCAGCGCTCCCTTGAAGGTTGGAATGTCTTCCGGTGTCTGGAGAATATACAGTCGGTCTTCTCTCTGTACTTGTTGCCTGAATGGGAAGCCCCAATTGTGAGGGAGGCCATGGTCTCTCAACAAGTCCAGTAAGGAACACAGGGCTCTCCTCCACTGCAGAGTGAACCTTGATAGATCCAGCAAAACTTGAAGGACTTTATCACAGAACCTACAGGTAGTTCCGTTACGGATTGTATTCATAATGGCCTCCTTCAGGACGTAGGAATAGACTCTACATATGACATCTCTCGGCCATTCAGGGTCAGCAGGCTTGGGCCCTAGTGCTCTGTGCGCTCTGTCCAGCTCAATGGTGTTTGTAGGAGGGTCACCCAGAATCTCATTAAAGATAGTCTGCAATACTCGGGGGAAAGGTCTCTGGACTCCACGGACTTCAGGAGGCCCCGCACTCTAATATTATTGCTACGGCCTCTGTTTTCACCATCATCCATAGAATCCACCAGGTGCTGTATCTGGGTAGATTGTCTATCTAAAAGCTGTTGCTGAAGCCTGCAAGTATCTTTCAAGGCCTGCAGCCTGTTGGAGTGAGATTGACCCTGGGCATCCACTTCTGCTCTCAGGCTGGAGAGTTCTCTGTGGTATGTCTGCTCCAGCCTTTGGATGTAAGATTCCATGTCCTCCCTTGTGGGAATGGAAGCCATGTGGGCTCGAAGATCTCCCAACTCTGCCAACACTCCCTTGCTCTGGGGATGAAGGCTTGGGGCAGGAATTACAGAGCAGCCCATCTGGGATCCCAGAGAGAAGCTTGTAGGTCTCCCTTCTGTAAAGTCTATTGGTGTTTCCCCTTGTGGTATAGAAAGGGGATTTTCCTCCATCCCACTTTGGCCCCAGTGATATGATGTCCTGATGCTGCTGTATAGATGGGAAACCTTTGGGGAACGGGTGCCTGTTCTTCCCCCTTGTTTAGTGTGCAAGCCATTGAATGTGTGGATAAGTTTAGGCAATCCCGTACTCCATCCCAGTACCTGCTAGCTTCCTCCACCGCTGCTTCTATGCTCTGTCTGTAGGAGCTCCGCGTTCTGACTTCCGGGGTCTCGCCTGAGGGTGGATGGTTGGTAATATTCTCTCTCCCTGGTGTTTTCGGAGCCAATGCAGCGGCTGCTTGTGGAACGGGCTCCTCCTCTCTGCAGTGCGCAGTCACCGCGGCCATCTTATGTTCTCTGGCGGCTGCAGGGGTCTTCTCCCTCTCCAGGAAAAATCTTGTTATGGTCGTCTGGAGGATGTCAGGTACGTGCTGCGGGAGTTTAGGCTGTTTCCCCATCCTCCTCCCGCTCATGCTCCGCTGAACTGTGCTCTGGTAAGTCGGTGGGCTGCAAAAATGAGGTCCGGGAGTGGGAGCTCGAGAGACCAGCTTCCTCACTCCTCCATAGCTAGGCCACACCCCCTATAAGGTTTTTTTTATGTTATGTTGCACTATGACCACAGACATGACTGGACATGTTCGTCCGCTGACTCTTTGGCAATGAGCAAAAACAATAAAATAACCAAAATTATAATTTGGAGAAAAATGGGCTCAATTTTATAATAAGTAAATTGAAAAGTTTCTAGTTTTCACATGACCTTTGAAAATATATCCACTGTAGAAGATTAGGAGAACCCAATAGGTAATGTGTCAGTAGATTTACTTCATCAGGTTTTTATGTTAAATGTAGTTAACATGTTATATTAACTAAATCTAATCTAAATCATGATATAAACTATATGAGAAAAACTTGCAAGTTTTACAATGGTTAATAAGCCTAAAGCTATGTTCACACTGGATGTTTCTGATCCATTTTTGGTGCTGCGTTTTTTAAAAACTGCACCAAAAACGGATCAGTCAAAACATCTGCCAGCAAAGTGTATGGGATTTTCAATTTGCTGTTCAGATGCTGCATGTTTTTACTGCTCTGTTAGTGGTGCAGAAAGCGCATCCAGAAAGTAATGAGCAAATTAATTTGTGTGGTGTTTTCCTGCTGTGCTTTCTGCACCACTAACATCCAATTACTTACCTACCCTTCCTGCGATGCCACGGTGAGCGCCAGTTATGTCTGTGTCTATGTGTCTGCCTGCCTCTGTCTGTCTGTGTTCCCTGAAATAGAGCAAAAATGCAGCACAAACAGATGGTGTGTTTGTGATGCTTTTTGCAAAAATAGGATTCAAAAACACTGAGTCTGAATGTCGCCTAATACTTGACCTTGGCTAGTTTCACATTAGCGTTTTTGTGAATCCGGGGATATGCAGGAAAAGCCTGCATCCCCTGGAGTCTCCCACAATGATGCAACTGGAGGTACCCACATCAGTGTTATCACTGATCCGGGCTCATAAATCAGTGGTAATACCGGTGAGGGAGCAGCCCGTTGAATCTGGTAGTGAACCTGTTTTTCCTGAATCCGATTCTAAAGGACATGCCCCTAGGTCAAAAACTCGGATCTGGGGTCCGGAACCAGCAGGATCTAGAATCCCTCAGATTCGGCATACATAGAGCCCCGATTTTAATTCCCCCTACATTGCTCCAGATCCAGGTGGTTGCAGTTTTTTGACATGGACAACATGTTGCATTTTTGGTCTCAGAGAAAAAGTTGTGACCACCTGGATCAGGAAAAAAAGTGCAAAACTGTAGCCCCATTGAAAGTCAATGGGGTCACAAATGGATGTGGTGTGCGACCAATTTAAGCGGGATTCACACGGATGGCAAAAAACGCGAGTGTGAAATCAGCTGGGTCACTTGCAGCTGTGTCTACAGGGCATAAAGTATAAAGCTAAGCGCTATGCCTCCGTTCAGGGGGGTTCAATTTAAAAGATAGAATTTTACAACATTAATGCAGTGTTATCGTAATGGTAATGATGCTTTAGCGCTTCCAATTCATTCATACAGGTGACGGAAGCCGAGCACAGATGAAATGCCGGCATGTAAGTGCCGGAGTTTGAAACCTTGCGCTATTTCCAAGCGCATCAAATGACCTGCTCTTCCGCATCATGTGATGTGCTTGAAAATAGCGTGAGCTTTCAAACTTCGGCACTTAGATGCCACCGTTTGATCTGCACTCGAGTTCCGTCACCCTTAGGAATGTGTTTGGCAGTGTTAACGCAGCCTTACCTTTACGGTAACACTGCAATTATGCTGCCAAATTCTATCTTTTAAATGGAACCCTCCTGAACAGAGGCATAGCACTTAGCTTTATACTTTATGCCCTGTAGAGACAGCTGCAAGTAATCTAATCTATTGTAGCCTAAAGGTACTTTTACACGCCGCTACAGGATGGTGGAAACAACCGGGTGCTTCACGTGCACGAGCACGCACAAACGGTTGAAAACGGTACCCGCACCACCTTTACACGCCGCAACAAGGTGCGCTACAGTAGGTTACATCTATCTCTGGATACACCGCCGGGTGCAAGCACCAACTCTAAGCTTTATGTTTTAGAGCCTGCTAATCAGCTTAAAATGTAACGGCTATTAAAGCTTTATTTAATAATAATGTAGAGCAAATTATTATAATAAATGTTTATTGTACCGTATATACTCGCGTATAAGCCGAGTTTTTCAGCCCAAAAATTGGGCTGAAAAGTCCCCCCCTCGGCTTATACGCGAGTCAGTGCTGTATACCGATGTATACATCGGTATACAGCAGCCCCCGCATCCCCAGTAATGCAGGGCCCCCCCAGCCTGACTCCGGTCACCTGTAAAGCAAACTATACTTATCAGTGTCCCGCTGTCCGCGCCCGCCGCTGCTGACATCCGCGATCCTCCATCTTCATGCGTCTTCTTCCTGTTTCTGTGCTCGTCGCAGGCAATGATGTCATTCCCTGCGACGAGCACAGGAAACAGGAAGAAGACGCATGAAGATGGAGGATAGCGGATGTCAGCGGCGAGCGGGCGCGGACAGCGGGACACTGATAAGTATAGTTTGCTTTACAGGTGACCGGAGTCAGGCTGGGGGGCCCTGCATTACTGGGGCTGCCTGTATACTACCGCTGGGGCTGCTATACACTACTACTGGGGCTGTATACACTACCACTGGGACTGCTATATACTACCACTGGGGCTGTATATACCTCTGGGGCCCTGTATACTACCACTGGGGCTGTATATACTGCTGGGGCCCTGTATACTACCACTGGGGCTGTATATACTACCACTGGGGCTGTTTATACCTCTGGGGCCCTGTATACTACCACTGGGGCTGTATATACTGCTGGGGCCCTGTATACTACCACTGGGCTGTATATGCTACCACTGGGGCTGTATATACCTCTGGGGACCTGTATACTACCACTGGGGCTGTATAAACCACTGGGGCTGTATATACTGCTGGGGCCCTGTATACTACCAGTGGGGCTGTATATACTACCACTGGGGCTGTATATACCTCTGGGGCCCTGTATACTACCACTGGGGCTGTATAAACCACTGGGGCTGTATATACTGCTGGGGCCCTGTATACTACCACTGGGGTTGTATATACTACAACTGGGGCTGTATATACTACTAGGGCTGCGTCTATACTACCACTGGGGCTGTATATACTACTAGGGGTGCATCTATACTACCACTGGGGCTGTATATACTTCTAGGGCTGCGTCTATACTACCACTGGGGCTGTATATGCCACTGGGGCTGTATATACTACTGGGGCTGCGTGTATACTACCACTGGGGCTGCTGTATCTACCTCTGGGACTGGTGTTTACCACACTGCTGGGGGCTGTATACTTGTGCTAGGGTCCACCCTCGGCTTATACACGAGTCAATAGATTTTCCCAGGTTTTGGGGGCAAAAGTAGGGGGTCGGCTTATACATGGGTCGGCTTATACACGAGTATATACGGTACTTTATTAATAAAATCTGGTTGAAAACCATTCATAAACCTTCAACAAGGTGTCCTCACTGCACTGTGTGTTAGGCTGAAGGCACACTATCCGTGTGCCTCGCGCGAATGCAATGCGAGGGAGACTCGCTTTGCACTCGGACCGGACCAGTATTATTAAATGATACTGGTCACATTACAGCAAGTTCCTAGCATTAAACTCGCTTTGCTAGAGAAATGCAAGTTCAATCGCAGCATGCTGCGATTGAACGCGATTTCCTTGCGTGAGTGGCCATGCAAAGTATATGGGCATGAGTCAAACTCGGACCCATACAGCAAACTGCGATAGTCCCACGCGTGTGCTTTAAAAATGGCTTCAAACTCCGCGGCTGTCAAACTAACAAATCATCTTTCACCGCTGCGGTGAAAGATAATTATTAAAAACCCAGCTGCTGGGCACATTTTGTAAATCTCGGGGTTTAGCTGCTTATTAACCCCTTCTGCAGCCTCTGTGCAGCATGTTCACACAGAGGGTGCAGATGCGGCTAATAAGCCGGATTATGCAAGGTTGACATGCTGCACAGCGGCTGCAGAAGGGATTAATAAGCAGCTAAACCCCACGATTTACAAAATTGGCACAGCAGCTGTTTTTTTTAATAATCATCTTTCACCGCTGCTGTCACAGCGGTGGAAGATGATTTGTTACTGTATCGGGAAACCGACAAATTCAAACTCCACCGCTTTGACAGCTGCAGGGCTTAAATTCACCGGTAAATGCTGTCTGCAGTCCTGAAGTTTGCTTCACACTGACACGCACCACACATGCACTCACACAGCACACTCGCGGCACATTTACATGCATACAGCCATGCACACTCACCCACATGCATCACAATCGTGCCACACTCACAAAAAACATGCACTACATGCATCATTGTCATGCATCAAACACGCTCTGTGTTTGATGCATGAATTTGTGCCTTCAGTCTTAAGCTCATTCTCTGTCAGATCCGTCTGAATACGGCCACATAAGGGAGGAGGCATGGCCTACATGGTGTTCACAGCTGATCAATGTATCACATTACCTCAGGCTCATCCTGTCAGCTAACAGCTGTTGAGATGTTATCTCCTGCATTCTCATGGCTCTGCTCCATGTGAGAAGGTGTTACTTATTAGTGAGGAGCTGTGAGGAGTTAGCATGGAGCAACGTGATCTGAATGTAGGAGATAAAAATCACAGGAGCTGTGAGCTGACAGCCTGACTACACACTGACTTCCTATACCCAGCTGTGTAGGCTCCGCCCCGACTCTTATATGTGAGGTTTTAAAACACCCTAGTGGGGACATCTTTTAGAAGGTTTTCTTTCAGAATTCTCTTATAAAATACATGCAAATGTTTGTTAAAATCACTTGCTCTACATTATTATTATTAAATAAAGATTTGAATGGCGGTTACGCTTTAAGTTGCCTAGTAGTCCAATGCTACAGAAGTAAAGTTTCCTCTCCAAGCTGCCTAACAGCACACTAATCTCAGACCAGTGGTGCGATCATACCACTTGTTTGAATAGTCAAATTTCATGATTCTACGGCTCTCTGCAATTAGAAAAACGGGATGCAGATAAGCGGTATCTCCTGAAGAAACCCCATGAAAACCATCACACGCGGCAATTTTGCAAGCTATTTCACTGGCAATTTGCTGGTTGCAGTGAAATCATGGACACATTGTTACATTTGTACACGGCAACAAAATAGAACAATGTGTCCATGATATCACTGCAACCAGCAAATTGCCAGTGAAATTGCTAGCAAAATTGCCGCGTATGACGGTACCTTAACACATTCCTAAGCCAAAACCATCAGATCCAAACAAGTCTATAAAAAATGCCTTTTATCAAATGCCTGTGAATTAGGTACAAGATATATTGGTATTCTATTAGTTATGATTGTTAAGAGAACATTTTAGAGTCTTAGTTCATTAAAAAGCCGGGCATTTAGAATGTGCTATCAAGAGGATTTCTCCTAGTTTGGATATTACCATAATAAAAGTTAATTTCAAAATAAACTGAGTTGTAAATCCCATTATAAACTGCAATTAATCGTTCATATGAGCTCTTAGGAAGAAACTTGTAAAAATCAACATCATACCTATTAGGGCCTGGTGCCTTTCCCAAATATTTATCGATTACTAACTTCTTTATCTGTTATAAAGTCATTTAACAAATAAAACTATACTTTATGAATGTATGTATGTAAGCAGGTAAAGAATATTTATACCGTGTTAGCCAGTAGATAGAAAAATATATTGCAATCTGAGAGTCCTCAGTGGTTGATACCTTTTAATGGCTAACTGAAAAGATGGTAAACATAGCAAGCTTTCGAGACGACTCAGGTCTCTTCTTCAGGCTGATAATGACACAAATTCTGAAGACACATACATTTATACATAAGCAATAGAGAAAAGAAAAAAAAAAAAAAAAAGGAAGGGGAAAGAAGAGAACAGAAAAAAAAAATGGCAAAACAGTGTTATATGCTCTGGTGGATATGACAGGTGACGCAAAGCAGTGCTCTGGTGGGCACCACAGTATGCAAATCTTTTCATGGCCAAGCTTGAAGGTGACTTTTTATCCTCTTGCCCTATCAGGCCTCTGGCCTACTACCGTTATATTGATGACATCTTGATCATCTGGACGGAGTCTGAGCAACAGCTGAAGACGTTCCACGAACATTTTAATCAATTTCACCCCACCATTAACTTAACACTCAACTACTCCTGCACTGAAGTCAGCTTTCTGGACACCATCATTAAGCTACAGAACAATGAAATAGAGACATCCTTGTACCGGAAACCAATTGACCGTCCAACATATCTCCGATGGGACAGCTTTCATCCAAAGCACATAAAAAACTCTATTGTGTACAGTCAGGCCATCAGATACAATCGGATATGTTCCAACCCTACAGACAGAGACAATCACCTTAAGGACCTCAGAAAGACCTTTTTGAACCAGGGCTACCATCCAAGAACAATCGAGAACCAGATTACAAGAGCCACCAAAATATCAAGGAATCATCTCCTATATTACAAAACTAGAGAAGAAAACAGCAGAGTTCCTCTTGTAGTCACCTACAATCCAAGTCTGGAGGTGCTAAGAGGAGCTGCACGGAAACTGCAACCACTCCTACAAAAAGATGCCAGACTAAAATCAATATTTCCGGATCCCCCACTCTTGTGTTTTAGACAACCTCCAAATCTAAAAAACATCATTGTGAGAAGCGCCCTGTCCTCTCCAGCAGCAACAGGAACCTTTCCCTGCAACCAGAGAAAGTGCAAAACCTGTTCATCTATAATGACAACGGACAAAATAAGGATTCCTGGGACAGATCAGGACTACAAGATCCCAGGTAACTTCAGCTGCACTACAAGCAATGTGGTGTATCTAATCATATGTACCAAATGCCCAACAGGTGGCATGTACGTAGGTGAGACCGGATTACAATTCAGAACAAGAATGAATTCTCATCGCCACTCAATAAAAGAAAAGCGTATGGATCTACCTGAAGCAAAGCATTTTTGCAGCTCTGAGCACAACACTGAATCCGATATGAGGCTGCTCATCTTAAAGAGTGACTTCAAATCTCAGAGAGAGAGAAGAATTTGGGAATACAAATTGATAACAACCTTCAACACACTCGAAACCGGATTAAATATTTCACATGGATTTATGGGATTCTATGTAAAATGAACGGACATTTGGGGATAGCAGATTCATGCATTTTATATATAAAATGAAAGTGCATTTGGAGACAGCTTGCTACACACTGAAATCATAGGACAATGAACTCCTGACACTTCTGTGAACCCTGTCACTTAGTCTGCTCTCCACAACTTAAAACTAAGTATTTTCAGGTCTCCATGGGTTATTAACCATCCACCTAATACATTGGTTCTGCTTATCTTAGAAATCTGCTTTGTCTGTCCCTGCTCCTCCACCCCTCCCTACCCGACTCTGCTTTGCTTCACCTGTCATATCCACCAGAGCATATAACACTGTTTTGCCATTTTTTTTTCTGTTCTCTTCTTTCCCCTTCCTTTTTTTTTTTTCTCTATTGCTTATGTATAAATGTATGTGTCTTCAGAATTTGTGTCATTATCAGCCTGAAGAAGAGACCTGAGTCGTCTCGAAAGCTTGCTATGTTTACCATCTTTTCAGTTAGCCATTAAAAGGTATCAACCACTGAGGACTCTCAGATTGCAATATATTTTTGTATGTAAGCAGCATTTCTAAAAAAAAAAAAGACTTATTCTTAATAACTAGAGAGTTATTAATTTACAATACATCCACTGGCTCAAAATTTACCACCACCATTTTAGCTTTTATTACGAAAAAGAAATCAGGTCTGGCAAAATTATCCTTACATTTCTGACTTGGTTGAAGCTATGGATTGATAAATCTAGAAAATTGGTGTTGTGTTCAATGCTTATTCCAACTACTGTAAGTCTTCAATTTTATCCAAATATAGTTCAGTATTTTCCTTATCTTCTTTTAAAGATAGGGTATTCAATATTTTGGATTTGCCCTTTCCTATATTCATTATTCACTTATTGAATCAATCTCCTGCCTCTGTTATCTTAGTCAATTTAAAGAGGAGTGCTCACCATGACAAAACCACGTAACTGGACACCAAGAAGAAGACTTTGCATAAGTAAGGGAGCATTCCGATAATTATATATAAGTATATCAAACAGCTTTATTATACAAAATGTGAACAAACAATTATAAAAGCATTTTAAAAAACATGTATGACAATATTTGTAGTGTCAATATAAAATAGGAAGGGGGAACAAGAGGCGCAATAGTGCCCTATCACTCAGACACTAAGAGATGAGAGGTATATTGTCAAAACCACTCACCTATTCCAGTTGTGATGACCCACAACTGGCTTGAAGGCATACAATCAATACCGGCTGCTGCAGGACTTCCACCAACCACTCGCACGTGGGAAGACTCTCAGGAAGCTGGGAAAAGGTGTGTGACAGTCCGCGCCACCGGGTACCAAAGAAATCACCTGGGATGCAGGAAGTTATTTCAAGCTTTATCTTTATTCTCCAACATGTTTCAGCGCTCCACCTGGCGCCTTCCTCAGGGATATTACCTGAGGAAGGCGCCAGGTGGAGCGCTGAAACATGTTGGAGAATAAAGATAAAGCTTGAAATAACTTCCTGCATCCCAGGTGATTTCTTTGGTACCCGGTGGCGCGGACTGTCACACACCTTTTCCCAGCTTCCTGAGAATATTTGTAGTGTAACATAAGGATACAATAATCAGCACTGAGATAAGGGGATGGCATTATAACATCAGAGAATTTAAATACATAAATCTATCCAAACAAGGATGTGAGAATACAATACTTGCCTGTTAGGTATAAAGGCAATTCACCCTGATGTACAATAATATAGTTGACAAATAAACATCGCCTTCAAAGACCAGGCAATCAATATGTAGATGTAGCGCCCCGCTAGTCAGCGTGCTACAAAAGGGTACTGCAACCCTAACAGAAGGTGCAGTATGCTTTGTCTTGGTAGGGGGTAGTAGAAGCCTGAAGCTCCACCATCTCACACACACACACACCTAGTTAAAGGGGACCAATCAGATGCCTGTTACTAGGGTAACCGATCCCGGTGGGTGGAGAAGCTAGGTTATATAGTGAGTGGGGAAAGAAGAACAGTAAGTGAAGAACAGAGCAGAACAGTGAGTGAAGAGCAGAAGTGAAGAGAAACAGAACAGCAGAGTAAAGAGTAACAGAAGAACAACAGAGGAGAAGTAACGGGGAGGGCACCTCAACCTGGTGACCCAGAAGAGAAAGGGGCAGATAGAGGGTAATCAAATCACCCTGGCCCATTCTGAAGGGGGGTACCGACTCCGACGTGGATCAGAGGTCCATCCCTGAAACTCAAATTACCGTCGTGGTCGATATCTTCTTAGGAGCACGATCCAACCGCCCTACACCAAGCACAGTCCCCACCAGAAGCACTAAACAGGGTTGGGTCCCCTTTGGAGAGATAAAGGGTTGCCATATCACCCGACTGGCCTGGTTCAAGAAGTGGGATTGTGCAGGGCACCACAGAGTAAGGACAGAGAAAGTGATAGAGAAGGAACAACAGTGGAGCTTCAGAGGGACATTACTCACTGGCAGGACCACCCGGTCCACTACCCTGACTGAAACAACTGTTTACCTTATAAGACTGCAGATTACAGGAGTAAAGTACCCGTTAAGATTGAGCAATGTGTCTGTGTTCCTTACGGATGAACTCTGATTTACCTGCCTTGCACCACACCGCAGAAGCTGCGCAGCCCCATTCCAACAGCGCTGCCCTATTTCATCATTATCAACCTACCGGCCCGGGGATCCCGTTCTTCCTGTAGAGAGCTACCACATCTTGCTGCCGCCCATCACCCTGGAGGTCCCAGCGTTGAGGTCCCAGCGGTGCCATCATTGGACATACAGATGGCATCACGATGGACTTTATTTTATTACTTTCTACTGAGCCCAAGATGGTGGGTCCAACAATGTGAAGGACTGTGTGTTTGCCCAGGGGCGTGCCTCGGCTCCTCTTCGTGGGAGGGCCATGGCAGAGGCGCCAAAATACTTGCCCACCCCAAGTGCTGAAGAAAAACCAAGGGGGCGGGCCAGAGACTCTAACCCGCTCATGGACTGTATAGCAAATTGAACAGGGCGTGGCAGGGTCTTTGCATGCAGAATCTTTCCAGATAGCAACGGGTGCGGGTTCTGGAGATATGGCGGCAATCTGGTTGAGAAACCTGATGCGGGAGGTGGAAGAAGAGGCCCGCGCCGCAGTCGGTGAACCAGAGGTGGTATCTTTCCGCACCACAGAGGGAGACCCAGCCTTCTGGGAGACTGCGCTCCAAGACCTGAAGGTTCAGCTCCTGGAGGCAGTGGAGTGGACTGTCTGGCGCTGGAGTGCCAGTGTGGCCCGCCAGCTAAACCGTGAGGCCACGCGGAGGCAGCCCAGCCGTCCAGAACCGGAACCGTTGGTGAGGAACCAGTCATCCGATTCCCACCCAGTTACCGGAGAGGACCCTGTGCTGCCAACCATTGAGGAAGAAGAGGAGGGCAGCCCTGAAGCCCCGCAGGAGGATGACGATGAAGCAGTAGCTGAGCCAGATGACCCCACAGACCCTGAGCCGGAGGAGGAGCAGCCATCTGCCGAGGAGCCTGACCTGGTGATTGAGGCCATCGAAGAGGAGTTTGTTGACCAGTTCCCCGATGAGGATGAAGAACAAGACCAGCAAGGCCCCGATGAGGAGGAGGAAAATCCAGAGGGGGATCCAGAGAGGAATTCCGGTGAGGCTATGTCACCCGAGGACCAGGTTGCTTGGCGGGTAGCAATCCCATCTATCAGCAGTAGTGACACCAGAGCCATTGTGGAAAGCTATTGCCAGAGCCAGGACACTCACAGCACGTCCAACAGAACGGACTATGTGCGCACCTTTTACCGAACCGACCAGGAGGAGCGGCAGGCGACACAGAGAGGAGTGGTGGGCCCGTGAGATGGAGAATCTGCAGATCAGAGCAGAGGCCCGTCGCCAGCTACCCGTTTCCCCTGAGCACCGGAAAAGAGGTATGGTGACCACCTTCAACCTTGACAACGGTTGGAGTTGTGAAAGGGAGGAAGGGCCCTACGATGAGGTGTTCATTTCACGTAGAGACGTAGAATCACATTTACCCTAAGGCCACCCAGATCGAGACTTATATCACTTATACCGGGTGAGCTATGAATGCCATGCAGGACCTAAAGGCTGCAATGTCCTAAGAGTATGCAAATGTGAACATCCCCAGTAAAGGCCGCTTCACATGCTAGGATATCGTTAACGATATCCTTAGAACGATCCCGTGACAGTGATCGTTCCGACATTGCTAGTGCGTTGTCACACACAAGAATATCCCATTCGGCAATGCACCAGTTAAATAGGAGAGCAAAGACTGAATGATCTTTTAAAGTGGCAGGAATAGGAGATTTTTATACAACATTGTTCAAAAAGGTGTCACACTGTACGATGTAGCTTCTTCAAGCAGCATTAATTGGACGACGAACGATAGATTTGAGGTCAGGATCTAATTTTTTGGATGAAAGTTCCAACGATTTTACCATCCTACATCGTTTGTTTACACGCAAGGACGCACAAACGATATCGTTAGAACGTTCACAAATCCGTGACATTTCAACGATATCGTTAACGATATTCTAGTGTGTGAAGCAGCCTTAAACTGCTTTAATTTTATGTAGAATATGTATATAGTGTGTATTCCCTTTCTTTTACAGAATACTCATAGACTATCATGAGGGCATTTTATTTTTCTTGAAGCTTTTGTGTGTTGTAATAATGTGTGCAACGGCCCAGTGATAGCCTGGACATTGGAAAAGACAGTGATAGTAACCACTGGGTCCGCAATAGTTAACCGGTTCCGTTGAGCTGGCAACTGTTTTGGTTTGCAACGTTATAAGAAACACGCCACCCGGACGGGAAGAAACAAGAGTACCCATTGTTATTAAAAGTGTTTATTGTTTATGCATGCATATATAAAAACTTTTACTCTGTACCAGGTAGGGTGGAATGGACACTTGGGGACAAGTGTATTTACCCAAGGGGGAGTGTAGCGTCCCGCT
Source organism: Allobates femoralis (assembly GCA_033576535.1). Classification (NCBI taxonomy): domain Eukaryota; kingdom Metazoa; phylum Chordata; class Amphibia; order Anura; family Aromobatidae; genus Allobates; species Allobates femoralis. The sequence goes on from JARQOC010000002.1 coordinate 120,291,432, forward strand.
AGTCAGTGCTCTACAAAAAGGTACTGCACCCTAAAAGAAGGTGCAGTATGCTTTGTCTTGGTAAGGGGTAGTAGAAGCCTGAAGCTCCATCACCTCACACACACCTAGTGAAAGGGGACCAATCAGACACCCGTTATCAGGGTAACCAGTCCTGAGGGAAGGAGAGCTAGGTTATAAAGTGAGTGGGGAAAGTAGGAAGAGTAACAGAAGAACAGGAAAAGTGAAGAGAAACAGAAAAGCACAGTTGACACTGAAGTAGAAGTCAGCGGAGAATAGCAGAGGAGAAGTAATGGGGAGGGCACCTCAACCTGGTGACCCAGAAGAGAAAGAGGCAGATAGAGGGTAACTGAATCACCCTGGCCCAGTCCGAAGCGGGGTGCCGGCTCTGGCGTGGATCCGAGGTCCATCCCTGAACCGCAAATTACCGGCGTGGTCGATGTCTTCTTAGGGACACGATCCAACCGCCCTACACCAAGCACAGTCTCCACCTGAAGCACTAAACAGGGTTGGGTCCCCTATGGAGAGATAAAGGGTTGCCATATCACCCGACGGGCCTGGTTCAAGAAGTGGGATTGTGCAGGGCACCACAGAGTAAGGACAGAGAAAGTGATAGAGAAGGAACAACAGTGGAGCTTCAGAGGGACATTACTCACTGCCAGGACCACCTGGTCCACTACCCTGAATGTATACCCTGTAAGACTGCAGATTACTGGAGTAAAGTACCCATTAAGAGTGAGCAACGTGTCTGTGTTCCTTACGCATGAATTCTGATTTACCTGCCTTGCACCACACCGCAGAAGCTGCGTAGCCCCATTCCAACAGCGCTCCCCTATTCCATCATTCATCATTATCAACCTACAGCCCCGGGGATCCAGCTCTTCCTGTAGAGAGTTACCACACCTTGCTGCCGCCCATCACTTCGGAGGTCCCAGCAGCACCGGTGCCATCACCGGACCTACAGGTGGTATCACGATGGACTTTATTTTATTATTTTTTTCCTTTTTCTTGTCTGCCTAAGGGTATGGACTCGGGCACCGACCACCCGTGACATCCCAGTACCAGTACGCCCCAGATCCGAGTACCCCAAGCCCTTGGCCCCAGACATAGATAGTTTTTACCAAGTAGCAGGTTGATAAGATATACGTCAAACATGTAAAATAACAGAGGGCGTAGAGCAGGGTCTCAAACTCGGCTGGGTTGGTGGGCCGCACATAGAAACATTTTTTTATCGGGGGGCCGCATTGCTTGTAGGACTACGGGTACCGTCACACCAGGTGACATCGCCGGAGATATCGCAGGCAACGCACGGGAGCACACACATTTTTGGCACCCCGCCAGCGTCGCGTGTTTACATGCGGCGATACCTTCGTCGATGCTTTGGCGATGTTTCAGGCGACGTCGCTGTTGGGGTGTCTAGAAACCCCAGTAGGGATCCTGTAACATGGGAGCCTATGGCTCCCATCGCCTGTAACATCGCCATTCGCGATGTTACACGGGGCGATGCTTACACATCGCCTGAGAGTGGTTGCCTGGTTTCACAGCAGTGCTGTGAAACCAGGCGACCACTCTCAGCCGATTTTTCGGCGCAAAATCGCCACTTTACACGGGGCGACTCGCCAGTGATGACGCTGATGATAGGCCACACCCCTGCTTCGCCTGCAAAATCGCCGGCGATGTCACCTGGTGTGACGGTACCCTAAGTGACATTTTTAGTAATACCAGATTTTTTTGGTCAATGTAGTAATGTCCAAATCCTGATCCCCTTCTTGTAGTAATGTCCCCATCTTGGTCCCCCTCTTGTACTAATATCCCCAACCTGATCCCCTTCTGTAGTAATGTCCCCCATGCTGGTCCCCTTTTGTAGTGATGTCCCCATCCTGGCCCCCATAGTGTTGTAATGTTCACATCCTGGCCCCCATAGTGTAGTAATGTCCTCCATGCTGACCCCCTTTTGTAGTGATGTCACCATCCTCACCCCCATAGTGTAGTAATGTCCCCATCCTGGCCCCCATAGTGTAGTAATGTCCTCCATGCTGATCCCCTTTTGTAGTGATGTCACCATCCTCACCCCCATAGTGTAGTAATGTCCCCATCCTGGCCCCCATAGTGTAGTAATGTCCTCCATGCTGATCCCCTTTTGTAGTGATGTCACCATCCTCACCCCCATAGTGCAGTAATGTCCCCCATGCTGGACCCCTTTTTTAATGGTGTCCCCAACCTGATCTGCCTTCTTTTTACACACACATATATTCACTCACAATAACACCCACTCACACATTAACTCACCCACTCACACTCACACACAAACTCACATTAACACACACACTCACACTCACTCACACTCACTCATGTGGAACAAAAGGGGGGGGGAGCACAACCCATGAGCGGTACCTGGTGGTCTAGAGGGGGCGTCAATAACAGATGTGGGGGGTTCGCATCTCACCTTTGGAGGTTCTGCAACCCTGCACAACCTCGGCGTATCGCAGTGGAAGGCTCCAGACTCCAGCGGTTGGGGTTTCCTCCACGAGCAGCAACTTCTTCCAGTCAGTTGACTCGAGCAATCCGATCACCTGACCCTGTGACGTTCTCGATTACGTCACCGCAGGTCCTTTGGATTCTGTTAGCGGAGACTCTGGTTCACAGCTGCTCCTGCTGCAACCTTAGGATGGAGATATGATATTTGTACAGAAGTGTGTGATTATAACAGAAGTGCTAGAGCACAGGAGGCACACGTTTAATTACCTTTAATATACCACAACGTGTTTCCATGGCGGTCCGCTGTCTTCATCAGGTAAATCCACCTGATGAAGACGGCGGACCGCCAAGGAAACGCGTTGTGGTATATTAAAGGTAATTAAACGTGTGCCTTTTGTGCTCTAGAACTTCTGTTATAATCACACACTTCTGTACAAAATTGCGCACTCTGACACCCTTGCGCACGCTGACACCCACAGGCACACTCACAGGCACTCAAGAGACACTCACTCACAGACACACACACTAACGGACACTAACAGACACTCACAGGCACTCACACTCGCAGGCACTCACACTCACAGGCACTCACACTCACAGGCACTCACACTCACAGGCACTCACGCTCACAGGCACTCACACGCTCACAGGCACTCACACTCACAGGCACAGGCACTCACACTCACAGGCACTCACAGGCACAGACACTCACAGGCACAGACACTCACAGGCACTCACACTCACAGGCACAGACAGGCACAGGCACTCACACTCACAGGCACTCACAGGCACAGACACTCACAGGCACAGACACTCACAGGCACTCACACTCACAGGCACAGACAGGCACAGGCACTCACACTCAAAGGCACAGACAGGCACAGGCACTCACACTCAAAGGCACTCACACTCACAGGCACTGACACTCACACACACTCACAGGCACTCACACACACTCACAGGCACTCACATTAACACACACTTTCATTACTTTAACCATGCTGGCAGCGGTCCAGTGCATGGGGCCGCAGCGGTCTCCTCTTTAATATTACTTCCGGCCGCTTCACTCTGCTGCTCGCTCTGCCACCGTGTTAGTTCAATGCAAGCCGCCGTCAGCCAATGAGAGGCCCGCAGGTGACGTCGCCGTATGACGTCACTTGCGGGCCTCTCATTGGCTGAGGGCTTGTATTGAGCTTACAAAGCGGCAGAGCGAGCGGCAGAGACAGTGAAGCGGCCGGAAGTAATATTAAAGAGGAGACCGCGGCGGCCCCATGCACTGGACCGCCGCCAGCATGGTAAATTGTCCAAGGTGTCGGGGGCCGCACAGGGAAGCCCCAGGGGCCGCATGCGGCCCGCGGGCCGCGAGTTTGAGACCCCTGGCGTAGAGTGTGTCCAAGCTAGTGGACGATAATGAACAAGTAATCACCTATGGCACATGAACCTAATACATGGAAATATCAAATGAGTAAACTATGAATGATTAATTGTATAGGATGCCCAGCTTCAGTTAGAAATAGAGCTGTAGTTATATATAACACCAAGGTTGATAGCAATCACTATGCACAAACCGGTTTACAGAAATGCTATGCAAATCCAAAGTACAATAGTAAGCAGATATCAAATACAGAGCAGTTATGTTCACCAACAGTCTTGAATAATAGCCTCTCTCAGGGGCCTTTGTACACCACGGTCATATACACTAATGGGGTTCATGTAGGGCTGTAGTCATATGGCACGCAGTTTAGGCCACGCCCCCTGAAGATGGAGGTGAGGAGAATTATCTTCACACACTGCTAAGGACATGTTGTGGAAGGTTTTTTACTGGTTTCCCTCCTGATTTCATTAATAAAGTATATGGGAAAGTTGATTATATTCACTTGCTCTACATTACTATTAACTAAAAATGTAAATGACGCTTACGCTTTAATGAATTGGTGAAAGAGGATTGTGTGTGTTTTATTTCAAAATTTGGATTTTTACGGGTTTGTATTTACCGTATATACTCGTGTATAAGCCGACCCGTGTATAAGCCGACCCCCCTACTTTTGCCCCAAAAATCTGGAAAAACCTATTGACTCGTGTATAAGCCGAGGGTGGACCCCAGCACAGGTATACAGCCCCCAGCAGTGTGGTATACAGGCCCCCCCCAGTGGTATACAGGCCTCCCCAGTGGTAGTATACAGCAGCCCCAGTGGTAGTATATAGCATCCCCAGCAGCCCCAGTGGTAGTATACAGCAGCCCCAGTGGTAGTATATAGCAGCCCCAGTGGTAGTATATAGCAGCCCCAGCAGCCCCAGTGGTAGTATATAGCAGCCCCAGTGGTAGTATATAGCAGCCCCAGTGGTAGTATATAGCAGCCCCAGTGGTAGTATATAGCAGCCCCAGTGGTAGTATATAGCAGCCCCAGCAGCCCCAGTGGTAGTATATAGCAGCCCCAGTGGTAGTATACAGCAGCCCCAGTGGTAGTATACAGGAGCCCCAGCGGTACTATACAACAGCCCCAGTGGTAGTATATAGCAGCCCCAGTGGTACTATACAGCAGCCCCAGCAGCCCCAGTGGTAGTGTATAGCAGCCCCAGTAGCCCCAGTGGTAGTATACTGCAGCCCCAGTAATCCAAGGCCCCCCCAGCCTTGCTCCGGTAACCTGTAAAGTAAAATATACTTATTACTGTCCCGCTGCCGTCCGCGCCCGCCGCTGCCGACATCCCCGATCCTCCATCTTCATGCGTCTTTTTCCGACTTCCTGTGTTCGGCGCCGGCAATGACGTCATTGCCTGCGACGAACAGAGGAAACCGGAAGAAGACGCATGAAGATGGAGGATCGGGGATGTCGGCAGCGACGGGCGCGGACGGCAGCGGGGCAGTGATAAGTATATTTTACTTTACAGGTTACCACAGCAAGGCTGGGGGGCCCTGGATTACTGAGGCTGCTGTGGCTGCTGTATACCGTCACTGACTCGCGTATAAGCCAAGGGGGGTACTTTTCAGCCCAATTTTTGGGCTGAAAAACTCGGCTTATACGCGAGTATATACGGTATTCTTTTGACTTACATGATTAGTAATGGGCATGTCTAATAGACACTCCTTCATTACTAATCCAGGGCTTGATGGCAGCAATGATTCTTTTTAAATCCCAGCTGTAATTAACCCCATATATTGTAACGATTGCCACTGCATCAGGGCAATTGGGAACAGCCAGGTAGAGAGCCAGAAGTGCATCTAATTTGATTTGTTAATTCTGAGGCTAATATTCTTTGTCTAAAAGGGCCAGTAGACATGGTCTGTCCCACCCTGATAATACCAGCTCACTTCTGTCTGCTTAATCTTTATTTTTAATTTATTTTATCAAAATTTCCAATTATTTATTTAAGACATGGGGTCTCCTCTATTTTGATAACCAGTGCAGATAAAGCAGACAGCAGTGAGCTGATATTAGGGTGGGACGAGCCTTGAATATTGGTCCCTTCCCAGCCTAATATCATCCCCCAGCTGACAACTTTACCTTGGTTGGTTAGCAAATGGGGGGGGGGCTACATAATTTTTCATATTTATGTATTTTGATACTACACGCAGCCAATGTGATAAGCAGGAAACAGCAGACTGACTGCAACCAAGCACAGATGCTGTCACAGAAAGTGGGTGGGGAATGTAGTGAATATTCATAAAGTTTAAATTAACAGTACTGGAAACAGTCTGACAACAGTCTTATCTTTTGGGGAAACAAGGTATGAATAATTGTACTCCTTTAATCCCCTTTTTGCTTCTTTTTACAGCCCCCAAGCTCTTGCTACCACCATTTTAAAGCAGTTAAGTTTAGGTCCCCATTGAATCATATAGGGTTTGGGTCAAGTCAGAGTCCCCAACCAGACTTTTTTTTTTTTTAAAGTACAACTGAACCCTCCCATCCACTGTTCTGCTCATCGCTAAACCTGATCATTCTTTAGGCGCCCACTCACTAGTTCTTATGCACAGTATAAAAAAAGACGTTGGTCTTCAAAACGACTAAAAGTTGACGTTTCAGGAGAAACTCTACTACTTTTCTGAAGCATCTTCTTCTCCAAAAGCTCTGCATGCAAAACAATGTGGCTGCTTATTTTTGATCCAAAATATTCTTTTAGAAATGTAGTTATACTTTTTGTAAATGATTTAATACCTTTGTGTGGACCAAATACTTTTAAGTTATGTTTGTCCACCACCCTCTTTATTTAGTAAAGTTGTTAGGTCTAGTACCGTTGCATGATCGCAGTCGTTTTTTCCTCCCAAGACTGCACCTCTGGAACTTGGTCTTGGGTTCAACTCTCGTTGAACTTTAATCTATTGAATTGATATTAGCGGGAGGATTTCTATGCAACTGCTTTAACTAAAACATGTCTGCTTGATGAAATGCATTCTAGTATTTAACCTATCCAGCGAAGTATCATTCATTGAACAGTCATGTTAAGAACTCCCTGGTGATCTTATTACACAAGGTAGTAGTAATGGAGTCCCTTTTCAGTGGATATTTAACGGTGCTTCCTATGGTCATCTTGGGAGAGGAGAAATAAACCACCTATACAGAGCTGACTGCTGTGCAGTGCCGCAATATAATTACAATCTAATCCCAAGCATGGAAAAGTATTATTTGGAAGCACCCAAAAAAAGGAAACATTTGTATTTTCAGTAGGTCCAATTTCCAATATAACTGTAACTTATTATCAAAAGAAAAGGAGCACAAAACTTGTTCTAGTTACAGAACTCAAAATATATCTTCTAAAAATGCCCAGACTTCACTGCTCTGCAGGGAGCCCTTGCCCGTTCCTTAATAGAACCAGTAGTTTTCCTGCATGTCATCAGGTCAGGTATTATAGAATCTTATCTTAGCATTGGTATGTATTACTTGGTTCTGTTGCACCATTTCCTGTAACTCAGGGCACTTTATTAGCACTCTATATTTACCAGGCATAAAAATGTTTTATATTTATTTACACCTGATTGTGCCAAACTTTGCCTTGATTTAAATAAATGGAAAGTCTAAGATTAGATGTCAACATTACAAGAAACCAGCATATACAGTGCCTTGTGAAAGTATTTGCCCCCCTTGAAACTTTCAACCTTTTGCCACATTTCAGGCTTCAAACATAAAGATATAAATTCTAATTTTTTTGTGAAGAATCTACAAGTGGGACACAATCGTGAAGTGGAACTAAATTTTTGGATATTTTAAACTTTTTTAACACATGCAAAACTGAAAAGTGGGGCGTGCAATATTATTCGGCCCCTTTACTTTCAGTGCAGCAAATTCACCCAGAAGTTCAGTGAGGATCTCTGAATGATCCAATGTTGTCCTAAATGACTGGTAATGATAAATAGATTCCACCTGTGTGTAATCAAGTCTCTGTATAAATGCACCTGCTCTGTGATAGTCTCAGCGTTCTGTTTCAAGTGCAGAGAGCATCATGAAGACCAAGGAACACACCAGGCAGGTCCGAGATACTGTTGTGGCGAAGTTTAAAGCCGGATTTGTATACATAAAGATTTCCCAAGTTTTAAACATCTCAAGGACCACTGTGCAAGCTATCATATTGAAATGGAAGGAGTATCAGACCACTGCAAATCTACCAAGGCCCGGCCTTCCCTCTAAACTTCCATCTCGAACAAGGAGAAGACTGAGCAGAGATGCAGCCAAAAGGCCCATGATCACTCTGGATAAACTGCAGAGATCTACAGCTGAGGTGGGAGAATCTGTCCATAGGACAACAATCAGTTGTACACTGTACAAATCTGGTCTTTATGGAAGAGTGGCTAGAAGAAAGCCATTTCTCAAAGATATCCATAAAAATTCTCGTTTGAAGTTTGCCACAAGCCACCTGGGAGACACCAAACATGTGGAATAAGGTGCTCTGGTCAGATGAAACCAAAATTGAACTTTTTGGCCACAATGCAAAATGATATGTTTGGCATAAAAGCAACACAGCTCATCACCCTCAAAACACCATCCCCACTGTCAAACATGGTGGTGGCAGCATCATGGTTTGGGCCTCTTTTCTTCAGCAGAGACAGGGAAGTTGGTTAAAATTGATGGGAAGATGGACGGAGCCAAATACAGGACCATTCTGGAACCTGTTGGAATTTGCAAAAGACCTGAGACTAACAGAGATTTAACTTCCAACAAGACAATGATCCCAAACATAAAGCAAAATCTACAATGGAATGGTTCAAAAATAAACGTATCCAGGTGTTAGAATGTCCAAGTCAAAGTCCAGACCTGAATCCAATCAAGAATCTGTGGAAAGAGCTGAAAACTGCTGTTCACAAACGCTCTCAATCCAACCTCACTATGCTCGAGCTGTTTTGCAAGGAAGAATGGGCAGGAATTTTAGTCTCTCGATAACTGATAGAGACATACCCCAAGAGACTTGCAGCTGTAATTGCAGCAAAAGGTGGCGCTACAAAGTATTAACTCAAGGGGGCTGAATAATATTGCACGCACCACTTTTCAGTTTTTTATTTGTAAAAAAAGTTTAAATTTTCCAATAAATTTTGTTCCACTTCACGATTGTGTCCCACTTGTTGTTGATTCTTCACAAAAAAATTAGAATTTATATCTTTATGTTTGAAGCCTGAAATGTGGCAAAAGACTGAAAAGTTCAAGGGGGCCAAATACTTTCACAAAGCACTGTACATGGGGTAGCATGTCCCTGACTTATTTTATGAATTTTGTGGACTACAAAATGCACTGAACTATAAGACACACCCCAAATTTGTAGAAGGAAAATAAAATAGAATGTGAAAATGGGGTCCATCTTAAAGTTCAAATTTAGCTTACCAGGGAGGTGGCAGCGGTGAAGCAGGGTCAAAGGAGGCAGGGTGGCAGGAGTGGTGCGATTCTATGGCCATCGGTTGGGAGAAGAGGGGGTGTCCTAGAAGTACGAGGCATTGATCTCCTGGCAATGGGCTCCGGGAAAATGGTGCCGGAGGTGGCACACATGCAGATTGAGATCTCGGATCATCATTAAGCCAATATCTAAATCTGTGCATGATCCACCTTCGATACCATTTTCCTGAAGCCCACCACCAAGAGATCAATGGTTCTTGCCTCTCACCATTGTCATTTCCATGAAACCCACTGCTGGTAGATCAAAGGTCAATGGCTCGCAATGCTGGGACACCCCTTCATCCCATCCCAGTGCCAGCATCTCCCCACTCCTGCAGCCATTGTCTTTCAGCATCTTCTTCCTATTCCTGCTGCCATTGCCTTCCATCAGTGGCAACCCTGACTCCTGCGATCCCACTGCACGCACCTGTTACAGTAGTTACATTTAGACCATAAGATGCACCCCTATTTTCCTGCCAAATTGGGGTGGGGGAGTGCGTCTTATAGTCTGCTAAATATAGTATACGTAATTTAAAGCAGGTAGGTAACGCACTAACTGATTTATGGGCATTTTTTATTATAAAATATTTAAAACAATTTTTTTTTCCCTGAAACAGCTCCACACCTGTTTATAGGCATCATATGGTATTACCGCATGGTATGATTTAATAATTATTAAATCTAGACTACAAGAGTCTTATTATTGGAAAAATCTGCAACAATTCAATTTCTATTCATTGTTGACTTTACATTTCTATCTGCTGTCACAATATGCTACAATATATTCCAATGCCGTATATCATCACAAAGCCATAGCAGACTCTGTAAACATCCTCGTTATACAAATATCATTTCACAAATGCTCCATTTTATAATGCAAGGGAGCCTCCAGCCCAGTGTGTGTGATACCAGTACAGATTGAGGCATCCATCCTGCCTATGCCAGTTATTCCAGCCCCGGCTGAGATAAACCATCTCCCCGTGTGTGGAACATGAGATCCAACTGTGTGCCATCCTCTCATTGCCAGTAATTAGTAACTTCCATGGCGCACGTCCAGCATCAGAGACATTGTACAGGACTTCATTTCCTCACTTTCTAATGAGGTCACTTTGGCAAATACAATGATAAATGACATCACTATGCTTGGTTATTAGGGAAGATATTACTGATAGAATCTGAGACCAGGAGGCTCGTCAGGATGGAGCACACAGTAGGGGAATCTGTATCCAGCCTCTACATGCGTAGCCAATAAGCCACACAGACTTAGAAAGGTCTTCGAAAATTAAGCATCATGCCACATGGCGGATTTTAACTCTACCATGCACCTTTAACTATTATTTTCTGCACATAACACAATATTAGCCCCTATACCTGATCACTTAACTTTAGACAATTCTTGTTTGTTGAATTTTCTAATCAGTTTTCAAATCTCTAGTGCAATATGACAGATTTATTTTCCACTAGCAGAATATTTTCCATTATGTGACATCTTATGTAGCATGATATATTATAATTTTCAGACTATAAGATGCACTGAACCATAAGACGCACACAGGGTAAATAATTTGAAGCAAAAAGTGGTTAATGCACTGTTATGGGGGGATATGCTGTTGACACTGAAATGGGGGTAATGTCCCCAAATTCTGTACTAATGTCTGCCATCCTGGGGCCTACCAGGTATATAGTCCCCCATTTTGGTATGTGTTCCCTATCCTAATATACATGTCCTCTGTTATGGTATATGTTTCCCTGATCCGTCATCCTGGTATATGATCCCCATCCTGGTATATGTTCCCCATCCTGGTATGTATGACCCCCATCCTGGTATATTATCCACTATCCTGGTATATGATCCACCATCCCGGTATATGATACTCCATCCTACTGTATGATTGCCATCCTGGTAAATGAGCTCCCCCTAGTATATGTCCCCCATCCTGGTATATGATCCCCCATCCAGGTAAATGTCCCCTGTCCTGTTATTTATGGTCCCCCATTCTGGTATATGATCCCCATCCTGGTATATATGATCACCATCCTGGTATATATGGTTGCCCCTTCCAAGCAAATTCTCTACTTAGATACAGATTTACAACATAACATGTCAGCTACCTCCTCACACCACTTGGTGGTATTACTGAGTCCATGAATAAAGAAGATGCATGCTCATTCTGGGTGGTCATGGTGGCATATGCACAGCATGTTATGTTTAATTTATTTCAGGATTTGGTGTTCTGTAACAAGTAATAAAGGTATAGAACTCAAAAATACATACGGTATGTTAAATAGGATGTGTACCGGATACAAGTGGTTCTACTGACATCATGGATCCTATTGCCGATGGTTATGCAAATAGTAAAGCAAGTGGAAGATGATTGTCAGCAGTGGTCATGTCACAGGTGCATGTAAACAAACACCAATGACATCATTGGAGGGTCAGGGCTGGATACCGGGGGAAAGACTAAGTGAGGGCTGTGTATTTTTTATGACATTGGCAGCGTTTTTTTATGTAAGGCCCCCTTCACATCACAATTTTTTCCTGTCCGCGGGGATCCTGTTTTTAGCAGGACCCCATGGACAGGAATGGACAGGCCCGGATGTGTACCTCTGGATGCCATTTCTGTATCGGTATCCGTGATTTTGACAGATCCGGACAGAAAGAGCTGGGATGAGCTGAGCCTAGCATATCACATGGGTGGAGGAAGAATCCTGTGTTCCTTCCTCCGTGTTACATGTCGGGGCTGTAGTTTTGCTTTCCCAGTGTATCTTTATACACTGGGAAAGCAAAATAAGAGAAAATATGTATTAAAAATAAAAAAAATAAATACCCAAGAAGACATCCGATCATCACTGCCAGGACCTTAAAATTCGATTGGTCATTAGTGATCATGTGATATGTGACGTGATAGACCACGTGATCACTACCAGCCAATCACATTTTGATCACATTTTTAAGGTTCTGGCAGCATTCGGACATCTCCATCTCAGGTCCCGGACAGCTGTCGAAGAGGTGAGTAATTTATTTTTTTTATTTTTAACACATTGCTTTATTTTATTTCACTTTAGCAGTGTATGTAGATCTCACCAAGGTGCACAGCGAGGCCGCGACGTCAGCCGCCGACTGTGGCTCCTGACAAGTCTTTGTTGTGTGCCTGCATGAGATCAGAGACTTATGCACCAGCGCAGGCGAGGAGGGGGCTGCACACAGACAGGAGGAGGTACAGAGCAGCAGGAGGTGGCACAGAGCGGCCAGAGGCGGGGAGAACCCCCGTGGCAGTGCTCACTTCATAACCAGGAATGCCATCCGGACTCACTATATGTAAGCTTTCTAAAGTCTATTTCTCAGGGTACTGGGGGGCTAGAAACATGGGGGAGCCCTTCCCTGAATGCAGCAGGCATGCTGCATTCAGTGGTGCATTTAGTTTTCCGTGTACCAGGGGGGTGACAGGTCCCCTTTAAGTCTTCTGGTGCTATTAATCTTTTTGTTAGAATTTTTCTTGGAATGTGACTGTTGCAGCCAATGAGCAGCCGCTTATTAGCTAAAGACGTCCTTGATGTAAGACGAAGACTGGAGTCAGACACTGACAGAACAAAGGAGAAGCAGTTGAGGTTTGGTTGGTATGTTGTTGTTTTTTTCTTAATTTAGCTCTGTTTTAGGCACTTTTTTAAATTAAAATTAGCTAGTAATGGACGTCCTCCCTAATATTAACAATTTAGCTATCTTTCATGTAAATTGAAACATTCACTCTTGCGGTTTTGTTCAGCTACAAATCTTTAAATTAAACAGAGACGTCTCTCCGTCTAGTTCAATGTGGAGTCCTGTCTCTGCTCCACAAGGGATCTCTTTTAATTTTCATAGTCACAATGCAATTAGTGAGACATATGATTCTTCTAAATCCCCCCAAAATGTGTTTATATTAGACAGCAATGCACACAGCCAATAAACACATCTGATTGCACCGCATTTAGGAGCCATACAGCAGGTGGTATAAACAGGGGGGCTATTTATTATCAAAATCCCTGTTGTAATGCTATTTTATTTTCACTTCATTGCAATCCTAAATTGCGATTTTTTTTTTATACTGCTGCATAAACAAAGAAATAATTGGTACAATAGTTTATATAACAATGGTTAGATTTGTAATGTACTGTATGTGTAAACAAAAATATTAATTATTAAATGTATTTTCCAGTTACAACAAATAAGCCATCTTCTTTGTGGTTTATAATTAAGCACAATGGCTGCTCCCACAGATTTACTGATTGCTCTAATAAATATTAGAAGATTGCAAATGAGCAAATCAGAGTGAGCTATGGAAGAAATACTGTGCACTATCCTGGGACCATCTGCACTCATATTTTGTGTATGTATTAATACTGCGAACATCCACTCTAAAATAAAAACATAACAATATTCATGCCCAAGGTTCCCCTCTATCCATTCAAGTCACATATTGTAAATTACTGGACTTTGAACTGAGGGTCGGGTTGGACCTTGGACTTAGGGACGATATTAATATATAGAACGACCTAGGAATTAAGTATACATTACAGGACTCGACACGGTATATTGGTTTGAAACTCCTTTGGAAACGGATTGTATCCAGGGGTATTCATTCCTTAAACCGTCTGGACCTTAAAACATATCGTACATATCGTCATCTGACTTAGACGGACCCCCTCAAAGCACCGCACTCGCAGGCAGTTGTGTGTTTAGTGTTTGTTTAGGGGGGTGGGTAGTCTATGTGTTATTCATTTACCCTGTATCACGTATCCACACGGGATTTTTAATTGAACAAAATAAAATACTAAAACAAGAGAAAAGTTTATCCCTCTTTATTAGATTCCCCTGTTTCTCCCCCTCTGCAAATCCATCCCTCCACTAGCTCACAATTCCCCAACAAATCCAGTTCAAACTATTAACACTGACCTAAAAAGCCGTCCATAACCAGTCCCCTCCTTATATTTCTGAACTAATAGTCCAATATCTTCCCTCATGTAATCTTCAATCCTCCCAAGACCTCCTCTTCTCCTCCACACTTATTCATTCCTCACCCAATCACCTACAAGATTTCTCTCGTATATCCCTCATCCTCTGGAATTCTGTGACTCCAACACGTCCGATTATCCACCATGCTTGGATCATTCAGATGGAAACTGAAATCCCATATCTTCAAGAACGCTTACAGCCTAAAATGAACATGCTGCTGCCTCACCACCACCGGAGCTGCCACCTTTCCATCATCAAAAGCAGAGCAGCCACCTCGCCACCACCAGAGATGCCGGCCCCCACCACTAGATCGGCTGCACCCCTGACCTACTGTCTCCTCCCCATTATCCTGTAGATTGTAAACCCACAAGGGCAGGGTCCTCTCTCCCCTCTGTACCAGTCTGTCATTGTTAATTTGTTTACTGTAATCTATATCTATAATTTTCTATGTAACCCCTTCCCATGTACAGCACCATTGAATTAATGGTGCTATGTAAATAATATTAATAATAACATAGACTCCAGTTCTTCTCCAGAGAGCGACTCCAATGGATCAGCTGGAAAGATCACTGCTTTCTCCAGAGACAGCTCCTTCACAGGTAAGCATAGAGTAAACTATAGCCGGTATAGGGGAGGGCAAGGAGTGGATATATGAAGAAGAAGAGAGTGGCATCATCTTGGATTACAAGTTAACCCTTCCAGCACCGGATCAAATTAAACAAAATCCTACTCAGATAAAGGGATAACCGGGGATATGCGATCAGCTAAACGTTGTTACCTTCTGATCATAGATCTCTCCAAGGTCACATCAGACCATGACACACTCGTGACACTCATACTTAAAACCTGCACCTGCGAATACACAGCTGCAAAGGATGCACTTGCATTTAGACAATGTTTTGGCAATGTAATTTCAGCACCTTCTGACAACGTTAACTGGACATAGGGTAGGGTCACATTGAAAACCTAGATTGCATTCACCGCATCCGGATCCGGATGCGGTGAATGCAATGCCGGTCGCACACAGTTTTTTTGAAAACTGTGTGCAGAATACCGCACTGCGGTCACCGGATGGCTCAGGATGTGTAATCCTGAGCCATCCGGTAACTGCAGAGTGTGCGGATCCCGGCTATTGACGGGACCCGCAACCGTAATAAAGAGTGAAATTGCTGACCTAAATGACTGATAGAGGTCTGTAGGGGGGCTTAGACCCCCTACAGACCGGGCTCCCACTTCCATAGTGTTCTTCACCAATTTCGCACCGGGCACGGGCTCCTCGGAGCTGCGTGCATGTCAACCAAGGTGCCCCCCCCCCCATCACTATACAGGGGTGCATAGACCCCTCTAATACAATTATGCTTACATTGATGTGTTTTACACAAAGAATAATCACAATTGCATTGTTAATTATATATTTACATGTGTCCGGAGCCAGAGTCCAGTGATTTCCAGGGGCGGGGCTGTGTGCAGCAGCCTCCGCCCGCTCCTTCTTGATGGCCGCCCCCTCTGGCCGTAATCCAGTCTTGTGAGGGCGGCCTCGTCGTTAAAGGGGCGTGGCTAACTATGTGCCGCGGTTAGCCACGCCCCTTTAACGACGAGGCCGCCCTCACAAGACTGGATTACGGCCAGAGGGGGCGGCCATCAAGAAGGAGCGGGCGGAGGCTGCTGCACACAGCCCCGCCCCTGGAAATCACTGGACTCTGGCTCCGGACACATGTAAATATATGATTAACAATGCAATTGTGATTATTCTTTGTGTAAAACACATCAATGTAAGCATAATTGTATTAGAGGGGTCTATGCACCCCTGTATAGTGATGGGGGGGGGGCACCTTGGTTGACATGCACGCAGCTCCGAGGAGCCCGTGCCCGGTGCGAAATTGGTGAAGAACACTATGGAAGTGGGAGCCCGGTCTGTAGGGGGGTCTAAGCCCCCCTACAGACCTCTATCAGTCATTTAGGTCAGCAATTTCACTCTTTATTACGGTTGCGGGTCCCGTCAATAGCCGGGATCCGCACACTCTGCAGTTACCGGATGGCTCAGGGATTACACATCCTGAGCCATCCGGTGACCGCAGTGCGGCCCGGTAAACGCTGCGAAAACTGCTGCCTGCATGATTTTAAACGCAGGCAGCAGTGCCGGATCCGGCCACCGGATGGCTTGTGAAGCCATCCGGTGTTTTGCATCGGCTTCCATCAGGAGCGTTTCCTGGTCCGGTTTTGAGCTTTTTTAAAGCTCAAAACCGGATCAGGATTTAAAACAAAAAACGCCAATGTGACCCTAGCCATTGTAGGGTTACTTGTTCACAGTATCATTGTAATATTTAGTCATTGTATACACCAAATAAGGGGGTGCAGTGTTAACATCGCACAGGGCCTTGTGTTTTTACATTTTCTGCTGAAAATAGACAGTCACCCCCCCTCCATTAATGCAAAGATATAAGAAGAAACATCCAAGTATGTTTCCTGCATATTACAGTATCTCCCAATGATTATTATAACAAGTAATAACATGTCAATGGCTACCTTGGTTTAGGAAACTAAATGACTTGGGAAATTAAATGTAATTTTGGCTTTCAGGTGAAGTCAAGGGCAACATCTGATGCCCCCTAATGTGTTTGCTTGGTCACCATTACTTTATCCCGCTGTTTTTTCCTCCTTCATGATCCTCCTCTCCAATTTTCTGTAAATTTGCAGCACACGGCCATCAGTTTGATAGTTGTAGTAGTTTTAGAGCAGATCTATTAATAACATTACCTAGAGTAACGTTCTGCTCATTGTGAGCTGCTGGGTAGAGTAAATAATGGAAGCATCACAGCAGTGAATATCAAAAAATACTATATCTAATGTTTCCTTAATTCCAGCAGATTAGCATAGGATGCCATTATCATTACTTTATACTGTGTCTCTCATGAACTGAATTAAAATTTATGACTATCTACTTACATAATTGCGCTGTTCCAACTGTCACTTCCAGCGTCTGGTTGTGTATACCCAACACAAATGCACACTTACTCAGGTGGCCACCATTGTTGCACACATGGGTATACGAAAATGGCAACCATGTGACCCGGCGTGTATATGCCCACTTAAGCGACCACCACCTTTGGACACTTGAGTACACAAAGATGGCGGCGTACGTGTGCATGCGTGTGCGGGTCACGCTGCCACCATCTTTGGACACCTGGGCTTAAAGAAAAGAGCACAACAGGCGAATAGAGAGCACAGGGGGTAGAGAGACAGCTCACAGGGAGGAGATTACAGAGGGAGAAGACAACAAAGGGGGGAGAGACAGCACTCAGAGGAAGAGTGCACGGGGAGAGATAGCACACAGAAGGGAGAGAGACAGCACACAAGGGGAAGAGTGCACAAGGTGGGAAACAGTTCAGAGGAGAGAGCACATCGGGGAGAAAACAGTTTGCTGTCTCTCTTCCTTGTGCTGTTTTCCAGCCACACACAAAGCTGCTGTGAGTGCGATTTAGCAGAACACACAGGAAACGTTGCAGACAGCATTTCCCGTGCGCTGTTGAAAGCGCACTCCCAGCAGCTGTGTGTGTGGCTGGTTGGGAAGGTAAATATCGGGTAACAAGGGCCTGCGTTCTCCCACAGCGTATAGCGTTAACGCTACACTCTTCTGGGAAAAGTACTAAGTTTTTAGCGCTTGCGTTAGCCGTAAGGGCTGACACAAGTGTGACTCTAGTCTAAGTCTGGCCTTTATGTCCATGTCCATTATATAACTAGAACTTGAATATGTTTCAGTAAACAGGTAAAATAAAACAAAATTTGTGTCAGTGTCCATATATATATGGACGTAACTATAAGTGTGTGCAGTGCAGAAATGCTACGGATCAATGAAGATGGAGGAAATACGTGAAACAGAGAGAAAGTAAGTGGGATATGGGTCAAAAACCTGATGTACCTGATGAAATCCAAGCATGGTCCAACTTTCATGGACTAAGGCTAGGGTCACAACTGCGGTTGGGCTTGCAGATCCTGGAACTGCAGCCCATAGGCTTCAATAGAAAAACCGGATTGCACTATTTGCAATCCGGTTACCGCATCCAGTTTTGCATCCTGTGGGAAAAATCATGCAGGCTGCATTTTTTGGAGTAGTTGCATTTTTTTTTAACATGGGACCCTATGGGACCGGATCCGGTACAGCAAGGTACATAAATGTACCTTGCGGTATCGGATCCAGATCCGGATGCGGTTTTTAAAATTGCAAAAACCCACAGTCCAAAACCAGATGCGTTAATGCATCCACATGTGGAATGAGGGTTGCAATTTTACTATCCAAAGATAGTATGAAGGCACACGGTAAAACCGCATCTGATAATGGATGCGGTTACCAGATTGTGTCTTTTAAGTGTGACCCTAGCCTAACTGAATGGAGAAGGTGAAGAATTTTATTTTCAATTCTACACCTTCAAGAAAAACGGATCCCACTCTGATCCCCTATTTAGAAACTTATTGCACATCTCCTGTAGCCGTTGGTCAATAATCATATCACTGGACACCACCCTCCTAACTCGGCATAACTGACTCCATTGTAGGGACTCAACCATCTTTCTTGGATGCTCACTAGTAACCTTAACAAAAATTTCTGTAATCAGACCTCCATTATATATGTATACTAGGGATGGGCGAATCTACTCGCTAGGACTCGTTACTCGGCGAGTAGTAAGGGACTCGCAGGACTCGGTACTCGGCGAGTTTCCCAGTGATGACTCGCACGAGTCCAATGCAAATCAATATCAATCCTAGTTTTGTCAGAAACACTGACAAAACTAGGATTGCCATTGTTTGCATTAGACTCGTGCGAGTCATCACTGGCTACTGTGCCAGTGATAGCAGGGAGACTCGCAAAGTAACTGCTGTTTCTTTGCGAGCCGAGTCCAGTTGTCTTCTCTGTGCAGCTCCAGGGTCCTAGAGCCCGCCTGCTCACAGAGATGTAGCAGTGCTGAGATTATTCTCAGTCTGCTCATTCCCTGTGCATGTAGCAGAGAGGACATCGCGTTTTGGACTACGTCGGACGGAAGAGGATTTTTTTAATTAAAGATGGAGTCCCTAATGGCTTTTTTTTTATTTCAAATAAAAAATTTTCTCTGTGTTTTTTTAACCCTTTATTGGAGATTCTTAGTGGCTGGGTCAAACGTGGCCTGACATTAAGAATCTCGGGCTTAATACCAGCTTGTATAACAAAGCTGGTATTAACCCCTTTATTACCCAGCGTGCTACCGCCACCAGGGCCGCTGGAAGAGCGGGGTTCAGCGCCAGAGGATGGCGCTTCAATGAACGCGCCATCTTCTGGGGCGGCTGCGGGCTGCAATTTGCAGCGGGGGGTGCCCAGAAAGCTTGGGCATCCCTGCGCTGCGGATTCCAGCCCTCAGCTGCTTAGCTGTACCTGGCTAGACATAGAAATTGCGCGGAGCCCCACGCATTTTTTAAAAATTATTTAATGAATTTCAGAGTCAGAGTCTCAGAGTCAGAGTCAGAATCTCAGAATTTCATGAAATAATTTAAAAAAAATGCGTGGGGCTCCGCGCAATTTCTATGTCTAGCCAGGTACAGCTAAGCAGCTGGGGGCTGGAATCCGCAGCGCAGGGATGCCCAAGCTTTCTGGGCACCCCCCGCTGCAAATTGCAGCCCGCAGCCGCCCCAGAAGATGGCGCGTTCATTGAAGCGCCATCCTCTGGCGCTGAACCCCGCTCTTCCAGCGGCCCTGGTGGCGGTAGCACGCTGAGTAATAAAGGGGTTAATACCAGCTTTGTATTATCAGCTGGCCCTAAGCCCGAAATTTATGGCGGTCACGCCAATATTAGACATGACCGCCATGAATTTCTATTAAATTGTTTTAAAAAAAACACAACACAAAGAAAATTTTTTATTAGAAATAAAAAAAAAAGCCATTAGGGACTCCATCTTTAATTAAAAAAATCCTCTTCCGTCCGACGCAGTCCAAAACGCGATGTCCTCTCTGCTACATCCCCTGTGTATAGATATAGATCTCTATGCACAGGGAATGAGCAGACTGAGAACAATCTCAGCTCTGCTACATCATCTCTGTGCACAGACATTCATGTCTGTACACAGGGATTGAGCAGACTGAGAACAATCTCAGCACTGCTACATCAGGCAGCAGGCAGGCTCTAGGACCCTGGAGCTGCGGCAGCCAGCACAGAGGAGACAGGACTCTTATCTGTGCGAGTCAGCGATTACTTACAAAGTAAACGAGCAATGCAAATAAATGACAAAACTAGGATTGCTTCAGGCTGAAGCTTCCGAGACACATCTGCGAGTTGTAAATCTCACACTACTCGCTATTACTCGCTTCCCCATTCATTAACATTGGACTCGCTAGACTCGCAACGAGTAGCGAGTCCTGGGCTCGGACTCGCTAGAGTCAAGCGATTCCGAGTAATTTAGGATTCGCCCATCACTAATGTATACCAATGTGTCTAAAAATTGCATCCTCTCCAGCAAGAAATCTATTTATGCTAGTATATGTGTTATGAACTACCGTATATACTCGTGTATAAGCCGACCCATGTATAAGCCGACCCCCCTACTTTTGCCCCCAAAACCTGGGAAAACCTATTGACTCGTGTATAAGCCGAGGGTGGACCCCAGCACAAGTATACAGCCCCCAGCAGTGTGGTATACAGCAGCCTCCCCAGTGGTAGTATAGAGCAGCAGCCCCAGTGGTATATACAGCAGCAGCCCCAGTGGTAGTATGCAGCAGCCCCAGAGGTATATTCAGCAGCCCCAGAGGTATATACAGCAGCCCCAGTGGTAGTATACAACAGACCCAGAGGTATATACAGCAGCCCCAGTGGTAGTATACAGCAGCCCCAGAGGTATATACAGCAGCCCCAGTGGTAGTATATAGCAGCAGCCCCATTGGTAGTATACAGCAGTAGCCCCTGTGGTATATACAGGCCCCCCCATCAGTATACAGGGCCCCTCCTTACTGCAGCAATCCTGTAAAGGAAGAGATTACTATACTTATCCCTGCCGGTGTCCCACTGCTACTGTCCCGCCGCCGCCATCGCGCTCCTCCGTCTTCATCCAGTGTCTTCCGGCTTCCTCCTCTGGCGCGCAGACAATGACGTCATTGCCTGCGCCCACCGGAGGAAGCCGGAAGAAGCCGGATGAAGACGGAGGAGCGCGATGGCGGCGGCGGGACAGCGGCTGCGGGGTAAGTATAATAATCTCTTCCTTTACAGGATTGCTGCAGTAAGGGGGGGGGCCTGTATACTGATGGGGGGGTCTGTATACTGTATACACTGTATACAGTGTATACAGTGACTCGCGTATAAGCTGAGGGGGGACTTTTCAGCCCAATTTTCGGGCTGAAAAACTCGGCTTATACGCGAGTATATACGGTATATGGGTTACACAAAAGACGTATGCAAGTAATATAACGTACGATGTGGCCAGCTGATTGGCTATACGCTGGCGTGATGACTATGCGGCCCAATCATAGAGAGACGCTGGAGCATGCGCGGTGAGGAGAAAGTCCGGACCAATCATATTCGGACCCAGACGCATGCGCATTATAGGAGTACACATGATTGGCCACAATACATCAGTGGGAGGTCTGGAGGGACGTGAAGGAGCGATTAGCTCCATGACAACATGTAAAGCTCATTCCGGATTGGATAAAGCTATTGTTTTACATCCATGGACATTTACAGCAATCTAGGGCAATCCCTTGAAAAGAGGAACTGTATATATGATCAACTTATCCCTTTGTAGATGAGATAAGGTAGTGATCCATATAATCATCCTTTGGGGTATTTTATCTGTATATTTAGGTATTTATATTGTTAATTGTGATATTTTCACAATTTGGTTGCTGCTAATCGTGGGGGTGGGATTTGTACTATATAAAGTATTGTATTTCTACTTTGTACTGTACTTGAAAAAGATTCTATTTTGTATCGAAACGTTGCATGGTAGCAGAATAAAAAGAAGACTTGACAGCAGTACCAACCTGTGAGGCGCTGTTTCTTTCTTTTTGTTTGATGCTGTGTTTTCCAAGATGAACTCCTTGGGCTAACATGCGCCCCAACTAAGGGTAATTACCAGAACCCCTCTTTTTGCGGATGATTTGCTGCTGTACATCACCAATCCCTTAGTCAGCTTGCCAAACATCATATCGGATCTCAGACCATATGGACACTTAAGCAACTTTAAAATTAACACCTCCAAATCAGTAATGCTCAATGTGTCTCTCCCACCAAGTACATCCGCTCTCTTACGACAAAACTTCCCATTCATATGGAAATCTGACTATATAGATTATTTAGGCATAAAATTGACCCGCGACACGTCTTCACTTACCACTTTAATTTTGTACCTCTACTGACCTGTATCCAAGCGGACCTAACTAAATGGAACAAATTGCACATATCGTGGTTGGGGAGAATACATTCTGTGAGAATGGATCTTTTACCTAGACTATTGTATGCCTTTCAGACAATACCTATTAATCTCCCGGCGGCCTTTTTCTCTCGCCTAAAGAGCATGATAACTAGATATGTTTGGGCCCATGGACGACCAAGGCTCTCTTACCAGCTCCTGATCAAAAGTTATAAACAAGGAGGAATGGGTCTTCCAGATTTACGATCATATCATTTGGCGGCCCTGGGCAAAGGTTTTTTAGATTTTTTCCAAATTGATGCTGGGAGGGGGTGGGTAGAGGTAGTAAATTCCCAATCTGAAATTCCATTTTTGGCAACTCTTTGGTTCTCGGGCTCATCGAATTTGTCGGTGGCTTCCCTACCTTTCCTAGCAAAACAGTTATACTCCTTTTTTAACAACAACAATAGGAAATTTAATCTCACAACATTTCCAGGCCTATTGACCCCGATATATAACAACCCCTCCTTCCATGTGAGCAATTGTTCTCCTTCCTTCCTAAACATACCTAAAAACTCTCATCCAACCATCTCGGACTATATATCTTCAGCAGGACTTAAGCCTATTTCCATATTATATCATGGCATAACTCCTCCTTCGGATGCGTGGTTTAATTATAATAGACTATGCAGCTATATTGGGTCTCTTGGCAGAGCGAGTATATATAGGGTTCCTACATTTTTTGAGAAACTGTGCATGGGAAAAAACCCGATACCTCATATCACATCTCTCCTCTACAAATATTTTCGGGGAATTCTGGATGGCGATGAGTCTCGGGCCCCTGGGTTCAGGAGGAGATGGGAGACGGACATGGGCAGATCTTTCTCACTAGAGGAGTGGGAAAAAATACATATTTCCACTTACAAGGCTTCTGCTGACTCTCTCTCCCAGGAGAGGAATTATAAGGTGCTGGCAAGGTGGTATCGCTGCCCCTCGGACATACATAAAATCTTCCCTCAAACGTCAGATAGCTGTTGGAGATGTACAGCCCAAAGGGGTACATATATACACACGTGGTGGAGTTGTCCTGTAATACAACCCTTTTGGCGTGATGTAGAAGGCTTATATCAAAAGGTTACATCCTCATGTATAGCTTTAACGGCAGAACTGGCGTTATTAAATTTACATTCTATGTCCATGTCAAATTTTAAAAAGGACCTCCTCAGATATTTTTTAACAGCTGCGAGACGCCTGGTGCCTAGACACTGGAAGAGAGCTGAGCGACCTTCGAGAGCTGAACTTGTAGTAGAATTGAACGAGGTCTGCAGAATGGAGGAGATAATTAGCCACAATATACCAGACAAGAATATGGTGGAGCGACACTGTCGCAGATGGGCCCCATGGATAATGTATAGAGATTCTGAGGGTTTAGCAGAATGGATTTCGGAAGTGTAATGGCGATTATGCTTGAATAGTGGATGTGTTTTTGTTCTTCTTTGGTGTGTCATGGAGAGTGCCCGCATATCATCGTTAGGATAGGAGAATACCTACCTTTGCTTCTCTTTTCTTTTACTTCTGCTCTTTTTCTTTTTTCTCTACCCCTCTAAATATATTCCCATTTTTCTTTGGTTGTCACCTCTTTTGGTGTACCATTTATTGCTGGATTTTGAAGTGGTAAAGTTTTACTTAATACAGCTACAAAATAACGGCATGTTATTGTCGATATGATCACACTGTTAGCAAATCTAAGCTTAGTTTTATTCTTCTGTGATTAGAGATAGACAATGCCGTGATCAATAGTATATTTAATTTCCTTAAGATGTACATGGAAATATGTTGGATTTGTAACTTGCCGAACAAGTGATTGGTTACAATTGTTTTATAATAATCAAACTCAATAAAAATTGATTTACCGAAAAATTACCAGAACCCAATTTGAACTCTATGGTGCTGTGAACCAATTCTACATTGTTAAACGATGATCAGAGTCTGATCAGCATAATTGGACTGTTTTTCTTGGATGTAGAAGTAACGGCAGTGTGGACTTACTCTAACAATAAGTAAAGCAGCACTCCATGCACAAGTATGTCTTCAGTAAATTCAATTTTTATTTTCTAGGTACTAGCAAAACCCCTGAATATGAAGGACATCCCTATTCAAGTTTAAGTCATTTTAACAGGCGTGATAACATATAAACCATTTTACAAGGGTACCCTGGTCAGGAGTAGCATGATAGCCCTTTTGAAACCAACCTAAAAGGCATATTGCAACAGTCGTGTGTGTGATGTGCACCACTTTTGCTTAAGTAGACCACACCACATTGCCACTTGCCTTCTCATTTAAGTCAAAGATCAAGGGATGTTATGCTATTCATTTGAACTACTAAAATGGCATTATGGGGCTCTTGGTACTACAGCAACCCATTTTCAAACCTGGCATGGGTGACACAACAGTTGCATGATGCAGTCACTTCCTTTAAATACTGCTGTCAGAAACTGACAGCAGCATTTCAGTTATTAGACAACAGTGATTGGAGGTAGCTTGGATCACTTTTGTCAGAAGTAAATGCTAGCAGTATAAGGCTGTGGTCACAGTTTTTTTAGTGCCTTTTAAAAACGCATGCTTTTTTACATGCGTTTTTCATGTCAGCATGAGTTTTTTAAGGTGTGTGATGGCTCCCTGCGTTTTAGGCTGCGTTTTGAAATCTGCACCAAAAAATAGTGCATGTACTATTTTTTGGTGCGTTTTGAAAAACGCATGCGTTTTTGTAGAAAACGCATGCATTTTTATTACATGGGCCCCTATGGAAAACGCATGCAAAAACTCATGTACAATTAGTACCATTTAGTGCCATTCAAAAACGCATGCGTTTCCCATAGGAGCCCATGTTAAAAAAACGCATGCGTTTTTTTAACATGGGCTCCTACTAAAACGCATGCGTTTTTAAATGGCACTAATTGTACATGCGTTTTTGCATGCGTTTCCCATAAGGCCCCATATTAAAAAACGCATGCGTTTTTGGAAATGCACCAAAAACGCATTGTACAGTCACACATGCGTTTTTGCTATTAGGGCATGCGTTTTTTAACATGGGGGCCTATGGGTGCGTTTTTTACATGCGTTTTTGAAAACGCAGTTCTCCAAAAACGCTTGTGAAAAATGCAACTGTGACCCCAGCCTAAGAGATGCCAGGACCTGGGCTGTTTATATGGCATGGGCCCCTCCCCAAGTGGATGTATCATGTCACCCTCTGCATATCTCCCATCCTCTCCCAACTGTTCCACTGCTGTCAGGCTTTGCTCTGTACATATGGTTGCCCACCATGTGCAATGTCACTCAGCAGTCAGCGCACATTAGGTGGCAGGTGCACAATAAAAGTGTGTCCTCTGTGGTTTTCATGGTAGGCTCGGGGCTGTCCAGGGTCACCCTGGGTGTCACAGACTGCCCCGCACTTCCTTGACCCAGTCAGTGTATAATGTCCTGGAGTCCAGTGCAGGCACAGCCATCCTCAGCACCGAGGGCGCCACCTCCTGCAGCTTCTGTGCATGAAAGGCCCAGCAGCAGTGTGATGGCATCATTACACTACTGCACATTGGAGTGGGGCCGACAGGCGCTCCTCCGCCATCTCCCGGCACTGAAGTATTCAAACGTCTTTGTGTCTAAAAGACACAAAGATATTTGAATACTGGAGAAAAGGAGCGGTGACTCCATGTCAGCTCTGTTGATTATAATGAGGGCACTCTGGCCATGGGCCCCCTTGTAGGCTTGGGCCCTGGGCAGTAGCCCACTTTGCCTTCATTATAATCTGCCACTGTCTGCAATGATCACACAGCAAACTAGCAAAGCAAACTCTACCACAGATATAAGTGTGACAGTTCCACATTATCTGTTTCTATGGCCCATGTGGCTGCGTTTAGCATATATCTAAATGCAATCAACACAAGACCAGGCAAGATGTCAGTTATCATAGTCCAAAAATAGAATAAAAGGATTAAAAATATCATTGGTGACATATTCCTCTATCATACATATATTAAA
This sequence comes from Allobates femoralis, assembly GCA_033576535.1. Lineage (NCBI taxonomy): Eukaryota > Metazoa > Chordata > Amphibia > Anura > Aromobatidae > Allobates > Allobates femoralis. The sequence goes on from JARQOC010000002.1 coordinate 120,318,153, forward strand.
CATACCAATTCAACTATATAAAACCAATATATGGAGATGTAGCAGAGGTAAAATAGTTCATTCACAATATCTTTTTGTGATAGCTCCCTGCTTTAAGAAGTGAAAACCACAGGTAGTACACCGAGTTGTGCAAAGTGACAAACTCAGCACTTAGCTCTTCTACATGTGCATATAATTAGCAGAAAATGATGTGGTTATTTTGGTCTTTATATTTTTTGTTGTGAAGACTGGCAAATTAAAACCTTTTTGGACTCTTGGCTTGGCTTACCCCATGAGCCCCCACTACCTTTTCATGTCTGATCACCCACTGGGATACTGCTCTTTGATATCTACTTGAATAGCTTATTATTATGCACAGTAAGACTCAGACATAAAGTAATTGCTGTAAAGCCACATGTCTAGGTATCATTTCTACTGAAAACAAGGAGAACATTTTTACACAGCCACTTTATCCCTTATCAAAGTCATAATAGTGCCACTTGCTGTAAAATTCCATCATTTTAATACTCGATATGGTCAGGATTTCATGTCTACAATGGACCAAATAAACCCAAATTCAATCAAAATTAATTATTTTTCATTTTCTGTTACTGAAGCTAAGATCAGAAGCAGTATCTATGCCCAGAAGCCTGGAAAGACCCTTAGTAGTTTCATGTGAAGATTATTATCAGATTTCCAGATTTAGTGTGCGCTCACCCGAGTGCATAACATGTCTGAATGCTATCTGATGTTTTATCGGATAGCACTTGGACCAAAGTTATACTGTGTGGCAATGCAGATATGCTATTTTTCCTATGTGAATTCGCCACAAGAAAACAATCGCGACATGGTGCGGGTAGATCCGATATTGGGAACACACGCACCCATATAAGTCTATGGGTGATTGTGAAACATCAAAGTGCATTCAGATAGCAGTCCTATTGCCATGGACACAAGCAATGGAGAAGATGGAGAAATTATGTTCTCCATCTTCTCCTGTAATGTGCACTCAAATTCTCATATGTGAGATAATTGGAGTACAGGGATTGATACTCAGCTCCCACTAAGGCTGGAGTCACATTTTGAAAGGTAATTGCGGTGACCACATCCAGATCCGTATGCGGTAACCACAATTGCCTTCAGACACATTTTTGTGTCCAAATTTGTTGTTAACACTGGAATGCGGTAACTAGATTGCTCCGGATATGTAATCCGGAGCAATGCGGTTACCGTATGCTTTGTTCATCCCTGCTGCCGCAGGGATGAACAAAGGGTTAATCATAATAATAGCTGTGGGCAACATTTCTCTAGGGGGTGCCCACCCCCCCTAGAGACATGCTGTCCACTCAGGTGGGCATGAGAGGGATTAAAGTAGTCAGCATAGTATTGCCGGCTATTGTCAGCTTTGTGTATTTTATGAATGAATGCAGCGACTTCTTACTGTAAAGGAGATACTGTACGTAATGTACGTACTGTATGAGCCCCTGTCCTTGGTCCTGAAGGTTGTAACATTAGGTCTATCTACGTAATGTACGTATAGTATCTGCTGCTGTCCAAGGTCCTGTAACCATTAACATTAGGTCTATGGGGGAAATCAAGGGTGGTCGGGATCCCGGTTCCGTGCCCTGGTTATCATTTGAGTTAGATGGCGGGGAGGGAATATTTACAAGGGAACGTGACGTCACCTGTGGATTCCGGTAATATAAGTACCGGCACTGCAAGCGGCCGCTGAGGTGATGGTGGGTGCAGCATAGAGTGGTCCAGCTCCCCACAGGAAGAGCTATTACCTCAGGGCAGCAGTGATGGATGGGGATGAGGGGAGTTGTAGTGATGGTTCTTACCCCTCTGATGAGCAGCTGATGATGGCGTGAAAGCCCTCCGGGCACCGGCAGGAAGAACAACGGAGACCAGTTCAAGTTTTACTCCACTTTACTAGGTACTGGCAGATAGTAAAATGGAACACGGTACAGTTTTGTTTACTGGGCGGATGTTGCCAGTTCAGGGTCCCCCTTATGGAGTCTCTAGATGTTTTTTATCTTTGTCTTTCGGGGTCAGTTCTATTCTTTCTGTCTCTACCACCTTCACAGCGCTCTCCCGTTAGTCCTACGGTCGGTCACTAGCCATCCAGGTCGATCCCTTACCGCTAAAGACGGGAGCAGCAGGAGCGCACAATTTTTCCTGCCACCGGAATTCAGTACACAACCACTAGCGCCCACAACCAGTTTCTACAAAAAGAGAGAGAAAAGCGCTCCCATAGGGAGAACCCGCATGCACTTTGAAGGGGAAGGGAAGGTTATGACAGGGGGGGCTCTACCTTTTCGGGTTGTGCCGCCTCCGCACAACCCCAGTGTATTCTTAAGGCCACCTGGGCCGGAGGAGCCGTCCAAGTGCCAGCCGCCTGTCAGTCACGTGGTGTCTGCAGTCGCGATTTATCACCACTCACAGGTGTCGACGTTACCACAGGTCCTGTGCTCCACAGGTAGTGAAGGATTTTCAGCAATGTGCCCCGCAGCTTCTGAATAACTCACACAGAGGTGAGATCCAACAGTTCAATTAAAGGTTATTCTATAGCGAGCGCAGGGCACAGATAAGGCAAGTAGTTATGGATCAAGAATCCTCTTTATTCACCACAACATGTTTCCACGAAGGCTTATCGTCTTCCTCAGGTGGATTTTGGCAGATGGTAAACACATGTCCTGAGGGGTGAGATGTCCTTGTGGTGATGTCGGCAACCTGGTTACTAAGGGCCCGTAGCTCGTCGGTCTGTGGTCAGAGGTGAACTTCTGACCGCCTCGGCTTCCCGCGTTGCCGGTGTTTCTCCCCCAACGTGACCAGCTGGCTCCAACCAGTCCTGGCCCGTTGCCTTCTGTCCTGGGCCCCCACTTAAAGATGGGGATCCCTCCAGTCAGCTGTGCTTTCAGGCCTGTCCTTTCCGGACTGCCTTCCCAGCACTGTCTGACCTAAACTGTCACTCACCTTCCCTACTCTCACCTAGGCTCCACACGCTTTTGGGACCTACTAAATTACCGGTCCTCCCTACTCTAAGTGGCCTAGTCCTAACTGCGTGCAGAAACAGACTCCATAGGTTAAACCCTGAACTGACAACTTACAGGGATAACACATTTGTTGCCACAGTGTAATACTTCCCTGTGGCGCCTAGCCAGAGGGGCGCCACATTTATACCTATGTCAGCACTTTATGTAGTATGTTTATGTTCATTGTATAGAAAAATATATATAATCATGTAACTAAGATCTTTCCGTTTGTTATGCAGTATCAGTCTAATTGATAAAGGCCAACCAGCCAAAACATTTTTTAAATCACTGATCTTCATCAATAAAGAATCAATTTTTGAATGCAAGAAGACTTGTTTTTTCATATTTCCTTGTGCCGAAGCTATCCCTTGATAATTGTGTTATGGACAGAGAGAAGCAAACTTTTCAAGGTTCTAGTTTGGTTGCTGAACGAACCTGTGGATGTTCAGGTTCAGCAGTGCTGTTCGGGACCCATACTTAACGTACGCTGTCACTGATTGGCTGTTTGGCTCTCCGCCCACATACAAACAGCCATAAAGAAACCACTTCCGGGGGTGTGAGGGTAGGGAATTTCATTTTTTTCTCTTTTACATCCACATTACAGCCAATAACTTTCTTTTTACTCCCAGTGCGAGGTGATTAAACACGGCAGGTGACTTGCACTGGGCCGAACATCAAGGACGCACAAGCACAGCGATGTTTGCTCCAGTTATTTTCATTTGTAAATCACCCAGTCGTCTCCCCCAATCAGATATCAGGGAGCCAGATGTCAATCAGTGTGACGTCGGCTATGTGCCCACTTCCATGGAGCAGGCAAGAATGAATCACAAAACACAGTCAAACAAATGTGTAACAATAGTCTGTTGTAAATAAAAAAAACAGTAAAAAGCAAGTGCTGTTAAAAAAGTAGTAAAAACAGGGTATTTAGTTGATACGTTTTTTGAAAAAAATGTATACTAAGCCGCTCTACCAACGCCAAGGTAACCCGTATCAGAGCAGTCCCTAACTGATGTATTTAAAAACCTGACCTTGTGTATTGGTACCTATATGAGCAGGATTCAGACAGGTCCAATGTCTGATATGGACACGCTGCGGAAGACTGCTTTTCATGTGCTGGGCTTAAAGGGAGGGATGGGAGGCTCCCTTATCTTGTGGGAAAAAAAAACAAATTAGACACAAAGTAATGAGCCATGCACACAGTGAACATATCTGTAAGGCACTGTTCACACCACCAAAAGACTGAATCACAAAAAACAGTCAAACAAACAATTTTGTGATTCAAATACAAAAAAGGGGAAGGGAACAAGAGGCGCAATAGTTCCCTTATCACTCGACACTAGTTTATAGACCAGTGAGTAAAGCAATCCACTCACCTGATCCAGTTGTGTCACCCACAACTGGTTTGAAGGCTTGATAGGAATAATATCCTGATGGCTGCTGCTGGACCCCACCGAACCACTCACACGTGGAAAAGCATCAAGGTACTTGGGAAAAAAGGTGTACAGCGGTCCGCGCTGCCAGGGTGACTCGCATCAAAGAATACACCGGTAGATGAAGAGTTAATCAAATCCTTCTTTATTCATCAGATATTTGTGCATCAGGTATCCCTGATGAAGGTGCCAGGAGGAGAATAAAGAAGGATTTGATAAACCTTCATCTACCGTGTATCTTTGATGCGAGTCACCCTGGCAGCGCGGACCCTGTACACTTTTTTCCCAAGTACCTGAAAATTTGTGATTCAGTCTTTGGTGGTGTGACAATGGCCTTACAGACATGTTCACTGTGTGCATGGCTCATTAGTTTGCGTCTAGAGCGGACAAGAAGCCTCTGCTCTTCCGATTTGCTCTGTTCATCCCACCATGCTGTCCCCATCAGTAGCGGCCTGTGATCTCTCTGTGCCGGGGATGAACAGTGGGGAAAGGCACCTGGCACAACAGGCAGGTTGGTGGCATCTACCTGGCTGTTAGTGCTTGGGCACTTTTTTTTTTAAATAAAAAATCCCGGATGACCCCTTTAATGATTGGACATATCCCAAAGATGCTGCTGCTCCTTGTCAAAAGGAATAATATAGCATTCAGAAGGACAGAACTGTCTAACTCTTTAACAGTGTCAAACAGATGTAAAAATATTAGTTTATGCCACTAAATACTAAGAAATATATATAATGAAACAAAAATCATTAATCAAGTGCAGTGGCGCACCCAGAATTTCCAAGGTAGGTCCAAGAAACACACACCGCCCTGAAGGGGTGTCACCCAGCGGTTCCGAGGCAAAGCCCCGGTGGGGTGGTTGGGAGCGAAGCCCCCTAAAAGCAGCCTCTTGTGGCCCTTGGGTGCTGTGTAATTGTTCTTGTCTCCTACATAGGGGCCCAGCTCCTTGTGTACTGCACACTTCTCAGGCCGTCCAAAGGGGGGGGCCAGACACATAGGTCCCCCCTTGGTGCGCTATGATCAAGTGCCCTTTCCTGTTGTTAACATGACTTTCTATAACAATGGTGCCATAAAAATGTGCACATATATATCAGTAAGTGCTGCCGTGCCAAGTATTTCTGCAATCTCAAAGTTGAAGCAGTGTAGTTTATGATCTTTTTCAGGGGTATCTTGAGACTAAATAAAGCCATGAAGAACGCAAACAAATCTGTATGGGAAGTCTGTGCCAAAACTTAAAAGTATTGTATTTTTCCCAATAATGGAGTTCTGCAGCATAATGCAGCAGATGAAAGATAAGAGCTTGAACTGATAAGATAAATCCAATGTTATATTACAGGTATAGCCAACAATATATTATAACTGAGGAACAGCGTGCTTATTTAGAGGCGTAGAATGCATAGTCAGCATAGCCAATGTGATTTATAGCCGAAAATACAAAATTTATAACATTAGTATCTGTAGCAACATGGCAGTATTGGCAAAATATCCCTTTTCTCTAGGGTGAGATGTATTTGTTCTGCGCTCTAATTTAAATTAATATCACATTTTATCAAACATCATGTAATTACCATATTCCTTTCCATATCTCGGTGGATACCAGCTGGGGCAGTGTTGTCAGTCTCTCATGCACTCAGGTAAAGTTATTGTCTTCTGAGCAATAACCTGAGATGCACAAATTGGTCCCAAATAGATTGCTGGGGATGGTTCATGGATCAGCATAATTGACTTATAAACAATATGTAAGCAGTACAGTGGAAAACTCACTTTATGCTCTCCAGTGAACGTCCCCTAAACTCTGTGGTTTATTCATGTTCTGATACCACTAATAGAAACAGAAATATCTAAAAAAAAAACACTGCAGGTATAAAAGAATAAAATATGTCTTTTATGAAACCATTTCCAAATCACTGATAAAAAAGGTAAATAAAACAGAAAAACGTTACCAACGTTTTGCTACCCCATCTGAGAGCTGCAAAGACCCTGTTTCTAGCTGTGTCACTTACTTTACTGGGTTATAATGAAACACTGTATTCTCTGCTGCAGATTTACCAGTTCTGTGAATGCTGAGCTCTGTATACAGGGCCGCACTGTCCATTGGACAGTGTGAGCCCTTTCACTCAGGCGGCAAGCTGGCAGGGGGAGCGGCTGTGCAGAAGGGGGTGGTGCCATATCCACACAGCGTCCCCCTTCCATGGCGCCGGCGGCAAGAGGCAGGTAAGACCTGCTCAACGGCGGCCCTCCCCCCGTTCCTCACCCGCGGCTGCAGGGGCGGCGTGGTAAAACTCTGACAGCACGTTTTCCCCGCTCCTCAACTTGTGGCTCAGGCGGCAGAGGGGCTTGATGCACCCCTGTCTGCATAACCACCCACACACCTGATTATCAGCTTTCTTTATACACTGTGTATAGGCAGAAAGATGGCAGCTAGCGATTGGGGTGGGTTTGGATTATCTGGCAACTTGCCAGGTAGTTTTTTAGTGCTAATCTCCAGCTGCTAAACTGTCATTTTTTTTTAACCTACAGCAAACAGCCTGGTGAGTGATATGCGCCACCCGTGCAGTCTGGCTGCCATAAATTGTATTTCTTCATAATTGTTTGTAATGTCATGTCTGGGAAGAAATGGAGCTCCCTCTGCTGAAACATCCAACACAGTCTGAACTTCAACCAGGTAGCTGAGCATTGAAGGGCCTGGCTTAGGCTGTGACTCAGTTTCTGGTTGGAGGGAGAGGTTAGGATAGTAAGGCTGAGTTAGGCAAGAGGAGAAGTCTAGAAGGAGCTGGGAAGCACTCCAGGGGGACCAGCTGCAAGGCAGGGTTCCAGGCCCTAGGTTACAAAGCTTCCAAGGTCTAGTGACAGAAACTGGAGGCTATTGGATTTCATGCTTACTAGCCACTCAAGTGGAACCTTCTGGGATGGTTGTAGTACACAGGATCAAGGGACTGCACCGGAGGGAGCAAGGATACTCGCAGGATCTGCACTACTAGCCTGGCTGCAGGTTATCCACAGCAACTAAGAGGGAGTAAAGTATAGCTCAAAGGCACCTAGAAACCTTCAATAAGGACAAGTCAGTGGGTAGGCCAATATATTCACCCAGCAGGGTGGACTGCGGTTCTTCCCAGACTGGCCAGACCACATACCTAGGGGTGTTTGTATACCCTGGACCTGCTTGAGCATCTTCAGTAAAAGGTAAAGCAAAGAGACTGTATCTATAATCTCTTTTACTTTGGAGATTTGTTACAGGTTTGGGATCCTGTGTCTCATTCCTGTATTGAGACTTCATTTTAAATGTGTTTCTTTCCTTTGGCAGTGTTGGAAATAATGTAATTTTCTGTTGCTAGCAAGCTTTTTAGTTCTCTTTCTAGGTGTAGCTACTTTGTGATCATTCCGATCTCCTTTAGATGGTCAAATGTTCCAGCACTCCTTGCTGGTGATTGCACTTCATTCTTAGCCTAGCTACCTGAGGTGAAGGAGCTACTCTGGAAAAGCTGACAGTTGCCAAGCCGTCTGCTGTCTACGAGAGTGGTAGCAGGCTTGAAGGTGTTTTTGTCATCTCCTTGTCTGTCTCCCCTTCCCATTTTGTTGATTTTAGTGCAGTGGTTGAGACTAGTGTTCCTGTCTGCCATCTCCCTATTGAGGGTTTATATCAGGGCTAGCGAGGGTCTAGATATCCTGCTCAGTGGCAGGGTGAAAAAACCTGTATAGGGTCTGTAGGGAGATCAGGGCACAGTGGCAGGAGAGTGCAGGAGCTCTCCTTTTCCCTGTTCCCTATGAGCAGGTCCCTCCATTGTGTTTGAGCTCCCAGTCTGTCCCCTGTCTATTGCTTTGGTATACACCGATGGTCTGTGTGCCAATATGACGCACCCCAGTACGTAACGTGACATAATCACCATCCGTACACTTTTTTTGGGATCCATTATGGATCTGTGGCACCCAAGAGTCACAGTGCCACAGTGTCACCATTGCTAGGTGTCACCAAAGAGCAGTAAGGGGTATTCCAATCAGCAAACACACAAACAACACCAAAATCTCCAGGCCAGAAGGGGGAGACCAAACCTGGGTTCAGGGTGAGCTTCCTTTATATTCTGGTCTGGGGAGGAGCAAGTCAGTGCAGTGCTGGGCAGCACTGTGAAGACATCCTGGTGGACTGGAAGCTGCTTAACTCGTCCCAGGATTGCTAACTTGTTCCAGGCCTAAGGCTAGGGTCTGAGGAAAGAGGAGAGAGACAGAAACTTAACTGGAGGCTGCATCACCTGCGTTTCCCCTCCCTCATAGGAACACCACAAGAACGGACACCGAAGTCCGAGACTGTGCAGGTTCAGACACACCGGCAGTCAACACTGGAGAGTGGGGGACTCCAGATTCTCAAGCTACCCATTGCCAGGGACACAGCAACATATAGAATCCAAAAACACTGACTTCCCGGGTGGGGTGGAAAGGTAAAGGACTCGAGTTGCCTGTCATACTGGTAGATGCAGACAGAGACAGGGCCGGCAGCCTAGCTGAAGCAACTGCAGGGCCACTACACAAACACAGTGAGGAAGCCAATATGACCCGGCTGGGTGAGAAATACCCTGAACTGAGTTTATAACATCTGCTTTAACTCCAGTAAACAGACTGAGAAACGGCTGTCAGGAGTCTGTGTGTGTTAATTACGTCTATTGCCCTGTGCGCTAAAACAGAATCCCACCTGAGGAGCCACAGACCCTGCACACTGGCTGGAGAAGCTGCAGCTTTAAAGTAAGTCAACTGCACTACTAACCACATACCCCGGGTGGCATCACGACAAATCCCCTGTAAATACCCCCTTTTTGGAATGATACCTGGCCACGGGACCGGGTCACGACTACCATGATACCCCAGTGAGACAGCACCGGCCCGGTTCCCGAGTACCCTATAGCCTTGAGGTGCATCAGATCCTGCTGCTGTTTTTGCACACCTTAAGCAGACTCTTTCACAGTATGTGACGTATCTACGTGAACAAATGGTGCAGCAGCTGCAGCATATCATAAGTCTGCTGGTCACAGCTCAAGCTCAGACACAGCCAGAACCCAAAATATCCCTCCCTGATAGGTTTTTTTGGGGTGTGTGATAAGTTTTGGCCATTTCAGGAGGGCTGCAAGTTGTACTTCAGGCTGCACCCTTGTTCTTCAGGGAATGAAGAACAGAAAGTGGGAATCCCATTTCTGTCATGGGTTGTCTAGTAGGCTCCAGGATTCAATGGCTTAATACTGTGCTCAGAAGTCACTGGAGGCCACTATATCCCTTGCTATCAGGGTGGATAGACACTTCAGAAGAAGGAGCCACATGGACCAAGCCCCCTGCTGATCTCCCTATGGAGGAGGTCCCACAGGAGCAGGTGGATGAACCTATGCAGCTAGGGGGTGTCCCCTCATGTTATATTGCCTGTAGTTCATTATGGGATGGGGGGCTAGTTACTTCTGTGGGCTTAAGGTTTACCAAATTGGGGTTTATCCATCCATACCCAGACAAACATCTAAAAAATCCATTTCCCTCAGGTCGTGTGGAGGATGGCAACTTGGGCGTGTATGTTTCCTATATTTTTCCTTCTTTTCCAGTTTAGATGCCTCAAGGACAAAGAGGGGATACCATTCCCACTCTTCAGGATTATCCTAGTGTGGCACCCCTGCCGCCTGGTCGCCACAGAGCTACTGCACCTAAGTCATAGTTGTGGTATCCCCTCCTAACGTGGGGACACAAATCTGAGACACACGTGTGGAGCCCAGTGGGACGGGGTACTCAGTACCCGACCGGGGTACTGCTGGGGATATCACGGCAGTCTTGCTCCGGACCGTGTCCCGGGTTCTCACAAGTACAAGGGGTATTTACAAGGAATAGTTTGTCATGACGCCATCCACGGGTTCAGCTTTGCCAGGAGGATGGAGGGATGGATGGGCTGCAGCTGGATGGATGAGCCCGCCGCGGGTCGGGCTGCTCCTGGCACTGTAAAAGGTGTGTAATGCACAGTTCAGAATACCTGGAATCAGACACAGAAACTGAAGCAGGGTTCACCGGGTTTACTCTCAAGTTCTTCCAAGTCACACAGTTCACGTTACAGTTCAGTTCTTAACAGCTTTACACAGTTAACTCCGGTAACACTTAACCCTTTGCAGCCAGGCTGTCACTCTGAGACCCCTCACTCCTTCTATATGTCCTTTCAGGCTTGTTCTCCCTTTTTCTGTTCTCTCTGCGGATTGTATGGTGGCAGCTCGGCCCCTTGTGTGTAGCTTCCCCCTATGTGTGTGGGTGGTAACCCGGGTCCTCTTGGATGCTGCTGAGCCTTCAACCCTGTAGTGAGAACACGGATCTGGAATCTGTTTTCCCCACCGGTTTGTCTGGGGAGCCGGTGTATGACTTCAGTCCCCCTCAGAGCCGACACTCAGGCAGTAACCCTGTTTCCCAAGGGCTTACCAGGCTCCTTCTAACCCATGTGATTTCCAGTTACAATCAGGGAATCTATCCCGCCGGTAGTTGGTTATTGCTGCCGTGTTCCTCGGACCTGGTGATACCGGTCCCGTCTCTGTCCTCACACTCCCCTGAGATGCTGGCTATGGTTGAGCTTTCTCTCCATGTAATGGTGTGGATTCTGCGTCTCCAGGGAGCCCAATCCCACCGGGATGTGTCACTTACTGTCTGTTCTTGGCTGCTCGGCTCATACTGGCCTACTAACTCCTTCTTCCTCTTTTCCTCTATTTGTACCCTCTGTCACCTGACCTACATTCCCCACCCACTTGCTCTCTAAACCCCACCACCCCTTGCCCACCCAGAGTCCCGGGCTCCCGGTTTGGTGCTGTGCTCCTGTGGGTGTGTGTGCTGCGAGGGTGTTTGTTGCACAAACTGTCTACCTTCTGCCTGGCTGCAGTTCCCTATGTGGCCACCCTGGTCGCAGGGGCGCCACACAAGCACACCTGCACCCAACCCCCATCCTATCCCCAGGCCAGGGATCTTGGGCAGATCCTATTGAGAAAGGGCCCCATCTACTGCCTGGAGAAGGGAATAGGCAGAGGGGTTGGGAAGATAAAGTAGGAAAAGCAGACAGGAAAAGGAGGAGTCAGATCAGTCTGTGAGGAACATCTAGACAAAGAAGGAGTCCTAGGGGGCACAGGAGTAGAGGATCCACCCATGGGACCCTGGATCCGTCCTTACATGAGTCGGGCAGAGGGACTGTTTGCAAGAGGGGACCGGGCCCAATCTGGTGGGAATGCTGCAAGGTTCCACCAGGAAACCGGAAGCTGCTGCACCTGCACAGGCAGCGGCTACTAACCGTGCACACTCGCTGACACGGTGGCTAGACCTAGGGCCAGGGGATTGGTCGCCCATTGCCTGACAAGGCCTGCACCCTTGGTACATTGTGCATGAAAATGTAGGGCAGCAGAGCCGAGAAGCCAGTGTGGGGGAGTCAATCAAGAGAGGCTTACGACAGGGTGTCTCGGAGGAGTGGACCCAAGCTGCCTGGGAGTTGGCTGAATTGAGGACGCGGAGGACATGGTGCCCCTGCAGGGCTGGACTGCTAACCAAATAGTGAGTAAATACCTGAGAATTGCAACTCCAGTGTTCTCCAGTTATTTCCCACGCCCTCCTGCACCAACACACAGTTTTGTCACCGTCCCAATAGACTGTTACTCTACCCTGGGGCTCTGCTCCATCTATGGGGAGCAATACCATCCTGGCTGCTGCACCATCTACCAGCAGCACTGGTCACCCATGACCAGGTTCCACAGGTGGCGTCACAAATATCCCCTGTAAATACCCCCTTTACTGCATGGCCAGGGCCACAGAGCCAGGTCACAGCCACCGTGACCTCCCCAAGACAGTCGACGAGCCCAGCTACCGAGTACCTCCTGGTCCTTACGGCCATTGCACTAGTCCTTGGTCTCTCTTCCAGAGTTGCATGAGAAGAGTTGTCAATACTGGGGACCCGGCTCCTGAATGTATAGTTCATAAGTCAGTTCTGCCAGAGATGTCTACTCCCAAAACACTATCTGTAGAGCTGCCCCCCCAGGTCGTTTTGAGGAAGTTGAACTGGGTGTATACATTTCCTCTATACTTTCCTCTCCTCTAGTTAATGTGAATAAGGTGCAACCATAGAGAAGATGCGAAATTACCCGTTCTGTTCAGGTTATTTCTTTAACAATGTGTTCCTCCCAGGAGAGGTAGTGGAGGGGAGGTGGTTCTCCCTACAAAATTTCCTAGTTCTGAGGGTAGGAGTTGCAGGTTCCAGGGTAACACCTCGGTTGTCAATCCTTCAAGAGGATGTTCATGTTCCAGAATAGGCATGCTTGGTAATAAACCTTTAGGTCCGAAATGAAAGAAAGAAATATTTTTGAATTTTAAAGAAACACTGGATTGTGTAGTGTTTTACATTTTTCACTTAAATTCCCTGCTAGCCTGGGGATTTCCATTAAAAAAAAAGCATATTATCAACTTCCGTGCCAGCATCATTCGAGCAGTTCCCGGGGCTCACATGAGGTTGTTAAGTCACACAGAAACTTCACCTAATCACTGCTGGCTTCACTATTCCCACCATCAGATGTATCAATAATTAAAAGGAAGTGAGCAACTACTCATGCTTCTTCTTGATTTATCATTTGAAGGCTGGTAGAGTGAAGTCAGCAGTGGTGACGTGCGGAGCCCGTGTGACGTAACAACTTTATGTGAGCCGGAGCAGAGTGCTGCTGAAATGGCATCAGTATGGGAGGTGGATATAACCTTTTTTATTTTAGCTTGGGCAACCATGGGGGATGAGTAGTGATTGTTCGAGTAGTGGACAACTCCATTGTTTGTCCCTGCTCTCCCTGCCTCTCTTTTTGACAGCAGTGGCCCTGCTGAGATTGTCATACCATACCACTACACCAATAAGTAATGGCAGCACTTGGATGCCAAGTAAAATAGATCTATTCATTTTCACCCACCAACTAAATCCTCAGCTACTTCTGGCGTGAATGTTTGGCCAATGCAGCCAATCAATGCCTGCAGCAGTGATAGTGGATAAAATAAGGCAAATGTTGCTCCATTTGTTATTTTATTATACTGGTAGTTGTTTGTTAAAAAAAATCATGGTGTTTGAAACTCACTTTAAAGGGAACCTGTAACCTGGATCTAGCCCTCTCTGCTATTACTAGCTGTCCCTGCACCTTCATAGCTGTTCCCTAATCATCCCTCTCTGAGCTAAAGGGACCCTATAACGATTTAAAAAAATGAATTCAAACTTACATATGGTCCCCATGTAGAAGACTGGAAAGGCGAGCTCTGAGCTCCATGAATTCCTCCTTGTCGTGTCTAAGCACGCCCCCCTGGGCGTCATCCTTCTTGCTGCTTTGCCGTCTCCATTTGGAATCTCCCGCCATCTCATCCGGAACGTCATGTCCGGCCTGGTGCATTATGGACCTGATTACATGATTGGCCCGGTGCATTATGAGCCTGATCTCGTGATTGACCCGGAGCATTATGGGCCTGATCATGTGATCGCATATTGAGGCCGGGCCGATCAGGCCAATAATGGCAGGTCCATCATAGCAGTGCTTAGCTCTTCTCAGACTGGCCAGATTGCCCAGCCTGGTGAACCAGTACTCTGGATCTGTGGATGATTGCAATACCAAGTAAAAGGTAAAGAACAGAGAGTGTGTGGCACCCCAGGGTCCAATTGCTACAGTGTCATTATTGCCCCCGGGTGGTAGTGTCACGCTTGAGAGCATCAGAAGGGTATCCATACCAGACTGTAACTGCACACAACACCTTTCTACCTCCAGGCCTGAAGGGGAAGATCTAAACTCGGGTTCAGGGTGAGCTCCCCTATAAATTCTGGTCTGAGGCAGAGTTAGTCAGTTCAGTCCCTAGCAGGACTGAGGAAGCCATCGTATGGACTGGTAGCTGCGCTAAGTTCATCCCAGGGTAGCTAACTTAGCATGAGGAGTCAAAATCGGGGTCTGAGGAAGAGAAGAGACACCTGAGGAGAGGAGAGGTGTCATGCTCACCCCAGAGGAACAGCGCCAAGAATGGACACTGGAGTCTGAGGCTGTGCAGGGCCTAACAAACCGGCAGCCAACACCGGAAGGTTGGGGATTCCACACTGGAATCCCCCACCCACACTGTGCCTAAAGGCAAAGCAGCATAAAGAGCCCAGAGACAGTCTCCCAAAACTAGGGGCTAATAAAGGACTCGAGTTGCCTGCCATACCGGCACCAAGTGGAAGAGAGGGCCAGCAGCTCAGCTTATGCAGCTGCAGGGACCCACCAACACAGCGCAGCAAGGAGGCCTTAGACCCGGTTGGGTGAGGATTATCCCGAGTTGCTCTCAGGTGCCTGGACTCAGCCTTCCAACTGCCAGTACTACCATTTACTACCAGTAAAAGGACCAAGGAACCACAAAACAGTGAGTCTGTCTGTTGCTTCACGCCGCCATCCTGCACCTTACCCCCTTTCTACTCCCACTGCCATGGGGACCAACTCTGCCCATGGGGAGCGGCTCCATCCCAGCTGCCCGTCCATCATCCCCAGAGGTTCTGCAGCAGCGATGGCCACTAATAGCCACATACCACGGATGGTGTCACGAATAACTCCCCATTCATCATCCCTTTTCCTATCAAGCCAGAACCCCCTTAACAGCTGCACACAGGGTCACGGAACCGGGTCTCAACCCCTGTAACTCCCTGGAACTCTAAACTAGCCCAATTCCAAGTACCCCATACCCTGGGGTGGGTCAACTGTTTCCTTCATTCCTTTCTATGACTACCCTGCACCTCCTCACTGCTGCTTCCAACCTCTACCACCTTCACCATCTCCTCTACTCAACACCTACTACTACACCCAGGGGCCCGCTAGCACCTGCTAAGGGCAGAGATCCACCTTGCTGCATCACCATCCATCACCTGGAAACCCCATTTGCAGCACTGGTCATCCCTGACCAGATACCTTAGCTGGCATCTTAACAAAAACTCTCTTATTCCCTGTAAATAACCCCTTAACATGTCCGGTCAGAGCCACGGCTTCTGCGGATGCCACTGTGAACTAGAGACTGCTGCCCTAGGTCGAGTACTTCTGCCATCTGCGACCGCGACATATCCTGGTTTTTTTAAGCACAAAATTGGTAATTCGGATCAGCAAACTCTGCTGTGAACTTGCTTGATAAGTTATTATATCCAAAAACATGACATAAAATGTCACTGTATTTTCTATTTTTGAATAGATTTAATAAAGTTGCAGATAAGAAGTGCTTAACTTTTTAAATGTCAAACATTCAGTGACTATTATATGATTACATGAGATAAATAATGAAGGTGAGAATGTTACATTGACAGCAGAGGATTATTCACTGTTTCAGATTACAGTAGTCTGCCCACCCTCTTCTTTTCCTTAGCATTTCCAGATTGGCTTGTTTAGCTGCAGATTCTAATAATATCTTCTGAGCAGTAATTGGGAATTGTTAATAATTGAGGATAAGAATTATTTAATAACAAAACCTAAAAACTATAAATGAAATTATTGTGTAGGCTACATATGGCAGTGATGTGTCTGACAGCATGGAGTCTTATTTGTGATTCGGTGGAAGGAATTGATATTAGAGAGGTTGTCCACAACTTTTATGTTGATGACCTTAGGCTATGCCATCAATAAAGATCCATAGAGGTCCGAGCAACTCCCCGATCAGAGAGATGTAAACAGTATGTGAAGCAGAGGACGACAGCTCCTTACACTGTTTGGTGGCTACTTCCAGGTACTACAGATCAGCACTGTCCCTGGAGGTGAGAACAGCTAATCATTGAATGTGCCGGATGTAGACCATCTATAAAACTTAAAGGGGTTGTCCACTACTTCTCATTTCCAATATAAAGATTCCAAGGGCACCGCAAAATAATAGTTGGGATCAGCCTATGTGTCTCAAATTATAACAGAAAACCAAGAGAAAAGCGACACATAAGTCAAAGGCGATCACTAGTGATGAGCGAGTACTAAAATGCTCGGGTGCTCGAAGCTCGGGCCGAGCATCCCGAGATACTCGTGTACTCGGCCCGAGTAACGAGCCTAATGTTATCCTATGGGAGACACGAGTATTTTTATGAAATGACTGCCGGCTGCCTGGAAAAACCCTAAAAATGTCACAAAAGTCTCAGAAGAGTGCTGAAATGACATGGCAACACCTTGGGGAAGACCCCTGGAAGCATTTCTCACTCAAAAGTCACAGCTGTGAACAATGTTGTCCGAGTTTCACGCCAATTTTACGGAGTGTCCAGAAAACCTTCCAAAATGACACCAAAATGAATATTTAGGGTGGAAATGTTAAGGGCACATACCCAATAGTGAGATACAGCTGGTGTATGTTACTTTTTGTGATTACATGAAAGATTTTATGTGAAAACATTGTGCGGCACTCCGATGACCCTGACAAGAGACGTACATGAAGCCCTGTCTAGAAATAATGTGCCCATTTTGAAGAACTGGGTCTATTGTAGTATCTTCCTTTGCCAGGGCAGTCCAAAATTGGGAGGTTCACCAATGCCCCTGGATACAGACATGCAGGATGGCCTGTAAACAAGAACTGGGTGTATTGTAGTATAGCCCTTTGGTCAGGGTAGACAAAAATTGGGAGGTTCAACAATGACCCATGCTTACAGACATGTAGTAGGGCCTGTAACCCTCAAGTGGGTGTATTGTAGTATAGCCCTTTGGTCAGGGCAGCCAAAAATTGGGAGGTTCAACAATGACCCATGCATACAGACATGTAGTAGGGCCTGTAACCCTCAAGTGGGTGTATTGTAGTATAGCCCTTTGGTCAGGGCAGCCGAAAATTGGGAGGTTCAACAATGACCCATGCATACAGACATGTAGTAGGGCCTGTAACCCTCAAGTGGGTGTATTGTAGTAGAGCCCTTTTGTCAGGGCAGCCAAAAATTGGGAGGTTCAACAATGACCCATGCATACAGACATGTAGTAGGGCCTGTAACCCTCAAGTGGGTGTATTGTAGTAGAGCCCTTAGGTCAGGGCAGCCAAAAATTGTGAGGCTCCTCTTTGTCCCTGGATGGAGACGTGCAGGAGGGCCTGTTAAGAAGAACTGGGTGTATTGTAGTAGAGCCCTTTGGTCAGGGCAGCCAAAAATTGGGAGGTTCAACAATGACCCATGCATACAGACATGTAGTAGGGCCTGTAACCCTCAAGTGGGTGTATTGTAGTAGAGCCCTTAGGTCAGGGCAGCCAAAAATTGGGAGGCTCCTCTTTGTCCCTGGATGGAGACGTGCAGGAGGGCCTGTTAAGAAGAACTGGGTGTATTGTAGTAGAGCCCTTTGGTCAGGGCAGCCAAAAATTGGGAGGTTCAACAATGACCCATGCATACAGACATGTAGTAGGGCCTGTAACCCTCAAGTGGGTGTATTGTAGTATAGCCCTTTGGTCAGGGCAGCCAAAAATTGGGAGGTTCAACAATGACCCATGCATACAGACATGTAGTAGGGCCTGTAACCCTCAAGTGGGTGTATTGTAGTAGAGCCCTTTTGTCAGGGCAGCCAAAAATTGGGAGGTTCAACAATGACCCATGCATACAGACATGTAGTAGGGCCTGTAACCCTCAAGTGGGTGTATTGTAGTAGAGCCCTTAGGTCAGGGCAGCCAAAAATTGTGAGGCTCCTCTTTGTCCCTGGATGGAGACGTGCAGGAGGGCCTGTTAAGAAGAACTGGGTGTATTGTAGTAGAGCCCTTTGGTCAGGGCAGCCAAAAATTGGGAGGTTCAACAATGACCCATGCATACAGACATGTAGTAGGGCCTGTAACCCTCAAGTGGGTGTATTGTAGTAGAGCCCTTTGGTCAGGGCAGCCAAAAATTGGGAGGTTCAACAATGACCCATGCATACAGACATGTAGTAGGGCCTGTAACCCTCAAGTGGGTGTATTGTAGTAGAGCCCTTAGGTCAGGGCAGCCAAAAATTGGGAGGCTCCTCTTTGTCCCTGGATGGAGACGTGCAGGAGGGCCTGTTAAGAAGAACAGGGTGTATTGTAGTGTAGCCCTTTTGTCAGGGCAGCCAAAAATTTGGAGGCTCCTCTTTGTCCCTGGATAGAGACGTGTAGGAGTACCTAAAAATATTTTTCCCATTGAAAAGGAGCGGGTCTCCTGTCGTTGTAATGCCCATTCTAACAGAATGGGCTACAAAATTTACCACTGTTCGTATACCTCAAACAAGAGCCTAACTATTCTAACGCTCATCATGGTGTCACATGAGGAGAAGGAGTAGGAGTCCAGCGATTAGCCAAAGTACGGAAGTGTGTACCCATTGGTGAGTGGAGGTACATGTCAAATTCAAATAACAAAATAAAATTCATTTGTCATTTGCTGGTGGTGTGGTGAAGTCTGGCCCAATCCAACCCTTGTTCATCTTGATCAGAGTGAGCCTGTCCGCATTTTCAGTTGACAGGCGGGTGCGTTTATCAGTGATGATTCCACCTGCTGCACTGAAAACACGCTCTGATAAAACGCTAGCGGCAGGGCAGGCCAGGACTTCCAAGGCGTAGAGAGCCAATTCATGCCACGTGTCGAGCTTGGAGACCCAATAATTGAAAGGCACCGATGAATCTCGCAGTACAGTTGTTCGATCTGCAAGGTACTCCTTCAGCATCTGCCCGAACTTAGCATTTCTGGTTTCACTACCCCGCACCTCAGGGGCTGTGGTATGTGAGGGGCTGAGAAAACTGTCCCACATCGTAAAGACAGTTCCCCTGCCTCTGGCGGATTGGACTTGTGCCCCTCTCGGCCGTACCCCTTGGTTGTCCATCGAATCCTGACCTATGCCGCTAGCGTTTTGTGAGGGGAAGGATTTCACAACTTCCGTGACTATGGCCCTCTGGAACTGCAGCATTTTGGCTGACCTCTCCGCCTCAGGAATGAGAGACATAAAGTTCTCCTTGTAGCGTGGGTCTAAGAGTGTTGCCAACCAGTACTGATTGTCGGCCAAGATGTTCTGAACGCGAGGGTCACGAGACAGGCAGCTTACCATAAAGTCAGCCATGTGCGCCAGACTCTTAACAGCCATCACATCAGTATCCAGACCAACACGATGACTGAACATGCTGTCCTCCTCCTCCTCCTCCTCCTCCTCCTCATCTCCCCTGTCCTCTGGCCAGCCACGCTGAATCGAGGGTATGACTGGTGTGCATGTCATATCCCCAATTTGGCCTGAGAGTTGCTCCATGTCTTCATCCTCCTCCTCCTCGTCATAGTCCTCCACTACACGTTGTGATGACATGAGGCTGGGCTGTGTGTTTTCACCCACACCCACTACAGTTTCTTGCTCTAAGTCATCGTGCTCTGCCTGCAATGCATCCTCTTTTATTTTCAGCAGAGACCGTTTTAGAAGGCAGAGTAGTGGTATGGTGACGCTAATAATGGCGTCATCACCGCTCACCATCTTGGTGGAGTCCTCAAAGTTTTGGAGGACGGTGCATAGGTCCGACATCCATCTCCACTCCTCAGGTGTTATGTGTGGAGTTTGACCCATTTCCCGACGGCTTAGGTGATGCAGGTAGTCCACAACTGCCCTCTTCTGCTCACATATCCTGACCAACATGTGCAGCGTTGAATTCCAACGCGTGGGGACATCACACACCAGTCTGTGGGCCGGAAGACGCAAACGGCGCTGAAAGCTTGCAAGGCCGGCTGAAGCAGCAGGTGACTTGCGAAAATGTGCAGACAGACGCCGAACTTTTACCAGCAGGTCAGACACCTCCGGGTATGACTTCACAAACCTCTGAACCACCAGGTTGAGCACATGGGCCACGCATGGAACATGCGTCAGCTGCCCTCGCCTCAAAGCTGCCACCAGGTTCCGGCCATTGTCACACACGACCTTTCCTGGCTTTAGGTTCAGAGGTGTGAGCCAGTGATCTGCCTGCTGTTTCAGAGCTGTCCACACCTCTTCTGCATTGTGGGGTTTGTCACCTATGCAGACTAGCTTCAGCACAGCCTGTTGCCGCTTTGCAGAGGCAGTGCTGCAGTGCTTCCAGCTTGGGACTGGTGTGGAGGGTACAGTGGATGAGGATGCGCAGGTGGAGGAGGAGGAGGCTGAAGAGCATGACATTCCGGAGCTGTAGAGTGTCGGTGAAACCATGACAGAGGTAGGGCCTGCTATCCTTGGTGTGGGAAGGACGTGTTCCGTCCCTCGCTCAGACTGGGTCCCAGCCTCCACAATATTAATCCAGTGTGCCGTCAGGGAGATGTAGCGGCCTTGCCCACAAGCACTTGTCCACGTGTCTGTGGTTAGGTGGACTTTGGCTGAAACAGCATTGTTCAGGGCACGTGTGATGGTGTTGGACACGTGGTTATGCAATGCGGGGACGGCACATCTTGAGAAATAGTGTCGGCTGGGGACCGAGTAACGTGGGACAGCAGCCGCCATCAGGTCGCGGAATGCGTCCGTCTCCACCAGACGGAAAGGCAACATTTCTAGCGCTATGAGTCGCGAAATGTGAGCATTGAGGACTGTGGCATGTGGGGCATTGGCAGCGTATTTGCGCCTGCGTTCAAATGTTTGCTGAATGGATAATTGAACGCTGCGCTGGGACAAGGACGTGCTTGATGGTGGCGTAATTTGTGCTTCAGCAACTTCAGGTGCAGGACCGGAGGCTTGTTCGCGGCCAGCATGGACAGGGGATTGGCTTACATGCACAACAGCCGAAGACCTAGCAGTGACATCAGCACGCACCGCTCCTCGACTCTGTGGTACTTCCCACAAAGTCGGGTGCTTGGCTGACATGTGCCTGATCATGCTGGTGGTGGTCAGGCTGCTAGTTTTCGTACCCCTGCTGATAGTGGCATGGCAGGTGTGGCAAATGGCCTTTTTAGAGTCTTCTGGAGCCAACTTAAAAAACTCCCAGACTCGGGAAGACCGAACATTTGCACAGGCACCTTGAGTCGTGTTGTTGTTCCGGGGAACGGTTGCCTGCCTTCTGCCTGCGGACGCACCCCTGCTTCGTACTGGCTGTTGTGATGCTACGCCTCCCTCCCCCTGTGCACTGCTGTCCTCGCTCTGCATATCCTCCTGCCATGTAGGGTCAGCTACTGGATCATCCACCACGTCGTCTTCCTCTTCCGCACCCTGATCCTCCTCCTGACTTCCTGGCAATTGTGTCTCATCATCGTCCACCCCTTGTTGAGACACTTTGACAACGTTCCGTTCGTCATAACGCGGCTGCTCAAATATTTGGGCATCTGTACATACCATCTCCTCATGACCCACTTCAAGAGGAGGTGGCGACAGGCCAGATTCTGCGAATGGATACGTGAACAGCTCTTCCGAGTGTCCTAGTGTGGGATCTGTAATGTCCGTGGACGTGTAATCGGCCAGGTGGTAGGAAGGAGGATCAGGTTGGGAAATGTGCGGTGCAGTATCACGGCTACTGACAGTTGACCGTGCGGAAGACAGGGTGTTTGTGGAGGTGCCCATCTGACTTGAAGCATTATCCGCTATCCAAGTAACAACCTGTTGACACTGGTCTTGGTTCAACAGTGGTGTACTGCTGCGGGCCCCAAGAATTTGGGACAGGACGTGCGAGCGAGGAGATGTGGCCCTTTGTTGTTGCGAAATGAGTGCTTGCACACGACCTCGGCCTCTGCCTGCACCACCATCACGTCCACTTCCTTGTTCCTTGCCAACGCCCTTGCCAACGCCTTTGCGCATTTTGCCTGTATAGAGCGACAACTGCCTGGTCACTGTGGAGGTCACAGGAGATTAGGATTTTAGTTCCCTAACCTGTATAAAGGTATGACGTACAACAGTGTGGTGACTGTTGAGATGACAAGAGTTTGGATTTTAGTTCCCTAACTTGTAGAAACGTATGACGTACAACAGTGTGGTGACTGTTGAGATGACAAGAGTTAGGATTTTAGTTCCCTAACCTGTATAAAGGTATGACGTACAACAGTGTGGTGACTGTTGAGATGACAAGAGTTAGGATTTTAGTTCCCTAACTTGTAGAAACTTATGACGTACAACAGTGTGGTGACTGTTGAGATGACAAGAGTTAGGATTTTAGTTCCCTAACTTGTAGAAACGTATGACGTACAACAGTGTGGTGACTGTTGAGATGACAAGAGTTAGGATTTTAGTTCCCTAACCTGTAGAAACTTATGACGTACAACAGTGTGGTGACTGTTGAGATGACAATAGTTAGGATTTTAGTTCCCTAACCTGTAGAAACGTATGACGTACAACAGTGTGGTGACTGTTGAGATGACAAGAGTTAGGATTTTAGTTCCCTAACCTGTAGAAACTTATGACGTACAACAGTGTGGTGACTGTTGAGATGACAATAGTTAGGATTTTAGTTCCCTAACCTGTAGAAACGTATGACGTACAACAGTGTGGTGACTGTTGAGATGACAAGAGTTAGGATTTTAGTTCCCTAACTTGTAGAAACTTATGACGTACAACAGTGTGGTGACTGTTGAGATGACAAGAGTTAGGATTTTAGCTCCCTAACCTGTAGAAACGTATGACGTACAACAGTGTGGTGACTGTTGAGATGACAAGAGTTAGGATTTTAGTTCCCTAACTTGTAGAAACTTATGACGTACAACAGTGTGGTGACTGTTGAGATGACAATAGTTAGGATTTTAGTTCCCTAACTTGTAGAAACTTATGACGTACAACAGTGTGGTGACTGTTGAGATGACAAGAGTTAGGATTTTAGTTCCCTAACCTGTATTAAGGTACTACGTACACCTGTCTGGTGACTGTAATGGTTTGAAGAGAGGATTTTAGTCCCTAACCTGTATTAAGGCAGTACGTACACCTGTCTGGTGACTGTTTTGATGACAAGAGTTAGGATTTTAGTTCCCTAACCTGTATTAAGGTACTACGTACACCTGTCTGGTGACTGTAATGGTTTAAACAGAGGATTTTAGTCCCTAACCTGTATTAAGGTAGTACGTACACCTGTCTGGTGACTGTTTTGATGACAAGAGTTAGGATTTTAGTTCCCTAACCTGTATTAAGGTACTACGTACACCTGTCTGGTGACTGTAATGGTTTGAAGAGAGGATTTTAGTCCCTAACCTGTATTAAGGTAGTACGTACACCTGTCTGGTGACTGTTTTGATGACAAGAGTTAGGATTTTAGTTCCCTAACCTGTATTAAGGTACTACGTACACCTGTCTGGTGACTGTAATGGTTTGAAGAGAGGATTTTAGTCCCTAACCTGTATTAAGGTAGTACGTACACCTGTCTGGTGACTGTTTTGATGACAAGAGTTAGGATTTTAGTTCCCTAACCTGTATTAAGGTAGTACGTACACCTGTCTGGTGACTGTAATGGTTCAAGAGAGGATTTTAGTCCCTAACCTGTATTAAGGTAGTACGTACACCTGTCTGGTGACTGTGTTGATGACAAGAGTTAGGATTTTAGTTCCCTAACCTGTATTAAGGTAGTACGTACACCTGTCTGGTGACTGTAATGGTTCAAGAGAGGATTTTAGTCCCTAACCTGTATTAAGGTAGTACGTACACCAGTCTGGTGACTGTTTTGATGACAAGAGTTAGGATTTTAGTTCCCTAACCTGTATTAAGGTAGTACGTACACCTGTCTGGTGACTGTAATGGTTTGAAGAGAGGATTTTAGTCCCTAACCTGTATTAAGGTACTAAGTACAAGAGTGTGGTGACTCTAATGGTCACAGAAAAGCTTGGATTTCAATCTGTATCACCCTGCCTATATCCTCCTAGATTAGTCCTGAGAAGGACTGTTCTGGTCACTGGAAATCTTGGACTCCGATCTGGATCACCCTGCCTATGTCCTCCTAGATTAGTCCTGAGAAGGACTGTTGTGGTCAGCAGCAGTTTGCAGCCCTGATCCGGATCTACCTATGAGGGCCGCAAATCTGTCCCTAATCAGCAGCAGACACTCTCCCTACACTCACTGTCTGGAAGGCTGTGTGCCGAGCACAGCGCGCCGGGACTTATAAAGGCTCGGTGACGCTGTGCAGGCCGGCCAATCACTGCTATACCACAACCAACAGGGCTGTGGCATTGCAGTGGTCTGTCAGCCAATCCCTGCACGTGGGCTGGCTCTCAAAAGAGCGCCAACATGGAGAGATGACGACCACGAGCACAGCACGAGTATCGCGAGATTACTCGGTGCTCGGCGAGTCGCCCGAGTACAGTGATACTCGTGCGAGTAACGAGTAGTGCCGAGCATGTTCGCTCAACACTAGCAATCACCCTAAATAAGTTACAAAGTTTGAAGAGTTTTATTATTTTTACAGGGAAAAAAACACAGATCTACAAAGGTTAAAAACAATTAAAAAAAGGGATGTAGGGAATCCCCTTAATACAAAAAATGGTCCCCCAAAAAAGCTCTAAAGGTCAGGCGACAATATAATTAATAAAGTACAGTACAGTATAATCTAAATCTATAAATACCAGCTTAGACTTATACAGCGATATCTCAAAAAGCAATAGAAATTGTCACACTTAAGATACAAAACCAGTGTACAGGTGCAATAGTATCCAAAGGGCAATCAATTGGCTAACACAGAGCACAGAGGCCATTCCCACTCAAAATGTGAACAAAATCCTCATCCATCATCAAATAACAAGCAGAATGTTAGACTCAGCTAATAAATAACCTGCAGTGAATGCAAGGGGTATAATGATCTGGGGCTAGGCCAACCTACTTTCAATCAAAACCAAGGAAAACCCCATACACCCTGGCATCCAGATAGTATCAGCTGATTGGGGATCCAACTGATCCCTACGCGTATCGTCGCCACAGGGTGCGACTTAGTCAGGGGTGTAGAAGGTATGTAAATCTCCCAGTTATATATCCTAGATATGTTACCTCATTATTTTGAACAGCTGTGTGCTAGAGGCAATGCGGTCCGCGGTGTGTATCCGGCGTCCGGACACCGGATATGCGTCACCGGAAATGATCTTCCGGGCACTGTAGTTCCGGGTCGGACCGCGGCGCATTACTGCGCACGCGCGGAAGGAGTACTCAGTCCCAGAAGGTGCATGAAGATGGCGGCAGGAGCATGCGCGGTCTAGCTCGACCAGAGTTGATAGAGAAAGGCAGAACGGACTTAATGTTAGTAACAATGCTTTCTCAGGAGACAAAGGGAAAGGGAAATAAAGATATAATTTGTACAATGAATGCAAGTATGGCACCAGAAAGGAATAGTTGGGGTATAGAGGAAGCAGAAGATAACTAGAAAGGTTTCTAATTGCCATAATAAGTATAAAGAAAATGAATAAATAGTCAATATGCTGCTACTGACTCACCGTAGCCGGGGGTACACGGAGCAGGCGTTGATTCTCCTCCAGTCACGGAACCGGGCCTGCGGTGGTGTAGGCCCGGTGGTCCAGATCAATAGGGGAAATGGCGGAACAGTAGGGGTAGTTTGTCTTCGTGACGCCACCTGCGGGTGTTCTGGTAACTTTACCAGCGCTGCTAGGTCTCCGGGGGATGGTAGGCAGCAAGTTGAGACGCTCCCCACAGGATGAGCGGGAGTCCCCGGAGCCGGGAGCTGCGCAAGATGTTGTGAGGCAGCTGCGGTAATGCTGCTGTTAGGCCCAGGAGTCAAACACAGACATACCAAAGTCTTTTTAGTACCTTTACTGGTGGTTTTCAGGTACGCCAGACCGGGTTCGTGAAGTTTAGCAATCCTGGAGATTCACAGCAAGCAGTTGTGTAGGCTTCCTTCTCTCTATACTTCTGGTGCTAAGGTGGGGTGGATGTGGAATCCAGCCGGACCGGGCAGTGTGTTCAATAGAACGGATTTCACCTGCTTGTCAGCACTGAGGGCACTGTAAAAGGGTGATGATAATTCTACCTTCTTCCCTGGGCTCTCGATGGTAGGTGCGACAGGTGGAACAGGGGGCTAGACTCCCTGTGAAGTATGCTGGTTCTCTGCAGTGGCTATGTAGCTTCCACAGCTTTGGTTCCAGTAACCGGTTGGTAAGGGAAGAGTTAGAATACTCTGGGTTCCTTGAGAGGTGCTTCTCCTTTCCTATTATCCCAATTGCAGGGATTTCCTCACTAGTAGCTAGGCTGACTAGGCCTGGTGTGTGTCTCATAAGCTTGAGACCATCCACAACCTCCAGCTCTTGTAGCGTCTGCACACTCTGGTGTTTCTCCCTCCAAGACTCTATTTATAGGGGAAACTGGCTCAAAGTGACCAGTGGAGCTTGGGGCTCGGGGTGAAACCAGGTGTTCTAAGGTGTTGTTGTGTTGTTTGGTGTTTTGTGAGTTTTGCTTTGCTGTTAACTCCATTCATGCCCTAAGGATTTCTGTGGTGCCCAACAGGTGCCAGGGTGCCACACTTCCGCGGTCCGACCTGGAACTACAGCGCCCGGAAAGATCATTTCCGGTGACGCATATCCGGTGTCCGGACACCGGAATACACACCGTGGACCGATTTACATACCTTCTACACCCCTGACGAAGTCGCCCCCTGTGGCGACGAAACGCGTAGGGCTCAGTTGGGACCCCAATCAGCTGATACTATCTGGATGCCAGGGTGTATGGGATTTTCTTTGGTTTTGATTGACAGTAGGTTGGCCTAGCCCCAGATCATTATACCCCTTGCATTCACTGCAGGTTATTTGTTAGCGGAGTCTAACATTCTGCTTGTTATTTGATGATGGATGAGGATTTTGTTCACATTTTGAGTGGGAATGGCCTCTGTGCTCTGTGTTAACCAATTGATTGCCGTTTGGATACTATTGCACCTGTACACTGTGTGAGGTATAGCGGCGTCAGGGAGGCAAAGACATGGGATCCAGGCACCACTGGTCACAGCACACGGGTTTATTTGGCCAAAAATGTAGGAAAAACAATAGTCTGGTACAATATTCCTGATTCCCCTTACTTCAGGGGCCGCTTCTTAGCATCACCCAGAAGGACGTACCCCGACAAAACCAGCCACAATGTCTCAGGCCTGGCTCAGGGATGCTTCTCTCTCAGAAGCTCAGGGAGTTGTCTTCACTCCCCCACTCGAGACCACACCCCATGGTCTAGCTTCCTTTTATCATACCCAAGCCAGTAAAGCAGAACCAGCACAAAATCCGGCATGGAGTGCGACCTGTCAATATGGAGGATGCACCCAGGGAGGCACATACCGGTCGCAGGGGCCCGACCCGGTCGGTGCCTCACAACTGGTTTTGTATCTTAAGTGTGACAATTTCTATTGCTTTTTGAGATATAGCTGTATAAGTCTAAGCTTGTATTTATAGATTTAGATTATACTGTACTGTTAGTACTTATTTATTATATTGTCGCCTGACCTTTAAAGCTTTTTTGGGGGACCATTTTTTGTATTAAGGGGATTCCCTACATCCCCTTTTTTAATTGTTTTTAACCTTTGTAGATCTGTGTTTTTTCCCCTGTAAAAATAATCAAACTCTTCAAACTTTGTAACTTATTTTGGGTGATCGCCTTTGACTTATGTGTCGCTACTTCTCATTTCCCATGCATGCCCCCATAAAAATAGAAAAGCTTATACTCATCTCTTGTGCTGGCACAGTTCCAGAGATGTCAATACTCACATTCCCAGGGTCCATGTAACATTAGTATGACCCACAAGTCCAGTTCTCAATCACCGTTGGCTTCTCTTGCACCTCCTTTAGGACATAGGAGCAATTAACAAGAAGCTAGTGGCATCTGCAGCGCAAACTTCCTGTTAATTACTTAACCCTCTGAAGGTGGAGAGAAGGAAGCTGATTGGTGGCAGGGCTCTCATGTCATAACAATGACACTTGGGCCCTGGGATCACGAATTCCGATATTGTTGGAACCGCGCTGACAGCGGAGGTGAGCATAAGTTTTTCATTTTTATGGGGGTGAACATGGGGAATAAGAAGAGGTCAGCTAAGTACTGGACAAACCCTTTAAATTGATGACCTATCCTGAGGATAACATGCTGTGTATACTAAAACTTGGATATAATCTCCAATTTACTTATGCATCATTACGTATAAATTATGTGTGAATTTATTGTAATGATATTTTAACTTTAAGCTTCATTGATATACCTTTAATTACATGGCACTTGCATTTGTTTAACTGCTTGAGAAAAGGTCACACCATGATTGACACCACAATGAGTCATTAAAGGGATCCTGTCACCCCACCAGGGCCTATGAAGGTAAAAGAGCCACCTTCAGCAGCACTAGGGCGGCATTCTGTGAAGGTGGCTCTTATGTCTATTATCCCCAGGGACTCTAAAATAATAAGTTTTATAAATTTGCCTCCATACCTGTACTTAGATCGGTGGGTGTGTTCTTAACAGAGCTCTCAACTGCCTGCCTGCTGTCCATCATCTCCCCTCTGTCCCCCGGGCGCCGCCTCCTCTCTGCTCCTCACTTCCCTGCACTGTGCAATCATGTCTTAGGCATGTGCAGTGTGCGCTGCCTGACAACTGAGGTCACATGATCTCACATCGCTCCTACATATAGCGGAGGCCCCAGATCCCGGACTGTGTGTTACGATATATTCACACTGCGAGGCTAGGGCCTACAAGATTAACTGACACCCTGAAGATCACAACCCATGCCGTTTTTCCAGTTCCCAATCACATGATCGGCGTTATACATTGTATAATGGTGATCACATTAAAATAAATAACATCGCTGGTAAAAAAAATTATTTCTCTCTTATCTGACATGATCTAACATGTTAGATGACAGGGAAAAGGTGTCCCCAGGACCCCCCCACCAGTAACTTGAAACCAGAGAAGTCATCCGCTGGCCCTCCTCCTCTTCTTCCTGGTCCAAATTGGCAGGAGCATGCAGTGTGCGCCCTCCATAATCTGCTTCCTGCACACTGGAAACTATCATTAGCCAACTTCATTGGTTCCTGACAGTTCAAC
Organism: Allobates femoralis; assembly: GCA_033576535.1. Lineage (NCBI taxonomy): Eukaryota > Metazoa > Chordata > Amphibia > Anura > Aromobatidae > Allobates > Allobates femoralis. The sequence continues at coordinate 120,347,451 of JARQOC010000002.1, forward strand.
ACAGTAAATGTCTAAATCCACCCCAATTTACAAATCACCATCCCATCCCCCTTGTCATCCACCTAGTGAAATAAAAATTGATGCACCAGAACATATTGTCCACCAAACAAATGTACAAGCTTATGAATATATTTCCCAAAATCCAATATCCATTCCCATACTTGGATCCCCACAACTTTCCTAAAAATAATAATTTTGGGTATTACCCTGAACATGGGTTTAGTGAACAAAAAAAAAAAAACTGTCAACCTCACTGGACAACTAAATCTGCTCCCAGCACCCCTGTATTTGCAGCAGTAATGTCCCAATCCTAATATGAAGCCCTAAGGACATTTCTCCATTTTAGCGACAATTCTTAAAATAACCCAAGAAATCACCCTAATTATGATCGCCTAAATAAACTGAGATCCCTAATTTTCCTCTTCAATTTTCACTTCTAATTCCTATACCTTGGAACCAAATGTTATCATTGACAAGTCCTTGCTGAGTTTCAAGAGCCATCTGTCACTTTGCCAATTTATCCCCTTTAAAGGGAACCTGTCACCCAAAAACAGGTCCCTAGCCTGTTAATACTTGTCCCTGCAGCCTTACAGTACTATCTAAGCTATCCCTGTCTGACCATTTTTAGTAATTTATGAGTAGAATAAAGTAGTTTGGAAACTTACAAAAGCCAGGACAGTGGGGCATTCCTTTCGGCGTTTGTGACGGGTAGGCGGGTCCCCTGTGCCATGCTACCCCCGCCTCGTCATTCCATCCTGCACAGCACGGGCACGATTGAATTCTCGCATCCGCAACGTCACCGCTGCGACAAGGTCACGTGACGACTGATTCACGTCACTTCCGGGTGCCGCTGACCTCACACAGGCCGACTTCAGCATGCAATCTGCGCATGCGCTTAGTTGGCCTGTGAGACCTGCGGCGCCGGGAACTGACGCAATCCAGGTGTCACTTGACCGTGTCGCAGCGGTGACGTTGCGGGCGCGAGAATTCAATCGTGCCCGCACTGTGCAGGATGGAATGACGCCCATTAGGGCGTAATAGAGCGGCGAGGCGGGAGTAGCGCTTTCACCCAAGCACACACCCAAAACACACTCCGATCCCAAGACTAGGGACTCTATTCCCAGCAACGAGATGGTGGGAGGAGATATGTGGAGGGTGGGTAAATTACACAGGAAACGATCAAGAAGGAGTATAACAAAACCAGAAAACACCACAGGAAGTTGGGCAGTCAGTCTAGTCAAGTCTAGAGGTCAAGTTCAGTCACATGGGAGGAGAGAACACCATCACTACATGGGACTGAAAGGACCCGGCAGCCTATACCACCATGAGGCTGTTCCGAGTCCTGGGCTGCAGACTGTAGAGAGACAGAAGGAGTTCTAGGGACACAGACAGTGAGCAATCCATTTGTGCGCCCGAATTAGCGGGAAAGCTGAAGGACTAGGCAGAAACAAGGGTGCCAGCTCTGAGGTGGCCAGGACATTCCACGCTCCAACCACAATACCGGTCAGTTGCGGGGTATTTATGTCCCGTGACTCAACCCGGCGCAGCAAAGAGAAGGCCACCGAACAAGGGCTAGAGGACCAGGCAGGTCACCCACCAAAAGCCCGTGGCCGCTGGATTGTAGCTTTGCATGCGTAAGTGAAAGAACCAGAGGCCCATGTAAAGGAACACAAAACGGGGTGATCTGGATGTGCCATCCCGGCTGCTAAGTGACTACCGGAGCCACCACTGCACTGTCTTGTAAATTGAACATCTGCCAAGAAAGCGAAGTAAACCGGATTGAAGCTCAGTACTGCCTGAAGTGACTCTGATGCTTGCCACATGACCAGCACGACCTCGCTGGCATCCCATTCCCCAAATCATCACCACAGACTACATGGTTGCCTTGGGGACCCGCTTTTCCCGTGAAGAGCTGAACTATCCTCGCTGCTACTCCCATCATCCCCAGAGGTCCCGACTGCAGCTATACCTGCCGCATCCCACGGGTGGCGTCACAACAAAACTTCTTTTATTTTTATTTTTATTTTCATCCACTTTTCAACTTCCATTTTTTTAACTGATCCCCCAACAAGGGGATCACGGACCGGATCACTCCACTATGACATCCCACAGCCCAGACGATAATAATAATAATAATAATAATAATAATAAAGCTTTATTTATATAGCGCCAACATATTCCGCAGCGCTTTACAATGTAGGGTTAGAGTACAGAAAATATAATACATTTAATTACAGTAGAGAACAAATACAGTACAATAATTGGATACAAAACAATAGGCATAGAATCAATGTAAAAAAGAAAATACAATAAATAAAGCAAGAAATGAAGGTGACCCTGCTCAAAAGAGCTTACAATCTACAACGGGATAGGGGTTGCACAAGGTACAGGGGCTTATTGCACTGATGGTCCAGGCATCTTGAGGAAATGGGGCATAGAACTAAGCTTACATGGATGGTCATTATACAATCTGTGTAGACCTTTTTTGGTTTGGTGGAGTTTATAGAAGAGTAATGTCCAGAGGGATAGCCCATTCACTGTCTACAGTACAAAGGACTTCTATTAGGGAGTATGATAGGCTGCCTTAAAAAGATGCGTTTTTAGGGATCGTCTGAAGCCATGCAAGTTGTGGATAGTCCTGATTTCTTGGGGTAAAGCATTCCAGAGGTTTGGTGCAGCTCTGGAGAAGTCTTGGAGCCGGGAGTGGGAGGATCGGATTAGTACAGATGTCAGTCGAAGGTCATTTGAGGAACGTAGAGAATGGGTGGGGTGATAGACAGAGATGAGGGAGGAGATGTAGGGGGGTGCTGCACTGTGAAGAGCTTTGTGGGTGAGAAGAAGCAATTTGAATTTGATCCTGTAGTATACGGGCAGCCAGTGTAATGACTGGCAAAGAGCAGTGGCATCTGAGTAACGATTGGCCAGATGGGTGATCCTGGCTGCTGCATTAAGGATGGACTGGAGAGGAGAAAGTCTGGTGAGGGGGAGGCCGCTTAATAGAGAATTGCAATAGTCAAGGCGGGAATGGATTAGGGCCATGGTGAGGGTTTTTGTTGTTTCCAGGGTGAGAAAGGGGCGGACTCTAGAGATATTCTTCAGGTGTAAGCGACAGGAGCAGAAGAGACATTGTGTGTGGGAGGAGAAGGAGAGATCAGTGTCAAACATAACACCCAGACAGCGAGCCTGCTGCCTAGGCGTTATCGTGGTGCCACAAACTGAGAGAGAAATGTCCGATTTAGGAAGGTTAGTGGATGGGGGGAGCAGAAGAAGTTCAGTTTTGGAAAGGTTTAATTTCAAATAGAGAGTGGACATGATGTTGGAAACTGCAGCTAGACAGTCATTGGTGTTCTTTAATACCGCAGGGGTAAGGTCGGGGCTGAAGTGTATAATTGTGTGTCATCAGCATAAAGATGGTACTGAAAGCCAAATCTGCTGATGGTCTGTCCAATCGGGGCTGTGTAGAGAGAGAAGAGGAGAGGGCCAAGGACTGAACCCTGAGGGACTCCAATAGTGAGGGGAAGAGGGGAAGAGGTGGAGCCAGCAAAAGATACACTGAAAGAGCGGTCAGAAAGATAGGAGGAGAGCCAGGAGAGAGCAGTGTCCTTTATACCAATAGAGTGCAGCATAGAGAGTAGGAGCTGATGGTCGACAGTGTCAAAAAGCTGCAGAGAGAGCAAGGAGAATAAGCAGAGAGTGGTCACCATTACGTTTTGCTGTCAGAAGGTCATTGGTCACTTTGATGAGGGCGGTTTCTGTAGAGTGAAGGGGGCGGAAACCAGACTGTAATGCATCTAGAAGAGAGTGAGTGGAGAGGTAACGGGTGAGGCGGGAATAGACCAGGCGCTCCAGGAGTTTAGAGATGAAGGGGAGATTGGAGACTGGTCTGTAGTTATTTGTGCAGGTTGGGTCGAGAGTGTTTTTCTTTAATAATGGAGTAATGATCGAGTGTTTGAAGGAGGCGGGGAAGATGCCAGAAGAGAGGGAGAGATTGAAGATTGTGGTTAAGTGGGTGGTGATGACAGGAGAGAGGGACTAGAGCAGGTGTGAGAGAATGGGGTCAGTAGTGCATGTGGTGGGACGAGAGGAAGAAAGGAGCCTGGAGACTTCTTCTTCTGTGACTGGGTCAAATGTGGAGAGTGAGCCGGAGGAGATGTGGGGAGGAATGGGGGTGGCAGTGCTTGGAGGCTGAGAGCTGATTTCCTGGCGGATGTTGTCTATTTTCTCCATGAAGTAGGAAGCCAGGTCATCAGCACAGAGGTCAGTGATGGGGGCCTGCACTTTAGGACTGAGGAGAGAGTGAAAGGTGTCAAAGAGTTTTTTTGGGTTGTTGGATAGTGAGGAGACCAGGGTGGTGAAGTAGGTCTGTTTGGCAAGGTGAAGGGCAGAGTTGTAGGTTTTGAGCATGAATTTATAGTGGATAAAGTCTCCTGGTGAGCGAGTTTTCCTCCATAAACGTACAGCAGTCCTCGAGCATCGCTGGAGGAATCGAGTTTGTGGTGTGAGCCAGGGCTGTTTTGTTCTCTGTTTGGAGGTTCTGAGGGTGAGGGGCGCTACTTGGTCCAGGGAGCTTCTGAGAGAGTCATTGTAGTGATTTACTGCCTGATCTGGACAGGAGATTGAAGAGATTGGGGACAGAGATGAGATGAGGGAGTCTGTGAGTGCTTGAGGGTTAATGGCCTGTAGATTTCTGGATGTGTGATATGTAGGATTGGGCTGTGTTGGCCGAAGGTTAGTGAGTGAGAAGGAAAGAATGTTGTGGTCAGAGAGTAGAGTTGAGTTATCCAAGGGGGAGGATGAGCAGAGCCGGGTAAAGACCAGGTCAAGGGCGTTACCGTTTTCGTGCGTCTCAGAGGTTGAGAGCTGTGATAGGCCAAGAGATGTAGTTAGAGATAGGAGCTGGGATGCAGATGGGGAGATGGGGCTGTTTATAGGAATGTTAAAGTCTCCCAGAATAAGGGTTGGTAAATCTGAGGACATGAAATGCGGGAGCCAAGCGGAGAAATGGTTGAGGAACTGGGTGGGTGACCCTGGGGGGCGGTATACCACTGATACTTTGAGGTGGAGGGGATGGAATAGCCTAATGGTATGGACCTCAAAAAAAGGGAATGAGAGTGATGGGGCTGGAGGAATGACCTGGAAAGTGCATTGTGGGGACAGGAGGAGGCCAACTCCACTGCCATGTCTGTTCCCAGGTCTAGGGGAGTGAGAGAAGTGTAGGCCGCCATGAGAAATAGCAGCCGGGGAAGCAGTGTCTGAGTCCTGGATCCAGGTTTCTGTGAGGGCCAGCAGGTTAAGAGAGTTGGTAAGGAAGTAATTGTGAATGAAGGGAAGTTTGTTGCATACAGATCGTGGATTCCAGAGAGCACAATTAAAAGAGGAAGATGAAGGAGTGCAAGTGATGGTAATGAGGTTAGTGGGGTTTCTATGTGTGGTGGGAGAGGGGTTGAAGTTAGAGGGTGGACCAGGGTTGGGGGAGATATCACCTGACAGAAGCAGCAGCAAAAAGAGGAAGAGCAGATAGTTTTTAGATTTTGGACTTTGTTTATGACGACAAATGTTAGAATATGGTGGGCTGAGAATCCTCAGTAAACTGAAGATGGCATGGGAGCTGTACATAGGGTAGGGCAGGAGAGAGGGGCTGATGTGGATGAGTGGTGATGGCGGGGGGATGGGGCGGTGAAGGTAAAGAGCAAGAGCGCATAGAACAATAGATAATGAAGTAAATGGACATGGTGATAGGGAAAGGAAAAGGAGTTTAAAACTTTTTTTTTTTTTTCCCCTCTCCCTTTTAAATAAAGTGGCTTACCTGACTCCTGCCCTGACTAACTGCCATGAAATAACTGCATGCACTTAGCATTCAATGCCACTTTACATGAGATGCCACACGTGTCTGACCCCCCACACGTGTACCCCTTAAGAATGAACTACCGTACATTTATAGGACACACTACCAGATTCAGGTGAGGGGGATTGTGGGAGGAAACATGGTATCAGGTAATTAACAACTACAGAAACAGCAGGGGGGAAATAGAGGATGAAAGGCCACAGACATTAGACAACACTTCCTCTACACTATAACACCTCCAACAAGATAACATTTACAAATGTGGCAAATTGTCATATACTGGTGAGTGAGGAATGCATACAGGCATACAGATGACACAGGAAACATTGCAATAAGAGATCCCGGTTCCGAGTACCCCACGGTCCCCGCCCGGGGCGAGTCACTTACCTCTTGTAAATGTGAGAACTTTGGTGCTAAAACAACATTTTTGTGAAAAAAATGAAAATTTGGGAATTTAATGACCTTATGTTTTTAACTACTATGAAGTACATTTGGGTTGAAAATGCACACTGTATCCCTGAATAAAATCCTTGAGGGGTCTATGAGGTACTCGGAACCGGGCTTTAATGCTTCTTCCGGGGAGTCACAGGGGTCGAGACCAGGCTCCGTGACCCTGGGCTCAGTGTTAAAGCATTCTTGGGGAATAGTTAGGGATGGAGTAGTTTAAAGGGAGAATTGTTCGTGACACCAGCCGTGGTTTGCGGCTATGGATAGCCGCTGCTGCTGCAGAACCCATGGGGATTATGGATGGGCAGCCGGGATGTAGTGGCTCTCCATGGGTGGAGTGGGTCCCCAGGGCAGCAGGAATAGGGATTAATAGTCTCTGGCAGGCAGGGATTATCTCAGGCATCGTTACCTTGTTCAGTGGCCTTCACAGCCGATTGCTGCGGAAATAGCACAGTCTCACACAGTTCTGCAATTCTGCACCTGGGATGCTCTCAGCAAGCTTCAAGTTCAACAGGTCAAAGATGTTACACACTCTTGGATAAGCTCCGGCCTGCGTAGTCTTAGGAGATCGGGGTAGCAAGTATGAGATCCTTGGGGGGGTGCCTGCCTTCTGCCTCTCACTAGTCCTGTTCCTCAGCGCTCCTTGAAGCGCCTCTGCACGCAGATCCCTGATCCTGCAGCTTGAGGTATTAGTGGGTGACTGGTACTTTGTCCCGGGACCCTTGTTCGGCGGCTTTCTCTGGGTATACACCAGGTGTTTGAGCCACAGCTCCTATGAAGCTCATAGACTCCGGTTCAACGGTTCGGTATTGAACTCCCGATCAGGTCCAGTCCCTGTTTCTGACCACAACCACTCCGGCCGGTATAACCAACTCTGGGTTTGGGTGCATGGGTCAATTTAGCTTCGCCGGTGCACTAGAGTTCTTTCCTCTCGGTGTTTCGGGATGAGCGTTACACAGCTCAAGTCCCCTTCTTGTCAGTTGGCTGTTTTCTCCCCTCCTCACCGACTCGACTTCTCCCAGCATTGTTCACTGTGCTTCTCTCCTGCTCTGTACAGTGTCTTTCTCCAAACTAAAACTACAACTCAACTCTTTTTCCCACCTACACTTCTCTACCCCCTGTTATTCCACTGGGTCCTCTCTCTGGGGTTTATTCAGGGTCCCCTGGGTCCTAAGTGTGTGTGTGTTGAGGATCACACCTACCATCCCCCATCTCCTGGCTACTGGAGAACCACACCCTTGCTTGGAGGCAGTAATCCTTGTGGCATCCTGACTAGTGGGGCGCCACATCTAGTTTTCAAAATGGGGTCACTTGAGGGGAGATTTCTGCTGTTTAGGTGACTTAGGAGCCCTGCAAATGCAACATAGTGCCCGTCATCTCTTTCAGTTAAATTTGTGCTCCAAAATTCAAATAATAATTTCTTTTTCATTCTACTTTGCATTCATTCTTTTGAAGCAGCTGAAGGGATACTAAACTTCATGAATGTGATTTTAAGCAGTTTGAGGGGTGTAGTTTTTTGGAATGGTGTCACTTTTGGATGTTTTCTGTCCTATAGGCCCCTCAAAATGACTTCAAATGTGATGTGGTCCAAAAAAATGGTTTTGTAAATCTTCATGTAAAAATTAGAAATTGCTGATGAACTTCGAATCCTTCTAACTTCCTAACAAAAAAAATCATGTTTCAAAAATTGTACTGATGTAAAGTAGACATACGGGAAATGTTATTTATTAACTATTTTACGTGACATAACTCTCTGACTTTTTTTGCCCTTAAACCAAAGTTTGAAAAATGGGAAATTTTCACAAATTTTGCCAAATTTCTGATTTTTTTCACAAAAAAACACAAAAAAAGTACAAAATTTACAACTAACATGGAGGACAATATGTCACAAAAAATATCTCAGAATCACTGGGATCCGTTGAAGCATTCTAGAGTTATTACCTCATAAAGTGACACTTGTCAGAATTGAAAAATCTAGTATGATCATTAAAGCATAACCACTGTTTAAATTTTTTTTTAATAATAATGCAGAACAAGTGATTGTAATAAACTTTTAAATATACTTTATTAATGAAATATGGATGGAAACCATTCATAAACCTTCCACAAGGTGTCCCCACTAGACTGTGTCTGAAGCTCATTCTCAGTGAGATCCGTCTTCCCACTGAATACGGTCAAATAACCATATAAGGGAGGGGAGGGGCATACACTGTGCCTGTCTAATATGGCTACAGTTGGATTACTGTATCAAGGTACATCAATCACAGGGAGCTCCGGGCTGACAGCACAGATACAGGAGATCTTATCTCCAGCATCCACATCGGATTGGTACCCTGTTATCAGTGAGGACAGAGCTGTGTGGAAGCCATCAGCTGTTTTCAGGGAGCAGCCCGATGTGAATGCAGGATATAATATCTCCTGTCTTTGTGCAGTCAGCATGGAGTCTTTTATCTGAGGTAATAACCTGCAGATACATTGTTCTGTACCCAGTCATGCTGTGTTGGCCCCGCCCCTCACTCTTATATGTGAGGTTTACAAACATCCTAATGGGGACATCTTGTAGAAGATTTATAAATGGTTTTATTCCAGATTTCACTTATGAAGTATACACCATGTTCCAAATTATTATGCAAGTGTTCTTTTTCTCTGATTTTCCTAAATGGTCGGTGCAAATGACAGTCAGTGTAATAAAAGTCCTCACCCGTTAGAGTATACATCAAATTTTATTGAAGAAACCTCCCAATGATAACAGTATAATCTTCAAAATAAAAAAAACAACTCTAAATGCACTGTTCCAAATTATTAGGCACAGTAGAGTTTGTAAACATTTGATCTTTGAAAGAACTGAAAATGCTCATTTGTTGAATTTGCAGCATTAGGAGGTCACACTCACTGAAATAAAAAGATATTTAACTCCAAAACATCCTAACAGGCCAAGGTACAGTGTCGCCAAGGGTTAAAGTGCAATAATCTGGTATCCACATAGAATAATAGTAGAACCGCACAATACTATTATCCTATGGTTCCCCTATCAGGGAAAGTATTGTACCTTTGATGTGACCAGGGATTGGGGTACTCGGACACTGGGACTGATGGTTGCTTATATGGGGAGATCACGGGTGGTCGGGATCCTGGTTCCGTGTCCTGGTTATCATTTGAGTTAGATAGTGGGGAGGGGATATTTACAAGGAAACGTGACGCCACCTGTAATACCCGGTAATATGGTACCGGCGCTGCAAGCCGGCTACTGAGGTGATGGTGGGTGCAGCCGAGAGTGGTCCAGCTCCCCACAGGTAGAGCTATTACCTCAGGGCAGCGGTGAAGGATGGGGATGAGGGGAATAGTTGTTGCCAATGTTCTTACCCCTCTGGTGTGATGCTGGTGTTGGTGTTGGAGCCCTCCGGGCACTGGCGGAGAAAAACAACAGAGACAAGTTCAAGTTTGACTCCACTTTACTAAGTACTGGCAGATGGTAAAACGGAACACGGTAAAGTTTGGTTTACCGGGTGGATGTTGCCAGCTCAGGGTTCCCCTTATGGAGTATCTAGATGTTTTCTTTCTTTGTCTTTCGGGTTCAGTCCTATTCTTCCTGTCTCTAGCACCTTCACAGCGCTGTTCCGCCAGTCCTACGGTATGTCACTAGTCATCCAGGTCAGTCCCTTACCGGGACGGACAGGAGCAGCAGGAGCGCACAGTTTCTTCCGCCACCGGAATTCAGTCCACAACCACTAGTGCCCTCAACCGGTTTCTGTTCTGAGGAGTGAGATGTCCTTCTGGTGCTGTCGGCAACCCGGTTACTAAGGGCCCGCAGCTCGTCGGTCTGTGGTCAGAGGTGAACTTCTGACCACCTTTGCTTCCCGCATTGCCAGTGTATTACCCCCAACGTGACCAGCTGGCTCCAACCAGTCATGGCCCGTTGCCTTCTGTCCTGAGCCCCCACTTAAAGATGGGGCTCCCTCCTGTCAACCGCACTGTCAGGCCCGTCCTCACTGACTGCCTTCCCAGCACTGTCTGATCTAATCTCTCACTCTCTCTCTCTCTCCATCCTAGGCTCCACTCCCTTTTGGGACAAACTAAATTACCGGTCCCCCCCCTATTCTAGGTGGCCTAATCCTAGGTGTGTGTGTGTGCAAAAACAGACTCCATTGGTTAATCCCTGAACTGACAATTTACAGAGACATCACATTGTTGTTAAAGTGCAATACCCCCCTGTGGCGCCTAGCCAGAGGGGCGCCACACCTTACTAGTCAGATGTGTCTTTGTGTATATTTAGAAATGTATGAATAAAAAGTTTTTTTTACTCTGTTAATTTAGTTTCTATGACTATTTTGTGGTGTACCAACATTAAAGTTCGAAAAACAGGTTTCTTACATTATATTCTTGGATGCTGAGCGCCTTATTATCATAGCATTTTGAGGTAAATTGTGCAGTTAATATTTCTGTGTGTTTTTATTGGTTACATAGTTTGTTTTGTAGATCACTATTATGAATGATCATTTAATCGCAAATGCAGGGGTGACAAAAATCTTGTATTTCTGCTTCGCCCCGTTTCCAGTGACAATAGGAAAATGATGTTCCATGTTTCTATGGCAATCACCTGAATTCTGAAACAACTGCTTTTCCATTCAGGACACAGTACTTGAATTTAATGATGTGTTGAGTGATTTCAGTTCCCCGTCACGAAAGTAGAGCTGCCACTATGACACTCTGATTTGTGTAATGTCATCATACCATACAGCAGGATCTGCCATTTCGTAAAGAAAATGTATTCAAGTTCCAGCAACCGAGAGTCTGTGTTTCTAGGATGTGTACGGCACATATTAATCAGTAGAGGGAAAGTTTAAAAATATAGATGACAGTCAGAAAGAGAGCCACAGTCCGCACTGGCAAAACAACATATAGAGCCCAATTTCATTAGAAAAAAAAAACACCCAATAATGCACTGGTTTTCAATGATGGGCCACATAGCAGCTAAGATAATGCTTTCTGTGCCATATGACTTATTTTCTTACATTTTTCTGTGCTCTTTTAAAAACTGCGTGTTATGGCTGTATGGGCGTGGCCAGCAGTTGATAGGAAGCAGTGCAATGTAACAGGAGAGAAGGCATTATCATAGATTGTGACTGAGCAGAGAAGGAGCCAGATGACAGATCAGAGAAGCTTGTGCCAAGGAAAGAGGAGTTTGCAGTGATCCTGAAATGTTGACATTGCTCGGCATTATGCTGTAGCCCGAAGTAATCTGATACATTGTCACCTCATCTGCTGCAGTCAGGAGCTCGCACACTGTGTTAGCCCCACCCCCTAACTCTTATATGGTTATGTGGGCGTATTCAGTGTGAAGACGGATCTGACTAATAATGAGCATATGTCTACTTAACACACAGTGTAGTGGGGACACCTTGTGGAAGGTTTCTGAATGGTTTTGCACCAGATTTCACTTCTAAAGTATATGTGAAAGTTTATTAAAGTCTCTTGGTCTACATTATTATCAAATAAAAATGTTAATTGCGGTTACGCTTTAAGTCATTGTGTCTAAGAATAATTTGTGCTGCAGATTTTTGTTGACAAAAATCTGCACCTTCTGTCAGAAATATCCATCCAAAACATCCTTGTGCTAATTGCAATCAGAGAAAGTGCAAAACATGTCCATCTATAATGACAACGGCCAAGATAAGGATTCCTGAGACAGATCAGGACTAAAAGATCCCAGGTAACTTCAGCTGCACCACAAGCAATGTGGTGTATTTAATCATATGTACCAAATGCCCAACAGCTGGCATGTACATAGGTGAAACCGGGCAAAAATTCAGGACAAGAATGAATTCTCATCGCCACTCAATAAAAGAAAAGCTTATGGACCTACCTGTAGCCAAGCATTTTTCCAGCCCTGGCCACAGTAAACCTGATATGAGACTGCTCACCTTAAAAAGCAACTTCAAATCTCAGAGAGAGAGAAGAATTTGGGAATAAAAATTGCTAACAACATTTGACACATTCAAAACAGGATTAAATATATCACATGGATTTATGGCGTTTTATAGAACATGAATGGACATTTGGGTCCATCATAGATTCATGCATTTTCTATATAAATTGAAAAGACATTTGGGGATAACACATCTTCCAAGAGATTCCAGTTTGAGGACAATGAACTTTTGACACTTCTTATATGAACACCTTTGCCTCCTTTTATTGCTTTCCTCAACCCATTAAAGGGGTTGTCCGGGCTCGTGACATAATCTCAGTACATATCCAGGCTGCCTAATGCTGACAATGTGTAATGTACTATGTGTCAGCTTTCTGCAGGGTTTCCTAGATAACACTTGTTTTGTGTCTGAACAGAACGACCAGGGGGGGTGTTCTGGCATGATAATGAACACTGGTCGTTTCCACCTCCTCTACCCCAACCCCTCCCCCATAGCAACATCCCCGCCCTCCCCATCTACATGACTCAGCCTCTCCACAGGAAGAAATCCTCCCCGGCTGCAGCCATTGCTGTGAGCAGACCTGCCCGGATTAGCTGCTCCTCCCCCGGCCAGACACAGTGATGTATGTAAAGTCTGCAGAGAGAAGGGACAATGTGCTGCACTCAGGGGGGGCCGCTCCGGGATTACAATGAATAGCTCCGGGCTCTTATCAGCGATTCTTCCCGGGCTGTCAGTGATCTGGAGCAGTGAAGGAGAATGTACAGTGTGCAGACACCAGTGATGTACGGAAAGTCTGCACTGGAGGGACAATCGTGTGCTGTATTCAGGGCCGCTCCGTGATTACAATGAATAGCTCCCTCGTTATCAGTGATTCCTTCCCTGCACTGTCCTGGGCTGTGATCAGTAGCAGGGAAGGAGAATGTACTGTGTGAGCCCAGCTGCAGCTTCTATTCTGCCCAGGGGTCCGCAGACACTGATGGAATCTGTGACAATGTAACGAAGCCTCTGCTGTGTGAATGACATCTCTGTGTCACTGATGTCTGTACACAGCAGGAGATATGGTACAGTGTACAGGGTGAAGGATGGTCAGCACTGTGTCTCTAATGACACAAATACTGATTGGATCAGCCTGTCCACTCAGTAACTGCAGCAGTGTGAAGTGTTGTGGGGTGTATGTATGGAGAGATAGATGATACTAAGGATTTTGATATTGTTGAGGAGTCCTTGCTTCCGTCGCCCCATCAGTCCGCCCGTCCTTCCTTCTTTCCTTCCATCCATCCTTCCTTCCTTCCGTTCATCCTTCCGTCCTTCTTCATCCGTCTTTCGTCCTTTCGTCTTCTTTCCGTCCATCTGACCGTCCTTCCTTCTTTCCATCCGTCCTTCCCTCCTTCCTTTTTTCCGTCCGTCCTTCTTTCTGTCCTTCCTTCTTTCCATCCTTCCATCTGTCCTTCTTTCCGTCGTCCTTTATTTCCATCTGTCCTTCCTTCTTTCCGTCCATCTATCCGTCTGTCCTTTCCGTCCCTCCTTCTTTCCGTCCTTCCTTCTTTCCATCCGTCCTTCCCTCCTTCCTTATTTCCGACCGTCCGTGCCGTTCTTCCTTCTTTCTGTCCTTCCTTCTTTCCGTCTGTCCATCAGTCGTTCCTACTTTCTGTCCTTCCTTCTTTTTGTCTGTCCTTCCGTCCTTTCTTCTTTCTGTCCGTCTGTCCTTTCTTCTTTCCGTACTTTCTTCTTTCCGTCTTCCTTCTTTACATCCGTCCGTCCTTCCTTCTTCCCGTCCGTCCTTCCTTCTTTCCGTTGGTCCTTCCTTCTTTCCGTCCGTCCGTCCTTCTTTCCGTCTGTCCGTCCTTTATTCTTTCTGTCCGTCCGTCCTTTATTCTTTCCGTCCGTCCTTCATTCTTTCCGTCCATCCATCCGTCCTTCCTTCTTTCCGTCCATCCTTCAGTCTTTCCATCCGTCCATCCGTTCTTCCCCTCAAGCCTGTATTTTCCCTTCACCCCTGGGTGATTTCCTGTTTTCCTTCCTCTTCTTCCATAACTTTTCTATTTTTCCGTCAATACAGACATATGAAGCTTCTTGTAGTTTTTTGCAGGACGAGTTGAACTTTTGAATGACGACATTTATTTAAAAACTAGATGGCAGCCCGATTCTAAAGAATCGGGTAGTCTAGAATCCATGTATAGTTTATTTACTAATAGTTAGGGTAGTGCGGTGAAATTAATTGTGTGTATACAGGCGGCTCTGTGGGTAGCAGAGTATATGGTGGCTCACTGGCTAGCACTGCGCGCGGTGAGATTAGTCAGCGCAGCGGCGTGGGCAGAGTGGTCAGCGCAGCGGCGTGCGCAGAGTGGTCAGCGCAGCGGCGTGGGCAGAGTGGTCAGCGCATAAACACACATACACACACTCCGCTATACTTACCACCGTCCCTGCGTCTTCTCCGGCGCCTGGATCCTGAGTCAACATGTGGGCACCCCCGGACGACTGGAGAGGGCAGGGGACGGCTGTAGGGGGCAGGGGACGGCTGGAGGCGGCAGAGGACGGCTGGAGAGGGCAGAGGACGGCTGGAGGCTGGAGAGGGCAGAGGACGGCTGGAGGCTGGAGAGGGCAGAGGACGGCTGGAGGCTGGAGAGGGCAGAGGACGGCTGGAGAGGGCAGAGGACGGCTGGAGAGGGCAGAGGACGGCTGGAGAGGGCAGAGGACGGCTGGAGAGGGCAGAGGACGGCTGGAGAGGGCAGAGGACGGTTGGAGGCTGGAGAGGGCAGAGGACGGCTGGAGAGGGCAGAGGACGGCTGGAGAGGGCAGAGGACGGCTGGAGAGGGCAGAGGACGGCTGGAGAGGGCAGAGGACGGCTGGAGGCTGGAGAGGGCAGAGGACGGTTGGAGGCTGGAGAGGGCAGAGGACGGCTGGAGGCTGGAGAGGGCAGAGGACGGCTGGAGGCTGGAGAGGGCAGAGGACGGCTGGAGAGGGCAGAGGACGGCTGGAGAAGGCAGAGGACGGCTGGAGAGGGGAGAGGACGGCTGGAGAGGGGAGAGGACGGCTGGAGAGGGGAGAGGACGGCTGGAGGCTGGAGAGGGCAGAGGACGGCTGGAGGCTGGAGAGGGCAGAGGACGGCTGGAGGCTGGAGAGGGCAGAGGACGGCTGGAGAGGGCAGAGGACGGCTGGAGAGGGCAGAGGACGGCTGGAGAGGGCAGAGGACGGCTGGAGAGGGCAGAGGACGGTTGGAGGCTGGAGAGGGCAGAGGACGGTTGGAGGCTGGAGAGGGCAGAGGACGGCTGGAGGCTGGAGAGGGCAGAGGACGGCTGGAGGCTGGAGAGAGCAGAGGACGGCTGGAGGCTGGAGAGGGCAGAGGACGGCTGGAGGCTAGAGAGGGCAGAGGACGGCTGGAGGCTGGAGAGGGCAGAGGACGGCTGGAGGCTGGAGAGGGCAGAGGACGGCTGGAGGCTGGAGGGGGCAGAGGAGGGCTGTAGGCTGGAGGGGGCAGAGGAGGGCTGGAGGGGGCAGAGGAGGGCTGTAGGCTGGAGGGGGCAGAGGAGGGCTGTAGGCTGGAGGGGGCAGAGGAGGGCTGGAGGGGGCAGGGATGGCTGAAGGCGGCAGGGGACGGCTGAAGGCGGCAGGGGACGGCTGGAGAGGGCAGAGGACGGCTGGAGGCGGCAGAGGACGGCTGGAGGCGGCAGAGGACGGCTGGAGGCTGGAGAGGGCAGAGGACGGCTGGAGAGGGCAGAGGACGGCTGTAGAGGGCAGAGGACGGCTGGAGAGGGCAGAGGACGGCTGGAGAGGGCAGAGAGACGGCTGGAGAGGGCAGAGGACGGTTGGAGGCTGGAGAGGGCAGAGGACGGTTGGAGGCTGGAGAGGGCAGAGGACGGCTGGAGGCTGGAGAGGGCAGAGGACGGCTGGAGGCTGGAGAGAGCAGAGGACGGCTGGAGGCTGGAGAGGGCAGAGGACGGCTGGAGGCTGGAGAGGGCAGAGGACGGCTGGAGGCTGGAGAGGGCAGAGGACGGCTGGAGGCTGGAGAGGGCAGAGGACGGCTGGAGGCTGGAGGGGCAGAGGAGGGGCTGTAGGCTGGAGGGGGCAGAGGAGGGCTGGAGGGGGCAGAGGAGGGCTGTAGGCTGGAGGGGGCAGAGGAGGGCTGTAGGCTGGAGGGGGCAGAGGAGGGCTGGAGGGTGCAGGGGATGGCTGAAGGCGGCAGGGGACGGCTGAAGGCGGCAGGGGACGGCTGGAGAGGGCAGAGGACGGCTGGAGGCGGCAGAGGGGACGGCTGGAGGCGGGGGCAGAGGACGGCTGGAGGCTGGAGAGGGCAGAGGACGGCTGGAGGGGGCAGAGGACGGCTGGAGGGGGCAGAGGACGGCTGGAGTGGGCAGAGGACGGCTGGAGGGGGTCAGAGGACGGCTGGAGGGGGTCAGAGGACGGCTGGAAGGGGTCAGAGGACGGCTGGAGGGGGGTCAGAGGACGGCTGGAGGGGGTCAGAGGACGGCTGGAGGGGGGTCAGAGGACGGCTGAGGGGGTCAGAGGACGGCTGGAGGGGTCAGAGGACGGCTGGAGGGGTCAGAGGACGGCTGGAGGGGTCAGAGGACGGCTGGAGGGGGCAGAGGAGGGCTGGAGGGGGCAGAGGAGGGCTGTAGGCTGGAGGGGGCAGAGGATCAGCCGCAGACCGGATCAGCAGACATGACTGGGGGCTATTATGCCCTCCGATCATGTGTGCAGCCGCACGCAGCTGAACCACCTGACAGGTCAGGACCGCGGCGCCCGCGGTCCTCACCTATTAGCAGCAGGAACTGCATGCGGCTGCACACAGGATCGGAGGGCATAATAGCCCCCAGTCCTGTCTGCTGATCCGGTCTGCGGCTGTCTGCTTCAAGTGGACAGCTACGGATCGGATGTCAGACGCAGTCTGAAGCCGGCCTAAGAACTTCAGATTTCAAAAAAACTATTAATAATTTAGAGTTTTTTGAAAAAAACGTAAGTTTTTAAATTTTTTCTCATGTATAAAGCTTGTCAGCATATGTACATCATTGGTTGTAGTTGAGTGCTGCAAGGTTTTTTTCTAGTATATTGACCCAGCGTCCCTGCTGGCACCAGTTCACATTGTCTGTGAGTGCTGTGCAGTTTTTTTCTCTTATATATATATATATATATATATATATATATATATATATATATATATATATATAAATATATATAAATGTATACATATTCCACAAATAGGCAAGATGCATCGGGAGTGCAGTGAAATGAACTGGTCCCTTAGAAATAGCTGCTGAATAGTACAGTCCTCTCTTCAGAAACTACGCGGTTGTTCCGAGAATTATATGGTGTATTTGGTGGCTCATTGTTTAGCACTGTATATGGTGGCTCAGTGGTTAGCACTGTATATGGTGGCTCAGTGGTTAGCACTGTATATGGTGGCTCAGTGGTTAGCACTGTATGGTGGCTCAGTGGTTAGCACTGTATGATGGCTCAGTGTTTAGCACTGTGTATGGTGGCTCAGTGGTTAGCACTGTATATGGTGGCTCAGTGGTTAGCACTGTATGGTGGCTCAGTAGTTAGCACTGTATGGTGGCTCAGTGGTTAGCACTGTATGATGGCTCAGTGGTTAGCACTGTGTATGGTGGGTCAGTGGTTAGCACTGTGTATGGTGGCTCAGTGGTTAGCACTGTATGATGGCTCAGTGTTTAGCACTATATGGTGGCTCAGAGGTTAGCACTGTATACGGTGGCTCAGTGGTTAGAGCATTGTATGGTGGCTCAGAGGTTAGCACTGTATGGTGGCTCAGTGGTTAGCACTGTATATGGTGGCTCAGTGGTTAGCACTGTATATGGTGGCTCAGTGGTTATCACAGTATATGGTGGCTCAGTGGTTAGCATTGTATGGTGGCTTACAGGTTAGCACTGTATGGTGGCTCAGTGGTTAGTACTGTATATGGTGGCTCAGTGGTTAGCACTGTATACGGTGGCTCAGTGGTTAGCACTGTATACGGTGGCTCAGTGGTTAGCACTGTATATGGTGGCTCAGTGGTTAGCACTGTATACGGTGGCTCAGTGGTTAGCACTGTATATGGTGGCTCAGTGGTTAGAGCATTGTATGGTGGCTCAGAGGTTAGCACTGTATGGTGGCTCAGTGGTTAGCACTGTATATGGTGGCTCAGTGGTTAGCACTGTATATGGTGGCTCTGCGGTTAGCACTGTATACGGTGGCTCAGTGGTTAGCACAGTATATGGTGGCTCAGTGGTTAGCACAGTATATGGTGGCTCAGTGGTTAGCACTGTATATGGTGGTTCAGTGGTTAGCACTGTGTATGGTGGCTCAGTGGTTAGCACTGTATGGTGGCTCAGTGGTTAGCACTGTATATGGTGGCTCAGTGGTTAGCACAGTATATGGTGGCTCAGTGGTTAGCACTGTATATGGTGGCTCAGTGGTTAGCACAGTATATGGTGGCTCAGTGGTTAGCACTGTATATGGTGGCTCAGTGGTTAGCACTGTATATGGTGGCTCAGTGGTTAGCACTGTATACGGTGGCTCAGTGGTTAGCACTGTATATGGTGGCTCAGTGGTTAGCACTGTATATGGTGGCTCCGTGGTTATCACAGTATATGGTGGCTCAGTGGTTAGCATTGTATGGTGGCTAAGTGGTTAGCACTGTATGGTGGCAGGGGATTTGAATCCAACGAGCTCCTTGGCCGCCAGCTGAGCCAATGAGCGTTGCTGGATTCAAAGCTTTGAATCTTGCGTCGCTCAGCGGTCACCGTCGACTGCGTCGATTGCTAAGCGAGATTTAAATCACTCACCAACAGTGCTCATTGGTCGGCGCTGATGAATAAGCGGTGTTGGCCCGTGATTTAAATCCCTCTGCGCTCATTCGTCGACGCCACAGAGACCCCTAAGTTTCCTCATGGTTGGATGACTTTCAAGTTCTTCCCGAGGAGGCGTTATCCATATCACCCAGAAGAGGGGACGGGCAGTCAAATGGCAGGATAGGCGGGATGGACGATGACGAAAAGCAGGATGGACGGCGGGAGAGCCGGGATGGACATCAGGTGAGGCAGGACTAACCAATCTGCAAGCGTGCCCATCGGACCGTAAACAGGTAATTATTATACAGGGCAGGAGATTTGTTTAAGTTATTTATTGTGTTTACGGGTCAGTCATGGCATAATAGCCTCCTTGCTAGGCTGGGTTCACATTAGCGTTCCCCTCCGCAGCGTTCTGCGGAGGGGATCCGCAATGTGTCCGCAGCGGCCGCCAGCTCCTATCTTTATAATGGGAGCGCATGGTGCTGTGCTTAACAGCGCATGACCGTGTGCACCCATTCACTCCTATATGTCATCTGTGCGCAGGCGGACGCCTGCGCACAAATCACACAGTCTCGTCCGCACCAGGAATGCAACATGTCGCGTCTCCGGTGCGGAAGAGACTGTGTGATTTGTACGCAGGCGTCCGCCTGCGCACAGATCACATATAGGAGTGAATGGGTGCGCACGGTCATGCGCTGTCAATCGCAGCACCGTGCGCTCACATTATAAAGATAGGAGCTGGCGGCCGCTGCGGACACATTGCGGCTCCCCTCCGCAGAACGCTGCGGAGGGGAACGCTAATGTGAACCCACCCTTAGAATGCAGGATAGTCCCTGATAAAAAAGGGAGCTTTTATTTTAATACACAAAAATGGGGTGACGGTTCTCTTTAAAATAAAAATGGATATAGATTTTGATTGTCAGAATAAATGTTTGACTGTAACTGCGGATCGTGGAAAATGGTGCAAGAGCGCAATTCTTCTTTTTTTGTTTCTTTAATTCTTCAATTATTCATACCAACACGTCATTGATAGCATAGAGTACTGACCCCAGACATTAGACACACACCTCAGTGTTACCATATAGTACTGACCCCAGATATCGTACCGACACCTCAGTGTTACCATATAGTACTGACCCCAGATATCGTACCGACACCTCTGTGTTACCATATAGTACTGACCCCAGACATCATACCGACACCTCAGTGTTACCATATAGTACTGACTTCAGATATCATACCGACACGTCAGTGTTACCATATAGTACTGACCCAAGACATCATACCGACACCTCAGTGTTACCATATAGTACTGACCCAAGACATCATACCGACACCTCAGTGTTACCATATAGTACTGACTTCAGATATCATACCGACACGTCAGTGTTACCATATAGTACTGACCCCAGAGATCATACCGACACCTCAGTGTTACCATATAGTACTGACCCCAGAAATCATCCCGACACCTCAGTGTTACCATATAGTACTGACCCCAGACATCATACCGACACCTCAGTGTTACCATATAGTACTGACCCCAGACATCATACCGACACCTCAGTGTTACCATATAGTACTGACCCCAGACATCATACCGACACCTCAGTGTTACCATATAGTACTGACCCCAGACATCATACCGACACCTCAGTGTTACCATATAGTACTGACCCCAGGCATCATACAAACACCTCAGTGTCACCATATAGTACTGACCTGAGACATCATACTCAAACCTCAGTGTCACCATATAGTACTGACCTGAGACATCATACAAACACCTCAGTGTCACCATATAGTACTGACCTGAGACATCATACAAACACCTCAGTGTTACCATATAGTACTGACCCCAGACATTATACCGACATGTCAGTGTTACCATATAGTACTGACCCCAGACATCATACCGACACCTCAGTGTTACCATATAGTACTGACCCCAGACATCATACCGACACCTCAGTGTTACCATATAGTACTGACCCCAGACATCAGACCGACACCTCAGTGTTACCATATAGTACTGACCCCAGACATCATACCGACACCTCAGTGTCACCATATAGTACTGACCCCAGACATCATACAAACACCTCAGTGTCACCATATAGTACTGACCCCAGACATCATACCGACACCTCAGTGTTACCATATAGTACTGACCCAAGACATCATACAAACACCTCAGTGTCACCATATAGTACTGACCCAAGACATCATACAAACACCTCAGTTTCACCATATAGTACTGACCCAAGACATCATACCAACACCTCAGTGTCACCATATAGTGAACATGGTGAATAAAAAACCCAAAAGACAAATGTATAATTGCACTGTTTTTTTTGCAATTTTTAAATAAATGTCGTCATTCAAAAGTTCAACTCGTCCTGCAAAAAACTACAAGAAGCTTCATATGTCTGTATTGACGGAAAAATAGAAAAGTTATGGAAGAAGAGGAAGGAAAACAGGAAATCACCCAGGGGTGAAGGGAAAATACAGGCTTGAGGGGAAGAACGGATGGACGGATGGAAAGACTGAAGGATGGACGGAAAGAAGGAAGGACAGATGGATGGACGGAAAGAATGAAGGACGGACGGAAAGAATAAAGGACGGACGGACAGAAAGAATAAAGGGCGGACAGACGGAAAGAAGGACGGACGGACGGAAAGAAGGAAGGACCAACGGAAAGAAGGAAGGACGGACGGGAAGAAGGAAGGACGGACGGATGTAAAGAAGGAAGACGGAAAGAAGAAAGTACGGAAAGAAGAAAGGACAGACGGACAGAAAGAAGAAAGGACGGAAGGACAGACAAAAAGAAGGAAGGACAGAAAGTAGGAACGACTGATGGACAGACGGAAAGAAGGAAGGACAGAAAGAAGGAAGAACGGCACGGACGGTCGGAAATAAGGAAGGAGGGAAGGACGGATGGAAAGAAGGAAGGACGGAAAGAAGGAGGGACGGAAAGGACAGACGGATAGATGGACGGAAAGAAGGAAGGACAGATGGAAATAAAGGACGACGGAAAGAAGGACAGATGGAAGGATGGAAAGAAGGAAGGACAGAAAGAAGGACGGACGGAAAAAAGGAAGGAGGGAAGGACGGATGGAAAGAAGGAAGGACGGTCAGATGGACGGAAAGAAAGGACGAAAGACGGACTGAAAGAAGGACGGAAGGATGAACGGAAGGAAGGAAGGATGGATGGAAGGAAAGAAGGAAGGACGGGCGGACTGATGGGGCGACGGAAGCAAGGACTCCTCAACAATATCAAAATCCTTAGTATCATCTATCTCTCCATACATACACCCCACAACACTTCACACTGCTGCAGTTACTGAGTGGACAGGCTGATCCAATCAGTATTTGTGTCATTAGAGACACAGTGCTGACCATCCTTCACCCTGTACACTGTACCATATCTCCTGCTGTGTACAGACATCAGTGACACAGAGATGTCATTCACACAGCAGAGGCTTCGTTACATTGTCACAGATTCCATCAGTGTCTGCGGACCCCTGGGCAGAATAGAAGCTGCAGCTGGGCTCACACAGTACATTCTCCTTCCCTGCTACTGATCACAGCCCAGGACAGTGCAGGGAAGGAATCACTGATAACGAGGGAGCTATTCATTGTAATCACGGAGCGGCCCTGAATACAGCACACGATTGTCCCTCCAGTGCAGACTTTCCGTACATCACTGGTGTCTGCACACTGTACATTCTCCTTCACTGCTCCAGATCACTGACAGCCCGGGAAGAATCGCTGATAAGAGCCCGGAGCTATTCATTGTAATCCCGGAGCGGCCCCCCCTGAGTGCAGCACATTGTCCCTTCTCTCTGCAGACTTTACATACATCACTGTGTCTGGCCGGGGGAGGAGCAGCTAATCCGGGCAGGTCTGCTCACAGCAATGGCTGCAGCCGAGGATTTCTTCCTGTGGAGAGGCTGAGTCATGGAGATGGGGAGGGCGGGGATGTTGCTATGGGGGAGGGGTTGGGGTAGAGGAGGTGGAAACGACCAGTGTTCATTATCATGCCAGAACACCCCCCCTGGTCGTTCTGTTCAGACACAAAACGAGTGTTATCTAGGAAACCCTGCAGAAAGCTGACACATAGTACATTACACATTGTCAGCATTAGGCAGCCTGGATATGTACTGAGATTATGTCACGAGCCCGGACAACCCCTTTAAGTATTTTCAGTTCTACACAGACCACTACCATTATACAATTTGTTCCGCTTAGCTTAGTCCGTTTAGACTTTTAGTTTCAATTCCCCAGACCCATCTCTTCCTCCCCAGCCTGACTCTGGTTTACGTCACCTGTCGCATTTACTATAACATTTTAGGCTGGAGGGGATCCGCAAGCTGAGCGCAGCCAGCGCAAGCCCCTATGTTTATAATGGGAGCGCACGGTGCTGCGCTTGACTGCGCATGACTGTGCGCTCCCATTCACTGCAATATGTGATTTGTACGCAGTCGGAAGCCTGCGCACAAATCACACACTCTCGTCCACACCAGGGACGCGACATGTCGTGTCCCTGGTGCAGACGAGAGTGTGTGATTTGTGTCGCGTGCCTGGTGGCGGACAAGCGTGTGTGATTTGTACGCATCCGCCTGCGTATAAATCACATATTGCAGTGAATGGGAGCGCACGGTCATGCACAGTCAAGCGCAACACCGTGCGCTCCCATTATAAACATAGGGATTGCGCTGGCTGCGCTCAGCTTGCGGATCCCCTCCACAGGACGCTGCGGAGAGGTCCGCAAGTGTGAAGCCAGCCTTAAAACTGTTTTTCTTTTTTTTTGTTTCATTTGCTTATGTATATATGTATGTGTCTTCAGAATCTGTGTCATTATCAGCCTGAGGAAGGGACCACAGTGTCCCGAAAACTTGCTATGTTTACCATCTTTTCAGTTAGCCATTAAAAGATATCAACCACTGAGGACTCTCAGATTCCAATATATTTTTGTGCTAATTGTACATTTTGGGTGCATATTCCAATTGGATTTTGCAGCCTTTTTTTTTTACAATTGTACACTGTTGCCACTGTGAATAAAGATAGATTAAAAGGTTGGAAGTTAAAAAAAAGTAATTTGGTGTGATATCCCAAAAAAAAATGATGGGGCTCCGCTGTAATTTTGGCTGCAAGCACAGGTAAAGCAGGCAGTTATGGGTTACCACCAGTGGCGGAACTATCGCGGTTGCAGGGGTTGCAAGTGCGACGGGGCCCGCAGTGCTTAGGGGCGCAGTCAGGGCCCAGTGACAATTTAATTTTTTTTTTACCCCCCCACTCCTCCATTAGACAATCTAGGATATCCACTGACTTTACAGAGGGGGGGGGGTTTCGGGGGGGGGCGCTCACTATTCACAGGTCACTGTCTGACCCTGGAAGTACCAGAGCCGGCATTCCGGGGTCCGGTGGGTGCCAATCAGCCCCTGGTCCAAGAGCTGCAGCATCTCTGAGGTCATCTCCTCACACTACAGCAGATGTGTCAGCAGAGTGCTGTGGAGGAGAACACAGAAGCCAGGAGGACAAGAGTCGGTGAGCACTTTTAGAGCTGAAGATATGGTGGGGTTTAGGAGGGCTTCTGAAAGAGGCTGGTGATGGGGGAGGGAGGCTGGTGATGGAGGAAAGAGGCTGCTGCATGAGGCTGGTGATGGGGGAGGGAGGCTGCTGCACGAGGCTGGTGATGATGGAGGGAGGCTGGTGATGGGGAAGGAGGCTGCTGCAAGAGGCTGGTGATGGGGAAGGAGGCTGGTAAAGGAACAGGGAAGCTGATGCACGAGGCTGGTGATGGGGGAGGGTGGCTGCAGCAAGAGGCTGGTGATGGGGAAGGAGGCTTGTGATGGAGCATGGAGGCTGCTGCACGAGGCTGGTGATGGGGAAGCAGACTTTAATGGAGGAAAGAGGCTGCTGCACGTGGCTGGTGATGGGAAAGGAGGCTGCTGCAAGAGGCTGATGATGGGGAAGGAGGCTCGTGATGGAGGAGGGAGGCTGCTGCAAGAGGCTTGTGATGGGGAAGAAGGCTGGTGATGGAGGAGGGAGGCTTCTGCAAGAGACTGGTAACGGGGAAGGAGGCTGGTGATAAGGAGAGGCTGCTGCAAGAGGCTGGTGATAGGGAAGGAGGCTGGTGATGGAGGGGGGAGGCTGCTGCTTGAGGCTGGTGATGGGGAAGGAGCTGCTGCACAAGGCTGGTGATGGAGGAGGGAGGCTGCTGCATGAGGCTTGTGGTGGGGAAGGAGGCTGCTGCACGAGGCTGGTGATGGAGTAGGAGGCTGGTGATGGAGCATGGAGGCTGCTGCACGAGTCTGGTGATGGGGAAGGAAGCTGCTGCAAGAGGCTGGTGATGGAGGAGGAAGGCTGCTGCAAGAGGCTGGTGATGGGGAAGGAGGCTGGTGATGAAGGAGGGAGGCTGCTGCAAGAGTCTGGTAATGGAGAAGGAGGATGCTGCATGAGCCTGTGATGGGGGAGGGAGGCTGCTGCCAGAAGCTGCTGATGGGGAAGGAGTCTGCTGCATGAGGCTGGTGATGGGGAAAGAGGCTGGTGATGGAGGAGGGAGGCTGCTGCAAGAGGCTGGTGATTGTGAAGGAGGTTGGTGATGGAGAGAGGCTACTGCAAGAGGCTGTTGATGAGGAAGGAGTCTGGTGATGGAGGAGGGAGGCTGCTTCACATGGCTGGTGATGGAGAAGGAGGCTGCTGATGGAGCATGGAGGCTGCTGCACGAGGATGATGACAGGGTAGTGTGGCACCCCAGAGTTTGGATGCCACTATGTCATTATCTCCAACGGGGGTAGTGTCATACCTAAAGAGCAACAAAGGTATTCATACCAAGCAAAACCAAAGCACACAACACTTCCTCCAGGCCTGAAGGGGGAGACCTAAACCCGGGTTTAGGGTAAGCTCCCCTAAAAATTCTGGTCTGGGGCGGAGTTAGTCAGTTCAATATTGACCAGTAGTGAGGAAGACATCCTGTGAACTTGAGTAGTGCTAAGCTTGTTCCAGGATAGCTAAGCCAAGCTGAGGGACCTAAGGCAAGGGTCTGAGGAAGTCAAGGAGAGCCTGGGGAGCAGAGCATTGTCGAGCTCACCCCAGAGGCGTAAGCACCAAAAAACAGACATCGGAGTATGAGGCTGTGCAGGGCCTATGACGCGGCAGCAATCGAGGGTGGGGAATTCCATGTTTCCCATCCACACCAAGTGCCCGGAGGCAAAGCAGCGTCAAGAGGTCAGGAGTAGCCGCCCGTGAAGTGGGACTAATAAAGGACTCGAGCTGCCTGTCATACCGGCATGCAAAGGAGAGAGGGGGAGAGCTTCAAGCAGTAGCAGGGAGGCTGCTGCATGAGGCTGGTGAAGGGGTAGTAGGCTGCTGCACAAGGCTGGTGATGGAGGACAGAGGCTGCTGCACGAAGCTGGTGATGGGGAAGAAGGCTGCTGCATGAGGCTGGTGATAGAGGAGGGAGGCTGCTGCACAAGGCTGGTGATGTGGAAGGATACTGCTGCAAGAGGCAGGTGATGGGGAAAGAGGCTGGTGATGGAGCATGGAGGCTGCTGCACGAGGCTGGTGAAGGGGGAGGTAGGCTGGTGATGAAGGAGGGAGGCTGCTGCATGAGGCTGGTGATGGGGAAGGAGGTTGCTGCACAAGGCTGGTAATGGGGAAGGAGGCTGTTGATGGAGAAGGGCTGCTGCACGAGGCTGGTGATGGGGAGGTAGGCTAGTGATGGAGGAGGGAGGCTGCTGCACGAGGCTGGTGATGGGAAAGGAGGTTGCTGCACAAGACTGGTGATGGGGAAGTAGGTTGGTGATGGAGAGAGGCTGCTGCAAGAGGCTGGTGATGGAGAAGGAGGCTGATGCACGAGGCTGGTGATGGGGAAGGAGGCTGGTGATGGAGGAGGGAGGCTGGTGATGGGGAAGGAGGCTGCTGAACAAGGCTGGTGATGGAATAGGGAGGCTGCTGCACGAGGCTGTTGATGGAGCATGGAGGCTGCTGCATGACGCTTGTGATAGGGAAGGAGGCTGCTGCAAAAGGCTGGCGAAGGAGGAGGCAGGCTTACGCTATGGGGTGCATTATACTATATGGAGTACTATGATGGATGCATAATTATAATTAGATGACTATAGGGGCTACCTTATGAATGGGGGACTATGCGATGCATTATACAGTAATACATAGAGGACTATGGAGGTACATTGTAATTTATGAAGGAATATGGGGATACATTATAATAATTGGATTTAAGTCTCATAATAATTCGAAGACTATGGTGGCGGGAGGAGGAAGATTATATATACCAGGATAGTGACAAAAGGTATAGGCGAGTCCTTATGTACCTTAAACCACCCAAGTTAAATTAACCCGTTACCCACTGCCCGGCCACAGGGCCGTATTTCTAATAAGGCACTCGTGGGCAGGTGCCTAGGGCGGTAGATGCAGGGGGCGGCACCAGAGGAGCATTTTTTGTATTGTATTTTTTTTTTTTACTTCCCTCCTCTCCCCCAGACTCCATATGAAAACTGGAGTCTTTGTGGGGAGGGGGGTGTTACTAGTTCGGTCCAGAACGCGGTGGCAGCATTACATTGCTGCCCGCATGTGCTGCCTGTGCCCCAGCGCTGTCAGCGATCGCCGCTGACAAGAAGCCGCTGGGAGCTGTATGGAACCCGGAAGCGCGGGTTCCGTACAGCTCTGTTCCTTCCTGTCCCGAGGTTGCTGGAGGCCCCTCCACTCAGCCGGCCCCCCATGGACCCGGAGAACGGGGGAGAAGCCAACCCGAGCGATCGGGCACTGAAGGCTTGGAGATGGTGTGGCTGATAGTGTGGAGCTCCTGCTGCTGCTGGGCTGGTGCTGCTCATGCTGCTCATCCGGCCATTGTCAGCAGGCAGCAACAGGTAAGGACCTGAGATTTGAAGTGCGGGGAAACTGTGCAGTGGACAGAGGAGCAGGGGGACGGAGGAGAAGAGGACAGAGGAGCAGAAGGACAGGAACAGGGGGACGGAGGAGAAGAGGAACAGCAGGAGGGTCAGAGGAGAGGAGAACAGGGGTGCAGGAGGACCGAGGAGGACGGGGTGCAGGAGGACAGAGGAACAAGGGAACCAAGGAGAAGAGGACAGAGGGGCAGAAGGACAGGGACAGAGGAGAGGAGAATGCGGGTGTAGGAGGACAGAGGAGCAGCAGGAGGGACAGGAGGATGGGGTGCAGGAGGGGAGAAGAGGATGGGGTGCAGGAGGACAGAGGAGAGGAGGATGGGGTGCAGGAGGACAGAGGAGCAGCAGGAGGGACAGAGGAGAGGAGGACGGGGTGCAGGAGGACAGAGCAGCAGCAGAAGACACGGAGAAGCAGCAGGATGAGGTGCAGGAGGACAGAGGAGCAGCAGGACGGGGTGCAAGTGGACAGAGAAGCAGGGGACCGAGGAAAAGAGGACAGAGGGGACAGAAGTACAGGAACAGGAGCTCCGTGCTGTGCATAGTCCTTGTACCACATGTCCCAGCTCCGTGCTGTGCACAGACCGTGTACCACCATGTCCTCAGCTCCGTGCTGTGCACAGACGTGTACCACCATTGTCCCTCAGCTCCGTGCTGTGCACAGACCATGTACCACCATGTCCCCAGCTCAGTGCTGTGCACAGACCATGCACCACTATGTCCCCAGCTCGTGCTGTGCACAGACTGTGTACCACCATGTCCCCAGCTCCCTGCTGTCTAAGACGTGTACCACTATGTCCCCAGCTTCGTGCTGTGCACAGACTGTGTACCACTATTCCCTCAGCTCCGTGCTGTGCACAGACAGTGTACCACCATGTCCTCAGCTCCGTGCTGAGCACAGATAGTGTACCACCATGTCCTCAGCTCTGTGCTGTGTACAGACCGTGTACCACTATGTCCCAGCTCCATGCTGTGCACAGACAGTGTACCACCATGTCCCCAGCTCCGTGTTGTGCACAGTGTACCACTATGCCCTCAGCTCCGTGCTGTGCACAGACCATGTACCAGTATGTCCCAAGCTCCGTGTTGTGCACAGACTGTGTACCACCATGTTAGGGAGGGTGGGTGGGAGATCCTCAACAGGGGTCAGTGAACCCAAAATTTCTGACCCCTCAAAATGGTGGCCCCCTTTTATATGACCCCACCTCATTACTCCCCACCTCATAATCACTCCTCCCCCATTTTTCTCAAATAATGCCCACCACTGTAAATTTTACCTAATGTAAGCCTCCATCCCTTCTACTATAATCCCATCCTACTATTAACCCTTCAGCTAATAATCTCCCCTTCTAATCTACCTAGTAACACACTTCCCACTCCCACCTTAACCCTGTCATTTCGGCCTCCCTCTATGTTACCCCCCTTTTATTCTGTCTGGCCTCTCTTGACATGTATACCAGGATAACTGCTATATTTCTGGAGGAGGACCATATATAGCAAGGATGAGGAACATTAATACATAATGAAAGGGTAGAGGGGTCGATTCATAAGTCTTTATAGGATTTAGAACATTAAATGGGGCCCATTCATCTGACCAACGTGTGCGGAGGGGATGGCCCTGGTCTAAATTTCGCACTGGGACCATCAGACTCTAGTTACGCCACTGGCTACCACCCACCCCCAGCTGCCTAATTTTACCTGGCTGGAAATCATAAATACTGGAGAGCCTTTTTTTTCATTATTCATAGATAAAATGTAAAAAATTATGTGGGGCTTCGCCGAAATTTTTTGGTTGCCAGTCAGGTAATACTAGGCAGCTGGGGGCTGGAATTCTTAGCGTGGAGAGGTACAAGTGTTCTGGGCCCCCCATGCTGCAAATTGCAGCCCACAGCCGCCCCAGTAAATGGTGAATTCATAGAAGCAGAATTGGCTGGAGTTTTACCTGACTCTTCCAGATGCAGTAAAAATTACACTACACAGATAAAAATCATTTATTTGAAATAAGAACACCAACACATCTCTGTTTATCATCATTATTACCCCATTAAAAGCCTTTGACAGTAATCCATGATCCAGAGCAACATACGTTCACCGCAAGATTCGCAGAGAAAGTTCACCTGAGGCTAAAGCTCAACTGCGTTGCAACAGCTGATCTCAGTTGAACTCAACTCTGACATCACTCCGTTCACAGCTGGTAGGGAGTTCCTCAGTGGTGACTTTGAGAGGTTTATATGACAGAAAATACAGAAAAGTGACACCATTCTAAAAAACTGCTCCCTCAAACTGCTCAAAATCACTGCAAGATGTTTATTAACTCTTCAGGTGCTTTACAGGTTTTAATGCAAAGTGCAATGGAAAAACAAAACTAAATTTACATTTTATCTAAAAAGCTGCTTCTTTAGGTGCGTCACATGTAGTGATGGGTGACCCCAAACTGTAAAGTTCGTGGTTTGTACCCAACACCTGGTGTTCGAGCACAGTGCCCAAACACGGCCGCTCGTAAGAAGTCCGTGTTACTGTTTGGGTTCGGCTGGGGGGTTGTGAAAGAAAGCAAAACAGTAATCAATCATCAGTATCATACTTACCGGGGATCTATGTACTTGTTATTAAGGGCTTCTCATTAACGTCCTGGTTATTCACTGCATGGTAGTTGCTAGAATGTATGGGCTTCTTCTGTGGCGGCCCACTAGTCGGGACGACATGGAGGGGTACTGCTCCCAAATAAGAGCGTGTGGTATTCCTGTGACTAAGTGAACTGGGATGGTAAACAAGGGACCCTCACAACACCCATTCATGCACACCCTAGAGTAGGGGACCGAGGGAAGACCCAGTCCCGTGGGAGGAGTCATGTGGGTAGTAAAAGTGTATGGATGGGATGATAGTTAGTGTGTGAGTAGAGAGCGAGAGATGAGCAGAGGACAACGCAGGGGAAGGTCATGACTGAAAGAGATACTAGGGGCACCAGGAGTTGTGGTGCGCCCTAATCTGAACCCGGTACTACCAACCAGAAGGGTCTGGTCCCGTACAGGGAACCGTCTCTGGACACAGTGCGGGAGTTTATCCCCAGACCATTAAACCGGAGGCGCCGAGCTTCTGCAGGAAGCTGCGGCCAAAGTCCCGGCGTATACCTCGAAAAGGCAAACCGAATTAGGGTCAGGGGACTTAAAGGAAAGTCGCCCACCAGAGACCCAGAGGGGTTGGCACGAGGCTCTGCGCTCAGAGGTGCAGCACAGTTGTGGGGAGAAATTGAGCGCAATGAATGGATCGATAAGGAACGGCAGGCACACCACCAAGAGTCCTAAGGATATCACCCGATTGCCTAGTGACTACCCAGGCCAGAAAGACCTGAAAGACTGTGTAACCTGTCCTCCTGCCTAAAGAGCTGCAAGTAAAACCTGATCAGAGTTAATGACTGGTGTGACGTACTTTATTTCCCTCGCCTGAGGAGCCGTACACTGCTACACTGAAGGGACAAGTAAAAGAAAAAGGCCGTGTGGTAAGCTGCCTCCCTATGTAAAACCTTCTACAACTGCCCCGGGGATCCAGCTCCACCTATGGGGAGCGTAACCATCTGGCTATCCTACCATCACCCCGGAGGTCTGACCCGCAGCTCTGGTAACCATACCGGAACCGTAGGTGGCGTCACAAACTACTTTTTTTAATTGTTTTTATTGACTGTTAGCGACCACCAGGGCCACAGGACCAGGCACATGCCCCCGTGACATCCTCCGTGAATCAGCGCCCGGAACCAAGTACCCCACGGCCCTGGGGTGGGTCACTTCCAGGTCAATGCACTTGCTCCAACAACCAATCAATGACACCAACTCTCTATGACAGCATCTCTTATTCGCTGTTGCGCACTCACCCATTGTACTGACGTCTGTGATTGATTGCTGTAGGCACCAAACCTGATGTCACAATAGTGTAAAAATAAATAAATAATTAAAAAAAATAACATAGAGCTTCACTGTACTTTTTATTCTCCGTGCAAAAATACAGGGGAGCCCATTATTTTAAAAATATTATTTAAATAAATAATAAAAAAACATGTGCCTTCGCACTATTTTTGATTGCCAGCTAAGGTAAAACCCAGGCAGTTGTGGGATGGTATTCTCAGCATGGTGAGGCCCATAGTGATTGGGGCCCCTAGGCTAAAGAATAGCAGCCCGTAGCCACCCCAGAAATTGGCACATTATAATGTCACTCGCTGAGTCACTAAGAGCTCCCCGTGCCTGCCGGTAGCGGGGTCACCTGAGCTTAGTGACTCTGTGAGTGACGTCACCTGCGACAGTCAGTGTCATCATAGAGGCTGCATCGAGAGGACTCTAGTTTCCTTGCTGAAATATTTTGATGCAGATGATTTGAGTGTGCTTTGTTGGACCATCATTATGGATTATCGACAGAGGGTATGTTGGAGTAATAAATTGGAAAATTAGTGTTGTCTGTCTGATTTATTTCAAATGTTGTGTTTTTTAACTATTTTCTCACAGGATTGATATAGGGCTGGTCTCATAAAAACCTGAACATTATAAATCTAGGGCTTAATGACAAACTGTCAATACTTAGCTGTCATTAACCTCTTCTATCACCCCTACACCACCACACCAGGGTATTGGGAAGAGATGGGTAAAGCACCAGGAATTGGCACTTCTAATAAATGTGCCAATTTCTGGGGCAGCTACGGGCTGCTATTCTTTAGCCTTGGGGACCCAATAAGTATGGGCCTCACCACACTGAGAATTTCTGCCCCCAGTTGGTGTTTACCTTGGCTAGCAATCAAAAATAGAGCGAAGCCCACAGAATTTTTTTTAATTACTTATTTAAATAATTAAAAAAAATTATAATAAGCTCCCCTGTATTTTTGCCATGCAAGGTAGAGCAGAACAGCTTGGGGTAGCATACCATAGCTGTCCATTTGTCAGCGCTGGGAATCAAAAATACAGCAAAGCTCTACATAATTTTTTTTTAATTATTTATTTATTTTTACACTAATATGAAGTCAGTTTTGTTGCCTGTGGCAGCTAATCACAGACATCAGCACAATTGGTGAGGGGCACAACAGCCATTCACAGACACAGTTAGACACAGACACTGTCACTGAGACTGGACGGATTCACCGAACCAAAACATCGGCGGTTTCACCCATCACTATGCACAGGAACTAAATCAATGTGGAAGGAAAAAATGAAAATGTTAATTTTTCCCACAAAAATGTTACTTTAGCCCCAAATTTAGGATATTTACTAGATTAACATGAGAAAAAACAATTATTGTGCAAATTTTCCTGAATTCAAAAATACTCTATATGTGGTGGAAAACTACTATTTGGGTGCATTGCAGGGCTTGGAAGGAAAGGAGCATCATTTAACTTTTCAAATTGCAATAGTTAGCGGACACTATAATGAGTTTGGAGAGCCCCTTATGTGTCTAAACAGTGGAGTCCCCCACAAGTGAACCAATTTTGAAAACATTAAATCCAAAGGCGAGTGTTTTTTTCGATTCACACAAGCCGAACGTTGGAAAGGACCACAAAGGATCAAGGAGTAATGGTAATAGTGCTTTATTCAACGTGTTTCAGAGCATGTCCTCGCTCCTTCATCAGGAATCCAAACCATCCTTTGTGGCTTTATTCAACGTACAGCTTGCGCGGATGGAAAAACACCGTCCTTTGGATTTATAGTTTTCAAAACTAACAGATGACCAAAAAGAGTGGAGACTTTTAATTGTAGGTTATATTGAATGCTATTTAATAGCAATTTGGGGTACAGAATATTTTGGATCAGATCACGCTTATCCTGCGCTCTATGCTCTGCACTTATATTAGGGTGTGGCACCACTGTGACCAGGGTGGCCACATAGGGAATTGCAGCCAGGCAGTAAGACAGACAGTTTGTGCAACAAACACCCTCACAGACACACACACACCACTAGAGGCGGCGCCCAACCTGGAGCCCGGGACCGGGCAAGGGGTGGTGGGTTTAGAGGAAAGTGGGTGGGGACGAACGTAGATCAGGTGACAGAAAGCTTAAATAGAGGAAAAGAGGAGGAAGGAGTTAGTAGGCCAGAGTGAGCCGAGCAGAACAGACATCAGAAAGACAGAGACACGTCCCGGTGGGATTGGGCTACATGGAGATGCAGAATCCACAGAGTCACAGAAACCATGGAGAGAAAGCTCTTCCATAGCTGGCATCCCACGGGAGTGTGAGGAAAGAGACTGGACCAGCAGTACTGGGTCCAAGGAACACGGCAGCACCGACCAACTACCGGCGGAGTAGTTTACCCTAGTTTGGACTGGAGTCACACGGGTTAGATGGAGTCTCGTAATGCCTTGCAAGATTGGGTTACTGCAGACTAGGCACACACCAGAGTGTCGGCTCTGAGGGGAACAGAGATTCCATACCGGTTTCCAGATTAACCGACGGGGAGCTTTAACTCCAGGTTGGAGCTCCCACAACAAGGGTTGAAGGCACAGCAGCAACCACGAGGACCCACAAGGGTCCGAGCTGCCGCCATACAACCCGGGGAGACAACAGAGAGAGAAACAAGAGCCTGGAAGAACTTAGAAGGAGTGAGGGGTCTCAAAGTGACAGCCTGGCTGCAGTGGGTTCAGTGTTACTGGAGTTAACTGACTGTAATTTGTGTTGAGAACTGCTGTAAAGTGTCTGAAGAGCTGACAAGTAAATCCAGTGAACCCTGCCTGAGTGTCCATGTCTGATTCCAGGTATATTGAACTGTGCATACCTTTTATCCTGTTAGGAGCAGCCCGACCCGCGGTGGGCTTCCATCTGGCTGCAGCCCCATTTTCCATCCTCCTCCTGGCAGAGCAGCTGTGCAGCGGTGGTCCCATCACTGACCACAACCTGTGGGTGGCGTCACAACTGACTAATCCCTATAAATACCCCTTTACTTGTGAGAACGTGGGACACGGTCCGGACCAGGACCTCCGTGACATCCCCAGCAGTATCCCCGGTCCGGTACCAGTACCCCGTCCCAGTGGCTCCACAAGGGTTTCCATTTACATCTCATAATTATGTGTTTCAGGTAAAATGCACGATGGATCCATTCACTATAGCGAGACAGTAGAGTTACTCCGGCCTCTGTTCAGCAGTGTCCTTTCTTTCAAGCATGCAAAAAACTATTGTTGACCGTCCTTTTGTGTATGACTAAAAAGACACATAAAAAGATCGACACCGGTGGATCATAGATCAAATGGAAGTTCAAAGTGACTCCCCCTGCCTCATTACAGTGAATTTATTATTGAGCATTTTGTCTGAATCACAATTTTTCAGAGATTTACGCGTAAACCCCATGTAAGCGCTCTGTGTAGAGCACAGAATAAATGTGAGCCGAGCCTGACTGTGATCTTTGGGAGGCAGAATGAACAAATCAATGGCAGTTGAAGAATTGACTTTATTACTATTTTTACACCGTTTACCTTGCAGTATGTGTTTTGGATCCATTTTTTTGGATCCGATTTTACAGTGAAAATGAATCAACGGATCACTGAAATGGAAACCCAGCAAAGTCAATGGGTTTTCATGTTTTGCTGTTCTGGCAGGGAATTTAAGATCTGCTGCATTTTTTCCCTTGAAAGTGATGCTCAAATAGAATGAGCATGTTAGTTTCTGTGGAAGTTTTCTTATGCACTTTTCCCATTCAAACCATTGAATATGGGGGGGAAAAAAACCAAACCAAAAGCGTATCAAAAACGGATCACAAATGGCTGCAAACAGCTGAAATTTCAGGGTTTGTTTGTCAAATATATATAATCATATGAAGAAAAAGTTTATAATTCACAAAGGAAAGTTAAACAATAGGTCATTTTCTAATAACGGCTTGCTTTGACTGTCAGGTTTCTACACACAAATAGGGAGAGACCTGTCAATCAGGTTGACAAGAATGGGAAGTAGTTGGAAGAAACCTCTTCTTCTCGTGCCCATCTCACTTTTCAAGCTATGTCTTTTCTGAATTTTAGAGTAACAGCTTTCTGTAATGAGGAGCCAATCTGAATTTCATGTTGCTGCTTATTACTGTAGTTTGAAACATCTGACAGGTTCCTTTTAACAAAAATAAGTTCAGCTGTCGCCTAATTTTTAATATACTATCGTACCTATTAACATGACTTACTGTAGAAGAAGCCTTGTACTAGAAGTAGTCTACTGGAAAACTAGAGGCCAACGAAGGGCACACACGTACAGCCTCTTATTAATGAGAATATTTATATCCGTGATTTGCATTCCTATTCAGTGGATATTTTCACTATTATCTAAATCTCTTTTGTAAAGGCCATGTTTACGCATGGAATTCTACTCTAATACGTAAAGAGAAGGATTTCCAGTTTGTCAAGGAGCGCTTCCAGATGGTTCATTAATTACTCCGATTATTTCAAGGAAATTCCGATTTATAAACATACAAATACAACGCGTTTCGGCAAACTGGAAATCCTTCTCTACACTCCTTGATGAATCTCCTGCAAGGTGGTTCATTTCACCTGTTTTGAGCTGCAGGCCAGAGGATCCAGACGATTACTCCACTACCCAAACACAGTGTTACATGCTGAACAACAAGACACCAAAAAGGTGAGGAGCTTTCCTATTTCTGTCTGATATAATCAAAATTCTGCACTTAGATCTGCGCCCCCCTTCTTTTTCCCCCTCATCCCTGTCTTGCAGACTTTACTGTCTTCAAAGACGTTACTGATTTAACTCTAGTAAGTAAAGGGAGACTGCAGTGCTGACCCTTTCCTAGTTAAACAACTGTGTAAGTCATTTAAGGACTGTCCGGCACTAAAATATTGAGAAATATTAGGATAATTCATCAATATGATATTGGTGGGGCTCCGAAACCAACACCAACACTGACTACCTGTTATCTGCAATGGATGGATGTAAGCAATGAATGCAGCAGAGCAGCTCATCCTCTGTTTAGTGACCTCTGCTGGGTACTGCAGTTTATGTCCCATTTCATTAATTGGGACTACAAAAATAGTCAAGAGAGGTACGGTCAGGGCCGCACCATCCATGAGGGACATGAAGTGTCAGCCTCAGGCGGCGAGCTCTGCTGGTAGACATGGGGCGGCGATCTTCAGGAGCTGGTGGTAGTGCGGCACCCTGCAGATGCCGCTCCTACAGTCCTGGCCGCCGACGCTGCGACCAGGCTTGGCGTATCTGGGGCTGCTGGCGGGGCATCTCCTGCCGCAGCGGCAGCGGCCGCGGTGTCCAAACACCCCCCCCTCCAGTGTGGCAGTGTGAGCTGTGTTAGCGGCCGCGGTCTCCAAACCCCCCCCCCCCCCCCCCGTGCGGCTGTGTGAGCCGGCTGTGTGAGCCAGCTGTGTGAGCCGGCTTATGTACGGCTGGTGAGACGGCTGTGTGAGTAACGGGGGGAGCCAGGCTCATGCTTCACTGCCTCAGTATGCGCAGGACCTCCATGGTGTCATGGAGGGGAAGTTTAGGTGGGGTGAGCATGATCAGTCTCAAATAATGCAGCCCGGACTGTTATATGGTTGGAATGAGGTGAAATTTAGTGTACAGAGTGAGGCGTGTTATGAGTGTAATTGAGTGCAAGCTGTGTATGTATGAGGTTATCGGAGTGGAGCTGAGTGTTACAGGTGTACAGAGGGGAGGCGGTGTGTATGAGGTGTATGGAGTGAAGCTGTGTATGTACGAGGTGTACAGAGCGAGCCGTGTGTGTACGAGATGTACAGAGTGGAGCCGAGTGTGTACGAGGTGTACAGAGTGGAGCCGTAGTGTGTACGAGGTGTACAGAGTGGAGCCGTGTGTGTACGAGTGTACGGAGTGGAGCAGTGTGTGTAGAGGTGTACAGAGTGAGCCGAGTGTATACGAGGTGTACAGAGTGGAGCCGTGTGTGTACGAGGTGT